>OZ002736.1:4087668-4662853 GCA_963924305.1 Polygonum maritimum
CTCCCAGCCCGGCCCGGCCCACAGCCCGCTTCCAGCCCGGTAAAACCGGCACGGGCCTGGGTGGGTCGGCCCGGCCCAGCCCGTGGCCCAGCCCGGTAATTTGCCGGGCCGGGCCTGGGCCACGGTTCCTTGGCCCAGCCCGGTGGCAGCCCGGCCCAGCCCAGCCCAGCCCGGCCCGTGTCCATCACTACCCTTAACTCCTATATAGTTAAAGCTAACTCGTCATGGCAGTGGAAAAGACTAATGAATTTACGATCAGAATTTAACCAAGGTCTAATCTAGCAACTAGGGGATGAACAAACAATAAGTTTCTAGAAGGATATCTGGGTAATGCAAGAACCTCTATACGAATATGCTTTGCATCAAAGAACTCTTGATGAGCATGTTACAGTAGATTATTTCATCACGTACGACAAGAAATGGAAAGTAGAAGAATTACAAGTACTCCCTAAACACATTGTTGAGAAGGTACAATTAGTTCAGATTCCTAATAATCCTATAAGTGATCGACTCTTTTGGGCCCCGAGTAAAAAGGGATGGTTCTCAATGTCATCTGCCATTAATCTAATAACTAAAGTGCATTCACAGAACCCTAGTCTGAACAACTGGATTTGGAAATTGGATACCTTTCCTAAATTAAAGAATTTCTATGGAAGATTGACATGAACGGGTTACCAACAAAAGAAAGGCTTAGTGAAAACCACATATCAGCTCCTGGGGGCTGTTTGATGTGTAATTGCGTATATGAAGACTCGAACCACCTCTTAATAAGATGCCCACACACTTTGAAAATAACAAGGAATATAAACCCTAAACTAGAACAAACTCTTCGAAACTATGACCCGGTAAATAAAAGTCCACGCCGGGTTCTATTTGAATTTAGGCAACAATTAGGGATGGATGGATTCTTAGAACAGGCAATGATCTGGTGGAGTATTTGGTTCCAACATAATAAATTGGTCTTCCAACAAGCACCGAATGACCCTATTCTAGATCTTACCTTATATATACGAACCCAATTACAAGCATGGGAACGTTCTAAACGATGGAAAGAGGATGAGGAAGACAATTTCAAAACCAAAAACAGTCTTTGTAGTCTTGAGAAAACGAAAATGAGAAAATGGCGGAAACCAGATCAAGGATTTGCTAAACTGAATTTTGGCGGGTCAAAATTGTCTAATGGAAGCACGTCGGCCGGTTCAATTCTGAGAGATCGGTTTGGTAATCCGATATCTATAATAGCTAGAAAATATGGCGACATCTCAATCCTTAAAATAGAAGCACTAGCGCTTCGAGATGGTATTCAAGAAGCTGTTAACAAGAATATTCGAAAACTAGTTATTGAAGGTGACAATTCTACTGTCATCCAAGCAGTGCAGGGGTCAAGACAATCCCCTTGGGAAGTTGAAAGAATTATCTCTGACATTCTCGTATCCTTACGAGGATTCGAGTTCGTACGTTTTTCTCATGTGGGCAGGCTCTATAGCATTGTGGCCGATAAAATTGCGAAAATGGGCCATAGTCTCCCAGGAGAAGTTAGTAGTGACCATAAAGAACTTCATATTCTCATCCATCAGGATGCTCTAGGGCGTCCTCCATAATTGGAGGGTGTCCTAATTCTCACCAGTTCAAAAAAAAAAAAAACAAGCACTTAACATGTCGACCAAAAAAAAGGATAACTTAAGTTGTGTTAGGTAATACATTTTTTCGTGTTTACAAGTATTTTGTTGCTTGCTTTTTCAAATGAGTATTAAGGAGATATGTTTGAATTTAACAATTTTAATTACTTAATTACTTATAAATACTTCGATATTTATAAGCAAAGAAAACTATAATTAGTTCCTCACATACTTATCTCAATTAAACAAGCTTATCTCTCCAAAAATAAGTTTAAGGGGCTCGTAAAATTTTCCAACACCTTACCCTTTATGATGTGATCGGGCCCGAGCTTCTCGCCCACACGACACACGGCGCCGGTGCCTCATCGAGGCACCCGTTCTGCTGGGCCGATGCCCCTCGTGGGCACTCGCTTCGTCGGGTCGGCGCCCCTTTTGGGCACCCATCTAGGCCGTGCCTCGGGCCTTCTCCGAAAGAAATCCAATTGAGACAAACAACAACTTTCAAGAACAAGTTGGGCCGGGCTAGTTATCCTCAACGAAGTCAAGCACGGGCCCAAGCCCAAGCTTCCACTGTCCATTTAGCTTAGCCCAAGACGCCTCCTCCACCTCCTCAAGTTAGCTTGGCCGCCAAGGATGAGCTTTCAATGATGCATGCCTTCCACTCCAAGCAACAAGCCGTCATCAATTACCGTCTTGGAGGCCAAGTCAGGAGCCCAAATTTTGCCCTATGCAAAGAAAGCTATAGCGCGCCCCTCAACAAGCGTTAAGATAGATTAAGATAAGCTTTGAACTCAAACTTAGATAGATTAAGATAAGATAAGCTAGATTAATACAACCCTATGCAAAGGGTTGTATTCTCTTCATTTTTAGATAGATTAAGATAAGCTTTGAACTCAAACTTAGAGACTTTGTGTCCGGTTTTGGGTTGTTCCGGCTTGTGGGACTCAAGCCGTATGGTGATGTCCGCGTTTTAGGTAGATTTTTAGGGTCTAGATAGGTTAGTTTAAGTTGTTTTTCGTGCTTGAGTCATGTGTTTTTGAGTCTTTTTGCATGAGTTTTCGTATTTCCTTGAGATTCGGAAACTACGCATATTTGTGTCGTTTTGTAGGTATTTTGGAGCTTGAAAACGAGTTTGGAGCTTGCTAAAAGAGGATGGACGAGCTAGGAGGAAGATTTCAAGTGGAAGAGTCAAGAAGAGGAGCTAAAGAGAAGCCAAAGCAAGAGGAAAAGTCAAGCAAAAAGTCCCAAGATCAAGCCCAAGGAGGTCGAGATCGAGCACAATCGTAAAACTTGGAGCGCAAGGAAAACAAGCCTCAGGATCGACCCTGAGGGGGTCGATATCGACCCTAAGAGGGTCGAACCTCGTGACCGACTTCTTGCTATCCGGATTTACATTTTGAAGTTTCCTAGTTTGTATTTTAGGAAGGTGTTTTCTTTGTGTTTCCTAGCTAGATTAGGACTCCTTTTCTTCTATAAAAGGAGGTTGAACCTATAGTTTTTATAATTCAATCAATTAACAATCAAGACTTGGAGAGTTAGGAAGAAGACTTGGAGAGCAAGTTTGAGGTTTGTAAGATTGATCTTTGGTTTTAATTTGAATTTTAGTTTGGTTTGATCATGTCTTCTTCTTCCTTGTTTCTTCTTGCTATGTGTGAGTAGTCCTCTTAAGTTCTAGGGTTGGGCAAAAACCCAACACAATCATGCATGTTTAAAACTTGAATTCATGACTTGAATGCTTGATGATCCTATCTAACCTATCTTGTGCTTAATCCTTGGTGAAAATTGAGGCATGTCTTGTAATTAGCTATAGCGAAAGTGAAAAGTTAGTTGCTTGACTATATCTAATAGGATTATTTGCGAAAGTTGATATTCCTAGGTTGAAGGATAGGTAGAAAGTTGTTTGATTTGCGAAAGTTGATTAAATAACTTGAATTGTTTGCGAAAGTTAACTTTTCTATGATCTAGATTGCATGATAGTTGTGAATTCTTGTTGAAAGCATGTATGGTTGTTGTTGTGGTAGCCCTAGCCCTAGGATTTGCCCCTTTATATTGATTGAAATTCGTGTTTCTACTTTGATCCCGACTCCCTAAGTCGTGTTCGAACCGTTACTTGTGTGATTGTGTGTTTTCGTGTGCGTTTTGTGTGTTCCGCTCTCAGGATCGACCCCCCCTAGGGTCGAGATCGACCCTCTTTGGGTTGAGCCTGAGTTGTTTTGCCCTTGTTTTCTTTGCTCTTTTCGTAGTTTTCGACTATTCTTAGCACTATTCTCACTCCCGTGGACGATCCTGACTTCGCTATACTCAGTGGGGTCTTGAATATAAATTTATTTGTTCAAGAAACCCTTCAACAAATTGGCGCCGTTGCCGGGGAGTGTGCAATAGTGCCGAGTTAGTTGATATTTGGGTTTGGGAATAGCCCATACCCCTTGTGTGTTACTGATTCGTTTTCTTGTGTTTGTGATTGCAGGTGTATGCTCTCTAGTTCACGAAGGAAAATCGACTATTTTCCCTTTGATCCTAAAATAGAGAGAACCCTTCATCGCAGGCTACGAGAACGACGAGCAATGGCCGACGCTGAGGCTCTTGCTCAACAGATGGAACAACTCCGTGCTCAGATGGAGCGTATGCAAATGGAGCGTGCTGCTCAAGATGCTGCTTTGCATCGAGAAAGAGAGGCTGCTGCCCGAGAGAGAGAGGCTGCTGCCCGTCTCCAACAACAACTAGATGCTATTCCGAGGAACGCTAAGCAATACATGCATCCGGAGCTTAGAGTTCCCGAGTCCGCTATTGTGCTCCCGGCGATTGAGCGTGCCTTTGAGATCAAGTCCCACTTCATCACTCTCATCAAGAGGTCTCAATATGAAGGGAAGACATCCGAATGCCCTATGGAGCACATCAAAAATTTCACCGACCTTTGTGACACCATCGCCGCCGATGGCGTGTCACTTGAATATGTGCTCCTCAAGGCGTTCATGTGGTCTCTAACCGGGAAGGCACTTCATTGGCTCGAAATTTTACCCGCTAGGTCCATCACTACATGGAAGGCTTTGCACGACTTGTTCATGACGAAGTTCTTCCCACCGGCCAAGACTACCGAGCTAAGGAAGCGCATCACTTCTTATCATCAACTTCCTAATGAGACTTTTGTTGAGACTTGGGAGAGATTCAAGGTGCTTCTTCGGAAATGTCCTACTCATGGACAACCTCCTTATGTTCTTCAAGAGATATTCTTCCAAGGGATCAACGCGGCCACAAAGGACAGCATCAATCTTCACACCGATTGCGGTTTCATTGAGATGGATCCTGATGAGGCATGGGATCTATTGGACAAACTCACCAACTATGATGCCATATATGGGACCCAACAACCCATCCGGATTCAATCAAAGAAGCTTTATGATCCGAATAGTGAGCCAATTGATCAAGATGTGAAGTTTCAATTCATGCAAGATAAGATCAACCGGCTCGAGAAGCAAGTGAGTTACTACAAGTCCGTTTCCCCCACTTGTCAAGAATGTGGTTCTCAAGCCCATACCACCGCTTCTTGTACAAATGTGGAGCAAGTTCGGGCTGCCGAGGCATATGCGGAGGCCAACTATATGCGAGGACCCTACCGAGGCCAAAACAATGCTTATGCGGGGAGGAACAACAACAACTATTCTCAATGGAATAACAATGGCCAAGGCCAAAGTTATCCACCTCCTCCACAAAAGCAAAGGGCCTCTCCTTATAGACCTCCCGGTTATCAAGAAGAACCACCGGCCTGGGCTCACGGTTACTTTGAAAGATTCGACCGCAAACTTGATGGCGTTCAAGGCCAATTGGGAAGCTTTGACGCATGGAGGAAGAATGTTGATTCCCAACTTGGTAATCTAGCGGCTCAAATCCCGCGACCTCATGGACAACTCCCGGGCCGACCCGAGGAGAATCCTAGAGGCCGAGCAAGCAATGGTGAAATCCGAGCCATGAACCTTCGGAGTGGCAAAGCATTACCCGATCCACCGAAGCAACCGGCGAGAGAAGCAGCCTCAGGATCGACCCCTCCTGGGTCGATATCGACCCCCTCTACGGTCGATCCCGAGACCGCTAATGATGAGGATGAAGGAGCGATCGACCCCGCTGAGGTCGAGCTCGACCACTCTACACCCGGAACGTCTTCCAACCCTTCTCCTCCACTCATTCCCGATCCCACTCCGTCCTCTTCCCATTCCAAGGTACTTCCTTACCCTTCGAAGAAGCCCAAGGACGCGACGGAAGGAAAGTTTAAGCGCTTTGTTAAGTTGCTTCAAGGCTTGAATCTTTCTATTCCTTTCGCCGAGGCCTTGAATGAAATGCCCACTTACACCAAGTTCTTGAAGGAGATTCTCTCTAGGAAGCGATCAATGTCGGAATTAACGGATGAGGTGAGGTCGTTGGATCTTCCCGAGAAGCTCGGTGATCCCGGGAAGTTTGCTATTACTATCGGTATTGGAGCTTATCGCTTCAAGGCATTGTGTGATCTTGGTGCTAGTGCTAGCTTGCTCCCACTCTCAATTTGGTCCAAGACCAACATGGGGCCATTAGTACCGGTGAACATGAGGTTATACATGGCGGATGGGTCTTGTGTGAAGCCTACCGGTGTTGTCGACGACTTTCCTATCCAAGTCGGCAAGTTTGTCGTGCCTAATGATTTTATTGTCATGGATATGCCGGAAGATCCCGACGTACCAATTATCCTTGGGCGACCATTCCTAGCAACCGCCGGAGTTAAGGTTGATGTGAAGAAGGGTCTCCTTACCTTCGGAATTGGGGATGAGGTGGTAGAGTTTCGGCTACCTATTGGGGGCATCTTGGAGTCTAGAGACGTGGTACCCATCAACAACTTTCATCCGGAAGAGGACCTTTGGAAAGGCGAGGTCTTAAGGCTCGATATCGCCCATGCAAGATCGGTCATGACCAGTCCTGGGTCAAGACCGACCACACCTCATGTACAGGAGAAGCTTGACTCCGGACAAAGCCACTCAACACCGAGCCGTCCTCCGGTTGATACAGGTCAATATTCTCACTCTACTTGCACACTTTGTGGTACACCTCTCTCTACACCTTCTTCCACCCTCTCTTCTCATTCTAAGTATGGGGTGGCGATGAGGACATCCGAGCCACCTTGGCACTCACATCCTCCAACTAGTTGAGTTACTTCTCGTCAAGCTAACGACGTTAAAAAAGCGCTTACGGGAGGCAACCCGGTTTCTAGATTAGTTTTTCCTTTTTATTTTCTTGATTTTTGATTTTCCAATTTCTAGACTAGATTTTTATTTCTTCTAACCTTCCTTAGATTAGACTAGGATACGATACATTTGTTTGGGATAGGATCTTTGTGGGGTGTTTGCAGGGTTCTAAGCTTCAAATACGAGCTCAAAAAGGACGGGAGAAGACAACTTGACATGAGGTACATGAGCCCTCAGGACCGACCCCATGAGGGTCGATCACGACCACCCCCTTGCTCTGCCTCCCCCTAATCCCCCTCTCAGGATCGACCCTAAGAGGGTTGTGCCAGCACACCATCTCCACCTCTAATTCAAGCTCAATGAGTTTTTGTGAGTTTTCTTCTTCTTTTTCTCTTTACTTTTTCATGTGTTTTCATGCATGGGGACATTGCATGATTTAAGTATGGGGTGGGGAAGAAGAAATCTCACATGTTGTACATAATTGAGTCTTTGTTTGTTTGCTTTGTTTGATTAGTAGTTTGCTTGTTAAGAAAAATCTTGAAAAAATGAGAAAAGTTCAAAAATCCAAAAAAATTGAAAAATGTCGAAAAAACAAAAAAATATTTGCTTCCTTGTTTGTTTTAGGATAGAAGAGCATTCCATCTTAGATGTCCTATGATGAAAACTAATTTTCATGCTTGTCATATAATTCCTTTGGCATAATTGGATAGTGTAGCCCAAGTTTTTGAGAAGTTGCTTTTGATTGTGAAATTGACTTGTGATGAAATTGAGCATATGTGTTTTGAGTGAAAGTAATTGCAATCCAACAAAATTGTTACCTAGTGAGGAATTTTGGCCCTATAGAGAGAACATCATTGATTCCCTCTTCTTTGTTTGTGTGATTTTGCTCTTTTTATGCATATGCTTCTTGTCATTGATATGGTTATCTACTTCTTGAAACCGCTATGAGATTGTTCAAGCATGTTGATTGTGATTAAGAACTTATATTTTTAGCCTATAGTCTTCCATGCCTACCTTGAATTGTCTTTGCTTGAAGCCCCGTTCTAGCCTTAACCTTTTGTTTGAAGCTCTACAAAAATTATTCCTAGCCTATATTAGCTTGACCCTATTCCGGGAATTGGACTTAGATTGTGTCGGGAATAAGTTTTGTTGAGTGCCATTTGTGTTGGGTTTGGAAGTGGTGACATGGTTAAAGGATAGTAAACGACTTGTTGAAGTGAAATGTAATAGGATTCTTGGCTTGGATGCACATTGTTGAAAAATTGAAGAAAGGAAGTAAAGAAGCTCGAGCAAATAGCCTCAGGATCGACCCCCTAATGGGTCGATCTCGACCCCATCGTGAAAAAATGCTCTCAGGTTCGACCCCCCCAGGGGTCGACCTCGACCCTCAACAGGCTCGAGCTAGTGAAAGAAAAAAAAAAGAGAGAGAAAAGAAAGAGAAAAAAAAATATAAGTGCAAAGCCAAGAATTCCTAGTGTTTATAAGTTGTATTATGGGAGTTTGGGTTAGAAATTGATGGGTTTGAGTTTTATTGAAGTGTTTGGTTATGAGATGAAAAGAAAAGAAGTGAGTTGTTTTGGTTTGAAGTGTTGTATTTAGGAGTTTGATTCCCGGATTTAGCACCACATGGCCAAATAACTCCTTACCTATTGTTACTACCGAGCCCCATTACAACCCGGCCGAATGGAGTCTTCTATGAAGATTTCATTGAGCCTAAGTTCTTATGATGATTGATGTGTCTTGACTTCTCTAGGTAGAGAGATTGGTGATATAAGTCTCAATGATAAAGTAGATGTTGCATAAAGATTGAGATGAGAGTTGATTTGATAGCCTAAACACATGAGAGTTGAGTGAAACACATTTATATCCCTTGTGAGGTTGGATTGTGATTGCCTAGCTTGAGACTTATACATATGTGATGACGTTAAAGTTACTTGTCTTCTTTTTTACTTGTGTTTAAAATGTTTTGACTAGGGCTATGCTTGAAGATTGTGTTATTGGTCTTGATTTGCATGATTATTGCTTGAGGACAAGCAAGTCTAAGTATGGGGTGTTTTGATGTCCGCGCTTTAGGTAGATTTTTAGGGTCTAGATAGGTTAGTTTAAGTTGTTTTTCGTGCTTGAGTTATGTGTTTTTGAGTCTTTTTGCATGAGTTTTCGTATTTCCTTGAGATTCGGAAACTACGCATATTTGTGTCGTTTTGTAGGTATTTTGGAGCTTGAAAACGAGTTTGGAGCATTGCTAAAAGAGGATGGACGAGCTAGGAGGAAGATTTCAAGTGAAAGAGTCAAGAAGAGGAGCTAAAGAGAAGCCAAAGCAAGAGGAAAAGTCAAGCAAAAAGTCCCAAGATCGAGCCCAAGGAGGTCGAGATCGAGCAGAATCGTAAAACTTGGAGCGCAAGGAAAACAAGCCTCAGGATCGACCCTGAGGGGGTCGATATCGACCCTAAGAGGGTCGAACCTCGTGACCGACTTCCTCCTATCCGGATTTACATGTTGAAGTTTCCTAGTTTGTATTTTAGGAAGGTGTTTTCTTTGTGTTTCCTAGTTAGATTAGGACTCCTTTTCTTCTATAAAAGGAGGTTGAACCTATAGTTTTTATAATTCAATCAATTAACAATCAAGACTTGGAGAGTTAGGAAGAAGACTTGGAGAGCAAGTTTGAGGTTTGTAAGATTGATCTTTGGTTTTAATTTGAATTTTAGTTTGGTTTGATCATGTCTTCTTCTTCCTTGTTTCTTCTTGCTATGTGTGAGTAGTCCTCTTAAGTTCTAGGGTTGGGCAAAAACCCAACACAATCATGCATGTTTAAAACTTGAATTCATGACTTGAATGCTTGATGATCCTATCTAACCTATCTTGTGCTTAATCCTTGGTGAAAATTGAGGCATGTCTTGTAATTAGCTATAGCGAAAGTGAAAAGTTAGTTGCTTGACTATATCTAATAGGATTATTTGCGAAAGTTGATATTCCTAGGTTGAAGGATAGGTAGAAAGTTGTTTGATTTGCGAAAGTTGATTAAATAACTTGAATTGTTTGCGAAAGTTAACTTTTCTATGATCTAGATTGCATGATAGTTGTGAATTCTTGTTGAAAGCATGTATGGTTGTTGTTGTGGTAGCCCTAGCCCTAGGATTTGCCCCTTTATATTGATTGAAATTCGTGTTTCTACTTTGATCCCGACTCCCTAAGTCGTGTTCGAACCGTTACTTGTGTGATTGTGTGTTTTCGTGTGCGTTTTGTGTGTTCCGCTCTCAGGATCAACCCCCCTAGGGTCGAGATCGACCCTCTTTGGGTCGAGCCTGAGTTGTTCTGCCCTTGTTTTCTTTGCTCTTTTCGTAGTTTTCGACTATTCTTAGCACTATTCTCACTCCCGTGGACGATCCTGACTTCGCTATACTCAGCGGGGTCTTGAATATAAATTTATTTGTTCAAGAAACCCTTCAACATATGGCTCTCGTAAGACTCGAGGGCCGGATGGCGGGATATGGTTCGTGAGACTCAGACCTTGACCTAGCCATTCTTATTTTTCTTAAACCCCCATGGTTTTTGGGTGAGCGAAGGCTCGGAGGGCGGCTTGGCTCATGAGACTCGAGCCTAGCCTAGCCTTCCTTAGGCGTCCATACTTGGTTCGTCTCCGTGTGTGTTCGTCTACTTATCCTTAGGAGTTATAGGATTGTAAGGGCTGGTTCCTAATCCTTGTATTCCTTAGTCGTTCTCTCTCGGTGAGTCGACCGAATGAGAGGGATCGACTACTTATCCAATATCAATAAAAACACCAAAAAAAGAATTTGTTCCACAACAATCCCACACGACCCAAAAACGCCTCTTTTCGATCGAATTCTACAAGTTGGGCAAAGGTTCTCTTCAAAGACGAACTCAAGAAACAATGCGAACTCCCTCGAGCTAGAATTGAGTCCGATCCTAAGGCGATTCGCATCATCTGGTATCAGAGCCGTTCTAGGCGGGTTCTGTAAGTTTTTGAATATGTAAATTGCATGTTCATGTTTACTTTCATATGTGCTCAAGTCCTTTCATACCTTTTCGGCCAACCGAGACCCGAACCACGTTTTAAACCACACCTATACCCAAGATCGGCCCTAAAGCGTTAAGGTCCGAGGAAAAGTTCAAAGAGGCGTGGAGAAATTTTTATTGTTCCCCACTCTTTGCCCACGCCTAGGACCTAACTTCTTTCACGAAAGTATTTCTTAAAAAAATTACGAAAGCTAAAAGGGAGGATTTACTTCTGAGGCTAAACTAGTAACCCCTCGAAACTTGGAACCCAAGAAAACCAAGGGGGCCGAGCCACTCTCATGCACAAAATCGAGCTAGCAAGAGAAGAGTAAATGGCGTTTACCCTCATTCATGCCAACCGAATTTACCTAAGTCATCTTGAACAAGTTTCAAGTGTGGAGCTACTTAATGGACATGTTAATCCAACTCCTACTTCATTTAAAAGCGAGCACCTCCTCACTTGACCTTAGTGTGCAAGCAAAGACGGGGCCATTAAGACGGGAATGTTGATGAGTTGCTACCAAGCTTGCAACTCTTCCCCTTGCCACCATAACTTCGGCCTCCTCCTCACCCAAAGCCATCCGACTTCCCCTAGATCCTTAGCCTCCTCACACCCTATAAATAGGAGCCTCGTTTCACTTCTTTGTTCATCCCAAAACCAAGGAGAAAACGAGAGCTTTGCCTAAGAACAATCCAGCCGACCAAGTGGTGTTGTTAGCCTTCTAAATTTCCAAATTTTCGTGAGTAAGAGTGTGTGCCATCAATTCCCCATATTTGAGGGTCATTGGTGAAGGTTTCCGGGCTACAATTTCAAGCTTCTCTCATCCATCTATTCGAAAATCAACTCAAGTAAGTGTCGACCTCTTTTATACTTTGTTGATCCCATTCGAATGTGGGTAGAAGAAGTTGTTGTTAGGCTGCGTCTCAAGCCAATCCCAGGGGCCTCTCAGCCCTGAAAGATTAAAACCTTTGTCCCTAGCGAAACCGTCTCTTCCTTAAAGCCGAAAACCCCCAAAGCCAAGACCGAATGAGCATAGAAAGTATATGATGAAATGTGATTTATGTGTTCATATAACTTATGTTGCTTGTATAAAACCAAATAGGTCTACGACGAGAGACACGAAATGTGATACACAAGTCTAAACCGAAGTGGGGGCTCACGAGCTTCAACGCAAGAGAGGGGTCGGATTTCTACTTCAAAAATATATATATATATATATATATAGAACTCGAGCTTGGGTGCAAGCTCGGTCCGACCCCCCAGCCAAGAAGAGAGAACCGAGAGAAATTTAAAAAAAAAGGAGAGAAAACCGAGCCTAAGACTATGCCCCTGTTCGATTGCGTATCTTACGAGGCTTTGTGTGTGGCTTGCAAATTTTCTGGATTCATCATGGCCTCCAAGATGGTGTGCGCTAAGAAGAGTGCTTCAAGCAAGGCCTTGACCGATCCTCGACGAGTGTGCGGCATGGCGCCCCGAAAGGAGGGCATTATCTTCATCGACCTCATGAGCGACGATGAGTTTGAGGCTCCAACCAAAGCTGCAAGTGAGTCGAGCGTGAACCAACAACTTGCACTAAATCAAGAAGTGGAGGATGACCCAATTTGATGGAGGTATTTTAGTCGCCTTAATACCTATCAAAATAATCCAAACAACCCAACTAATGTAGTAGGGAAGTAAGGGTCGATCCCACAGAGACTCAGGTTTTCAATGTTTATTGTTGTATTACTCAGAGTTAAAAAGCGGGTTTTGAATATTAATCTGGAATCTAAACTAACTAATGAAATTTAAAACAAAGATGATATGTAAAATATGGGAGAAGTAAGCTTAACCAGTTAATATCCATTGCGAACTTGATTATTGATCATTGATTATCAAAATTCTCTCTTTATCTTGACTAATCTATTGTGGAATGCTAATAACCCAACTTCATGGAATTATTAATCCTACTTCAATTCTAGTTATTAGTCCGACCGGTACTAACAACCCTAATTATCAAATAACCTAGGAGACCTCCTAGATTCAACTTGACAACAACATTAAGATCCAAGTATCAATAGAAACATGTATTCAGAGCAACCAGACATCCAAATAACATGCAATTGAATTCTCTTCTCTAACCAATTAGTCCTACCAGTCCTAGATTGATTAAAGGTTCTACTTTTGATCTAATTAACACCGACCGGTAATTAGAAAGATCTAGTTGTAATTCATCCTAGAAATCATATTAGGTGATCAAGCTAATAAAACCCTAGGCTGAAATTATCAATTAAGCACAGAGAAAACAATCTAGTCAAGGGAAATTAAGAACAATCAAACCTCACAATAATACTTCGTTCACAACTTCAATTAACTAGTTAAGCAAAAGGAATTTAGTTACTCAAAGACATGGAAAAGCTTACAAAGTTTCTCAAAGGGTTCTTGTTCTCCAAGTCTTCAATAACCAATCCAAAGTCAAAGAATTAATCAAACCTAAAACTAGGGCTAACTATATATAATATGGCTTCCAAAAATATATCTAAAAACATAACCCAAAAAGCCCACAAATATCTCGTACAAATCTCGTCTTAAGTCGGACACACGGGTGAAAACTCGGGATGGAACTCCAAAACTCGGTCGAGTTTCCAACGCCTTGCCCGCGCTTTCAACACAGAGAGTAAAAGCCCGAAACGCGGTTTGAACTCACGAGACGCGGCCGCGTTTCTATTGCACCTTCCCGCGTTTCGCGCACTGGTCGACAGGTGACACTTCAAAGGCCGTTTTGACATACTTCGAGTTGGAATTTGGACTCGGAGTAAAAAGATGAATTGTAGCTCTTTGAGTTATCTTTCCAATGACACCAAAATCAGCTCAATCCAACCATTGTAGCTTCAGGTCCATCTCTTGCAAGCAAGAGGTGTCGAAACAACAACTCCAATACATAGTCCGGATCCAAGTGTGCTTTCCCCATCACCTCTTGGGGCTAACCTCATGGCTTGGCTCCCTTCTTGCCTCCTCCAATGCTTCGGCTTCACCTCCTCTACACTTATTGTCTTCACATCAACAATCAAAAACCACAACAAAGTGTAGATATCCGAATCTTTCTACAAACTAACAAAACTAGCAAAACTAACTAAAACTAAACCAAAACCCATGAAAATCCTAACTAAACATGCCATATAACACTACCTAACATGTGTCTATCAAATTCCCCCATGCTTGAACCTTGCTTGTCATCAAACAAGAAATAAAATCAAAATCACACCACAACTAACAAGCCAAGCATCCATCTCAATATCAATCCACACTTCAACAAATAAGCTAAACCTTAACCAAGACATCATCGCATACATGGAATAGAAGTTTTCAAAATCAAATCATGCATCCATTCTAGACCTCGCCAAGATAATGCGTTTGCACTCTCACTCAAGTGTTTAAGGGATATGTGTTTCGCTCGAAATCAACTTTGAAAGCTAGACTACCATAGGCTTGCATCAGTGTTCTAAATCTCCACTACGAATGATCAAACACACAGCAAAAATCATGAGGACTTTTTAAGGGTTGTAATGGGGCCAAGGTATAAACAAGTAGGTAAGGAAATATTTGGTCTTGTGGTGCTAAAAATCCGGGAACTAGTGCTAGCAAAAACCCAAATTACAAAAAATCACCATTAACATCATACTTCCACCACTTATTTCGCCTTCTTCTCGTCACTTTTCTTTTAACATTTCATCCATTTTCTCATATTTTTTTTCTCTCTTCTTTTTTTTTTCTTTTCATAAGAGACATATTTTTTCTTTTTTTCTTTCAAGCCCTTATCTTTTTCTTCTTTTTTTTCAAACTCAACATTCTTCCTTTTCTCTTTTCAAACAATCCCCATAATACCACAAAGAACAACTCTAGCTAAATCCTAAATCCCGGATGGGTCAAGCTTATCAAGGCTAGGAGTTATTTTTGTGGAGCTACAAAATAAGGCTAATAGGCTAAAAAATAAGGGCTATCAAACAAAGGAATAATGCAAGGTAGATAAGGATAATATTGAGCTAATAAAAATGCCTCAATCATTTTAATGTCATGCATTCAAATCATGTAATGTAGCCTTGAAAAAGATATCTAAACGCAAGTTCTAGAGCTAGCAATCAAAGCGATACACTCAAGAAAAAGATGCAAATATGCAATTAAAGGCTCAAAATAATCTCACAAGGTAAATATGTCTAGAACTTCATAAATAATTCAAAATTTCAACTTCTTATGCATGCTCTATCCTATAATCAAGATTAATAACCTAAAGAATCATGCTTCAATCCAAAGAAACTTCAACCAAACAAGCAAGTCATGGGTTAGATAATACTCTTAACTTAGAGAGACAAATGGTCAAGTAGGGAAATTTTGATCCTAAAATGCAATATTTTTGTGATTTTGTAATTTTTTAATTTTTTTTGTATTTTTTCAAAATTTTAATCAATGCAAAACAAGAAATTAAACATGCAAATGCAACTATATGAATGCAATCTAAGACTAAGCAAACAATCCCTTCCCCCATGCTTAAATTTTACATTGTCCCCAATGTAAAGTAAAAGTAAAGAGAAAGGAAAAACTAACCAAGTTATCTACGGATCCGGATCTTGAGGTGGTGGTGAGAAGCACTCGGCGGCCGAGCTATGGCATGTGAAACCCGAGTTATGAGATCTGTACGCCGGGCTAACTAGAAACAAAACCAAAAAAGCAAACAAAAACACAACTACACTAAACTAATACTAAGAATAAAAAAACAACTATCCTAATCACTTGGGTTGCCTCCCAAGAAGCGCTTATTTTACGTCGTTAGCTTGACGAGTTACAACTCATAGGATCAGACATTGTCAATGCCCTTAATAACCTGTCAAAACTTTGTGAGCTCATTTCATAAAAACAAAAGTAACACAAGCATAAAGTGAAACTACTTAACATACCATTCAAACACCGTTTCAACTTGTCAAACTTATGTGACCAATCTTCATGACATGGCATATGCTCAAACCAAAACAATAAAAGTGGTGGCTTTCCAAAATAATTATTAAATGGATCAAAGCTCTTACCAGAAATACCACTTTCAATCAAGATGAACTCAGAGAAATCCCTAGATTCTTCTTTATGCTCCAAAATTGGTTCTTTGGATGAATAAGGGATGCATGAACCGTCAATAGTCCACAAAGGTGACTTTGGAATTAAAAGCATGGATGACTCTACTGTCGAAGTACAATCCTTCGAGATAACAACCGGCTCCTCCTCTTTTACAAAGTCTGCAACATCATCTCCAAAGAAGCTATCATCATCATAGAAGATTTCCTCCTCCTTAGGTGTGAATTGCTCCTCCACATGCATTTGGGTATCTAATTCAAGGGCTCTTGAAACGTCAGGAGACTCATCAGGTTGGAGTATTGATGAAGATGATTCGACCAACAAACACTGACGGCCCATATAACAAAGAAAATTCCAGTACTCCATAGGTTCCATGCATAGAATTTGTCCATTGCTCATATACTCGGCCAACTCTAGGGTTTCATGATTCATACCCTCGACAATACCCATGCAAAAGCTTTCAATATCAAAATGAAGTCCTTGAGAACCAAGTCCATCCATATAATCTTGGAATCTAGCAAAGTACCAATGAAATTGTTCATCCTGAAACTGTTTACATTCGAACAAAGCCATAGATTAGTAGCACGGGTGTGGACCGTGAGCTAGGTCCACACAATAGTAACAAAAAAAATAAACACAAGAAAACAGCCGAGTCCCCGGCAACGGCGCCAATTTGATGGAGGTATTTTAGTCGCCTTAATACCTATCAAAATAATCCAAACAACCCAACTAATGTAGTAGGGAAGTAAGGGTCGATCCCACAGAGACTCAGGTTTTCAATGTTTATTGTTGTATTACTCAGAGTTAAAAAGGGGGTTTTGAATATTAATCTGGAATCTAAACTAACTAATGAATGTAAAACAAAGATGATATGTAAAATATGGGAGAAGTAAGCTTAACCAGTTAATATCCATTGCGAACTTGATTATTGATCATTGATTATCAAAATTCTCTCTTTATCTTGACTAATCTATTGTGGAATGCTAATAACCCAACTTCATGGAATTATTAATCCTACTTCAATTCTAGTTATTAGTCCGACCGGTACTAACAACCCTAATTATCAAATAACCTAGGAGACCTCCTAGATTCAACTTGACAACAACATTAAGATCCAAGTATCAATAGAAACATGTATTCAGAGCAACCAGACATCCAAATAACATGCAATTGAATTCTCTTCTCTAACCAATTAGTCCTACCAATCCTAGATTGATTAAAGGTTCTACTTTTGATCTAATTAACACCGACCGGTAATTAGAAAGATCTAGTTGTAATTCATCCTAGAAATCATATTAGGTGATCAAGCTAATAAAACCCTAGGCTGAAATTATCAATTAAGCACAGAGAAAACAATCTAGTCAAGGGAAATTAAGAACAATCAAACCTCACAATAATACTTCGTTCACAACTTCAATTAACTAGTTAAGCAAAAGGAATTTAGCTACTCAAAGACATGGAAAATCTTACAAAGTTTCTCAAAGGGTTCTTGTTCTCCAAGTCTTCAATAACCAATCCAAAGTCAAAGAATTAATCAAACCTAAAACTAGGGCTAACTATATATAATATGGCTTCCAAAAATATATCTAAAAACATAACCCAAAAAGCCCACAAATATCTCGTACAAATCTCGTCTTAAGTCGGACACACGGGTGAAAACTCGGGATGGAACTCCAAAACTCGGTCGAGTTTCCAACGCCTTGCCCGCGCTTTCAACACAGAGAGTAAAAGCCCGAAACGCGGTTTGAACTCACGAGACGCGGCCGCGTTTCTATTGCACCTTCCCGCGTTTCGCGCACTGGTCGACAGGTGACACTTCAGAGGCTGTTTTGACATACTTCGAGTTGGAATTTGGACTCGGAGTAAAAAGATGAATTGTAGCTCTTTGAGTTATCTTTCCAATGACACCAAAGTCAGCTCAATCCAACAATTGTAGCTTCAGGTCCATCTCTTGCAAGCAAGAGATGTCGAAACAACAACTCCAATACATAGTCCGGATCCAAGTGTGCTTTCCCAATCACCTCTTGGGGCTAACCTCATGGCTTGGCTCCCCTCTTGCCTCCTCCAATGCTTCGGCTTCACCTCCTCTACACTTATTGTCTTCACATCAACAATCAAAAACCACAACAAAGTGTAGATATCCGAATCTTTCTACAAACTAACAAAACTAGCAAAACTAACTAAAACTAAACCAAAACCCATGAAAATCCTAACTAAACATGCCCTATAACACTACCTAACATATGTCTATCACTAGCTCTGGAGAAGAAACGGATCCGAGTATCAACACCGGCAATGGGTCGAGCGACTCTAGTTCGGGCGACTCTAGCTCAAGCGACAAGTCGAGCGACCGCGACTCGGGTCCCTATTACGTGTCCACCGAAGGGGAAGGCGACTACGTCGATATCATGGACTTTCAGGCTCCTCTTGATGGCTTTGGCACACCCGAAGGAGACTACATGGAACCGCTTCAAGTTGTTCCCGCGGACGACATGGTGGTCGAAGCCGAGGCTTTGAACGAGGGCTTTACCGAGTGGGAGGCCAACGAATGGTTTCAGCTCGATGAGCTCCTAAACCAGCTTGATGAGCCTATGGACGATGAGGTGGTGCCTCCTCTCAACCGAGGGCCGGCGCGTCTAAGCCACCTCGCCACCGCCACCCCCATGCACTACTCTAAGGATTCAAGGACGAATCCTCTTCAAGGGGGGGTGGATGATGTGATCGGGCCCGAGCTTCTCGCCCACACGACGAACGGCGCCGGTGCCTCATCGAGGCACCCCGTCCTGCTGGGCCGGTGCCCCTCATGGGCACTCGATTCATCGGGCCGGCGCCCCTTTTGGGCACCCATCTAGGCTGCACCTCGGGCCTTTTCCGAAAGAAATCCAAGTGAGACAAACCACAACTTTCAAGAACAAGTTGGGCCGGGCTAGTTATCCTCAACGAAGTCAAGCACGGGTCCAAGCCCAAGCTTCCACCGTCCATTCAGTTTAGCCCAAGACGCCTCCTCCACCTCCTCAAGTTAGCTTGGCCGCCAAGAATGAGCTTTCAATGATGCATGCCTTCCACTCCAAGCAACAAGCCACCATCAATTACCGCCTTGGAGGCCAAGTCAGGAGCCCAAATTTTTCCCTATATAAAGGGTTGTATTCTCGTCATTTTTAGATAGATTAAGATAAGCTTTGAACTCAAACTTAGAGACTTTGTGTCCGGTTTTGGGTTTTGGGTTGTCCCGGCTTGTGGAAACTCAAGCCGTAGGGCTCTCGTGAAACTCGAGGGCCGGATGGCGGGCTATGGTTTGTGAGACTCGGACCTTGGCCTAGCCGTTCTTATTTTTCTTAAACCCCCATGGTTTTTGGGTGACCGAAGGCTCGGAGGGCGGCTTGGCTCGTGAGACTCGAGCCTAGCCTAGCCTAGCCTTCCTTAGGCGTCCATACTTGGTTCGTCACCGAGTGTGTTCGTCTACTTATCCATAGGAGTTATAGGATTGTAAGGGCTGGTTCCTAATCCTTGTATTCCTTATTCGTTCTCTCTCGGTGAGTCGACCGAATGAGAGGGATCGACTACTTATTTAATATCAATAAAACACCAAAAAAAGAGTTTGTTCCACAACAATCCCACACGACCCAAAAACGCCTCTTTTCTATCAAATTCCACAAGTTGGGCAAAGGTTCTCTTGAAAGACGAACTCAAGAAACAACACGAACTCCCTCGAGCCAGAATCGAGTCCGATCCTAAGGCGATTCAAATCACTTTACCCCTCCAACGACCCTTGTCTTCCCTCAAAACTCTTTCTAAATTTTACTTGAGACATCATTAATGTACAATACATGCTCTGATGCCATCCCCCTCCATCGCTCGTCGCTTCACCCTCCTCCCCTTTCAACGCCTTCCTTGATCCCCTCCTCGCTGGGGAAGACCAGAGCACTTAGATCAGGTTTACCTTTTGCTTGTCCTTCGCCATCAGCTCATCCAACATTGTCGACATTGCCGAACACTGCATGTTTCTCCCCAAGATGCTCAAGCTTGGCAATTTCGAGGATTTTCGAGTGAAACTAGCACAAGCTCTTGGTGATGATCGGCTCCGTCGTTGTCATTGGTGGCGGTGGAGTCGTCAATGGAGTTAGATGGGGGGTTGGTTTGTTTTCCTTTCTTTTTGATTATTTTATTTATCTATAGGGCATTTTTTCCCAAAACTTGATTCATGATGAGATTCGAGCCAAAGAGCACGAGGAGGTCAGTGAATCCAAGTTTCGCCGCCATTTCTAGACCAAGGATTAGTGCTTCATACTCCATGTCATTGTTGGTCTTCTCAAACCCGAGGTGGACGACTAGTTGAAGAACCCCTTTGGTGGGTGATGTCAACAGTATTCCAACATCGGATCCTTGATTGTTGCTACCCCCATCTAACTCTAAAGTCCATCCACGACCGTTCCATGTCAAGGTGAGTTCCATGACCGAGACCAAACAGTTTGACCTTGAGAACCCGGTGATGAAGTCCGCCAATACTTTGTCCTTGATTGTGGCCTGATGACATGCTCGATGTTTTACGTATTGCCCTAGTTCCATGACCTAGTTTGTGACACTTCCGGATAGGTTCGAGCTTGCGAGTAAAACTCGTAAAGAGTCGGTTGTGATGACCTTTATTGGATGCTCTTGGAAGTAGTGGTTTAGCTTCTGAGTTGCGGTGACCACAACCACGAGAAGCTGCTTCATCTGGACTACCTCATTTTGGCGTCCATCAAGGATGTGTTGGTGACGTACATAGGTTATCACTTTCTATTCTACTTCTTAATCATGACGACATTAACTATGTAGGATGGCACATCCAAATAAAGCTTCCAAGTATCTCCTTTGCTCGACCCCTAGAGATGGAAGGAGATTGCAAGTATGCCTTCAACTTTTATAGGCCCTGTTCGCAATCATCGTCCCATACGAGTGCTATATAATGAATCGGTTTTGGGTAGTGGCCATCCATGTCGACTTCCACGCGCCCAACTATTTTTGGACTTCCAATGGCACTCAAGGCTCATATTTGTTCAGGGCTTGTTTTGATCCCTCGGCGAGTAACAAGGTGTCCAAGAAACTTTCCCGACTGCATGAAGAAGGTGCACTTAGCCACGTTGCGCCTCAATTTGAATCCTCTAACTATGTTGAAAACACATTGTAGATTGTTTGAGTGGAGTTAGCCTTTTGAATCTTGACCACCAGTCGATGTAAACTTCAATGATCTTTCTAATTTTCTCATTGACCCACTTTGTCACCAATCTTTGAAAGGTTTCCCCGATGTTCTTCAACCCGATGATGTCTCTCATTTTGGAGGTGTTTTAGTGGTTAATTCCCTTTGTAAATACGTGTTTTTCATTCTCTTCTTTGTAGTTTCGTTTCCTTTTTTAGCTTAGTTCCCGGTTTTCTTCAAGAGTCGGAAACTATGCGAGTTTGTTTGTTTTTGTAGGTAAAATGGCAAGAAAGAGGACCATTTCGAGGAGCTAAGGAAAGAGCCAAGTCAAGGAGTGCAAGAGCCAAGCTAAGAATGAAGTGGAACCAAAGGAAACCAAGGAAGAAGGCAAGGATCGAGGCCCTGGACCGAGTTACACCCATGTCGGGCCCGAGATCGAGCAACCAGAGCCAGGACCGACGTTCCCAACGTCGGGCCCGATGTCATCCCGTGTCGGTCCAAGTCGGCGTGTGAAAAGATTGTTCCCCAAGGCATATTTTTAGCAACTTTCCACATTTGCCCCTTTCTAAATTGGGATTCCTTGGTCCCCAATCCAAAGAGAAGGATAAGAGAGGTGATTGGTGATCAAATCAAAGTGTGGAGTGTGAGGGGGACGAGTGGGACACACACACCAAACCCAATTTCACTCTCAAAGGCTCAAGGAAGACTTGGAGAGCAAGGAGAAGAAGGAAGAAGGAAGAGAAGGAGAGGTCGTTGGAGAAGAGAGGAGGATTTGTGAGTTTTGTACCTTGTTTTGCTTAGATCAAGTAGATTTGAACTTGGATTTTGTAAACACTTTGAGTTTGAATGCAATTGGAGTTTGATTTGATGATGATGATTGAGTTTTGCTTGATTTCCCTTTTGATTTCGTTTTTATCTTACCACATGGAGTAGATTCCATAGTCTTGGGTTATGGGGGAATCCCCCTAGCTAGATTTGGGTAGAAAACCCCAATTCCATAGCCTTGAGTGCTTGATTTGTGAATCCTCTCTACATTGAGCTTCAATTCTCTTGTGAAAGCAAGGGATCTAGAGCTTGTGTTTGGTAAGAGTAAGCGAAAGTGGTCTCTATCCCATCACAAGTCTCTAGCATCGAAGGTGAGTGAAAACTCCCTTGGGTCGAGGTGTAGATTGGAGGGATTTGAGGCGAGCAGCCTCGATCTCATTAGAATCAAACACTTATTGGCTGAATTGAGGTGGAATATCCAAGTCTAATTGGGGGAGGAACCCAAAAACCCAAGACCGATCTACTTATTTGCTAAGACCGAGATACCCAGCACCACGGGCCCGACTTGCCCAACGTCGGTCCCGTACAAATTGATCTCGATCCTACCTCGGACCGAAGTGACCCTGTGTCGGTCCGAGGAGATCTCGCTTGTTTTCCTTCGTTTGTCTTTATTTTCTCCCCTTTTTAGTCTTTTCGGGTACTCTCGACGCACGAACTCCCGTGTGTTCGACACCCTACCTCTTTACTACAAGTGAGGTTCGGTTTTATAAATTTAAATTGTGAGACCCTCCGATTCCCGGAACCCATCAGAATTTTGGCGCCGTTGCCGGGGAGTTCTACTTGTTCGAGGTACCCATCTTTGTTGAGTCTTTGATTTTGGTAGTGATTTGGGTGAGGGACTAGCCCAAACCCCTTGTTTGTTTTGATTTGGTTTTTGTTTGTGTCTTTGGTTGTAGGTGCATGCGAGCTAGTTCTGTCCGAGGAACCCTTGAGCTCGACTTTGTGTGTGACCCGGAGAGTATTCTAAGGCAAGCCCGAAAGAAGAAGAGGATGGCAGACCAAGCCCGAGATGAGGAGTTTGAGAGGATGAGAGCCGACATGGCTCGAATGCAAATTGAGATGGCAAATCGAGATGCCGAGGCCCGTAGAGAGAGGGAGCAAAGGATAAGGTTGGAGGCCCAAATCAACACTCAACCCCGGAATGCTAGGCAATACATGCATCCGGAGTTGAACGTCCCGGAGCCGGCCATCGTCTTGCCGGAGGTGTCAAGGAATTTTGAGATAAAAACTCAATTTATCTCACTTATCAAGAGAGAGCGATTCCAAGGGAGGCCGAATGAGTGTCCGATCGAGCATGTGAAGCAATTCAAGGACCTTTGTGAGACCATTTCCACGGACGATGAGACACTTGAGTACGTGCTACTCAAAGCCTTCAAGTGGTCTTTGGGAGGCAAGGCTTTGCATTGGTTGGAGAGTCAAGCACCTCGATCCATCACATCATGGAGGGCCCTAAATGAAGCGTTCTTGATGAAGTTCTTCCCGCCCACCAAGACGACGGAGCTTAGAAGGAAGATTGCTAGTTTCCAACAAGGAGCTCATGAGCCACTTTTCGAGGCGTGGGATAGATTCAAAGAGATTTTGAGGGCGTGTCCGACACATGGTGAACAACCCTATGTCCTTCAAGACATCTTCTTCCAAGGGATCAACACCGCCACAAAGGACAAATTGAACCTCCATACCGATTGTGGGTTCATTGACTTGCCGCCGGAGCAAGCATGGGAGTTGTTGGACAAACTCTCGGATTATGAGGCGATGTATGGTACTAGCAATGTGAGCAAGGAAGCTAGAGTCCATGGAGAAGGTCCGAAGAAGCTCTACGATCCCAAAAGTGAAGAGGTGGACAAAGATGTGAAGATCCAATTCTTGGAGGATGAATTGAACAAGATGAGGAGGAAGATGAGTTATGCCCAACAAACCACAAGAGCATGTGAAGAGTGTGGTTCCTTGAAGCATGGAGCACAAGAGTGTCCAAATGAGCGCCAAGTTCGGTTGGCGGAACAAATTGAGGAGGCTCATTATGTCCAAAGAAATTTCGGAGGAAGATCCAATTTCAACAATGGAGGAAGGTGGAACCAAGGGCAAGCTAGTGGCTACAACAACAACTTCAACAACAACGAGCCAAGAGCCCAACAACCACCATACCGACCTCCGGGGTTCTATGAGCAAACTCCACAATGGGCACAAGAGATGAGAGGCGAGTTCAAGGAATTGGCTTCCCAATTCAAGGAGTTTGGTGTGTGGAGAAGGCAAGTGGACAACCAAATTGTTCACATGGCAAATCAACTTCCAAGAGAGGAAGGGAGACTCCCGGGCCGACCCGAGGAGAATCCCCATGCCCCACAACAACAAAACAAAGTTCGAGCCATAGGATTAAGGAGTGGACGGAGTTTGCCCGAGCCACAAGTTCCAAAACCGAGAGAAGAGAGTCGGACCGAGGTTCCCAGCAACTCGGGCCCGACGTTACCAGAAGTCGATCCTGTAGACGGAGGAAGTCCCCTGGAGTGGACCGAGGTTGAACCCAACTCGGGCCCGACTTGCCCTGAAGTCGGCCCGACGTGCCCAGATGATCTTTGCCCTGGGACCGATGTCCCTGAAGTCGGTCCCGAGGTAATTCCATCGTCGGTCCAAGGTGGAAATGTTGAGAAAGATCGATCCAAGGAGGTTGATCCAAGCAAGAAGCAAAGTGGCACTACTCTTCCATATCCTATGAAGAAGCCCAAGGAGATTGTTGAGGGCAAGTTCAAGCGGTTCTTGAAGCTTTTGCAAGGCTTGAACATTACCATTCCTTTCACCGATGCTCTAAGTGAGATGCCGTCTTATGCAAAATTCTTAAAGGAAATCTTGAGCAAGAAGAGGTCAATCGTTGAGATGCAAGACGAGGTGAAGATATTGGAGCTACCTCAAAACTTCAAAGCTCTTTGTGATTTGGGAGCAAGTATTTCGGTTATGCCCATGAGCATATGGAGAAGGGCTAACCTCGGAGATATGGAGCCGGTCGATATGAGTCTTACCATGGCCGATGGATCATCAACAAAGGCCACCGGAATTCTTGATGACGTCCCGGTTCGAGTGGGAAGATATTTTGTGCCCGATGATTTTGTGATCTTAGACATGAAAGAGGATCCGATGGTGCCCATTATTCTCGGAAGGCCGTTTCTAGCTACGGCGGGTGCCAAGTTTGACGTGAGGAATGGGAAAGTCAGCTTTGAAATTGGAGAGGAGAAAGTGGAGTTCCATTTCAACAAGGCCCTTAATGAACCGGACGCATTGGCGATTTTGAAGTTAGAGGAAAATGCCAAATGCAAGAGGGAGAAGTTGGAGTCCACGAGAGAGGAAGCACCATTGAGAGACCATGACATGGTCGATGTTCAAATCCATGATGAGACAAGAGATGGAGATAGCCCACCAAATCATGAAGAGTATCCTAATCAATATCCTTTTGATGTGGGAGATTCTTTCATTTGCTTAGATGATTTGAAAGAGGATTTAGGAGATGATTATCTTTGCTTAGATGATTTGCAAGATGAGTTGAGTTATGATGTCATTGAGTCTCCTAGAAATTCTTTAGACTTTTGTGATATAGGTGATAAGATGCAAGATGAGTTGATGCAAGAGGTGCCAAGCTATACTTTGGCGGATAATGGAGATTTTGGATGCCATACTTTCATCAAACACAAATGGTGGCATTTTGGCTATGAGGATTGTGGAGATATCCATGGCAAGGAGGACCAATTCACCGTTTTTCACCCTCCTTGAACGGTAGAGGTTAGACGTCAAGCTAATGACGTTAAAGAAGCGCTCATCGGGAGGCAACCCGGGTTTGGTAGATTCATTTTCGTAGTTTCTAGCTTGTTTCTTTTTGCCTTAGCTTAGATTAGTCCTAATCTCTTCTCTAGCTTGTATTTTGTGGAAATGTGTGTTGTGTGAGCTTCATTAGCATGTGTGGTATTTGTGGAAATGATGCAAACACTTGTGGATAGAAGTAACCAAGGTGCGGGATTTTTAGGAACTAAAATCGGGTAGGACCGAGGTACCCAGTACCTCGGGCCCGAGGTGCCCGACGTCGGTCCAAGTAAGCCGACCCATGTTGGACCTTGACCTTGTGGAAATTCCTACTATACCCTCTTGACCCACCTTTGTCTTCTTCCCCATTTAAGAGCCTTTTCCCTTACCTAACATCACCATCCCCATAACTACTTTCCCAAAATACCCAATTCTCTCTCAAAACCCCAAAATCGATCCATCTTTCCCCCAATAGTCGATCCTCAAGCAATCTCACCACAAGATTTCGATCCATCCCCTAGCATACCCAAACTTTGAACCCAAAGCCAAAAAAAAAAAATCCCACCCAAATCCCATAGATCTACATTCTTCTTCTAGATCTAGAAGAGGAAAATTTGAGTTTTAAGAGTTGCTTGCTAGGAGTTCTTGTTTTCTTCATATTTGGTATGTGAATCTCAATCTCTACTTGATTCTTTGTGAATTTCATGCTTTCATTGCTAGATTTGAGATATGCCATGATTGAGTGAGCTTGAACCTTGAGCATCCATGGTGATTTGCATGCATTGTGAAATTTGTGCTTAATTGTTGCTAAATCCCACTTGGAACTTCGATTGATGTTGATTGATGGTAGAATTTGGATTTTAGGGGCATGATAGTGTGTTTTGTGGATGAATCTAGGATGAGAAGTCGGAATGGACTCGGTCCGAGGTACCCAGTACCTCGGGACCGATGTTCGAAGTCGGTCCAGTGATTCGGACCGAGGTTCCCAACCTCGGGCCCGTTGTCATTTGCATATCGGTCCGATGTTTTTCGAGCTTCTTTTGTGTGATTTTAAGATTTCTTGCTCTTGAATGTTGGTTATAGCATGCTATTCATGATATGATTTGAGGCTTGACCATTGGTATGAGAATCTTACTTCATGCATAATTGAATTTTGTGGATTGAGTGTGTTAAGTTCGAGTATGGGGTTATCTCTTTGCATGTTGAGTTGGTATTCATGTGTATGCTCTCAGGATCGACCCCCCCTAGGGTCGAAATCGACCACCCTTGTGGTTATCTCTTTGCATGATAAGTTGTTTGTGATGGAAGCTTGTGTTTTTGTGGATTGTATAGATTTTATCTTGTAGTTCTTTGGTTTTGATTGTGTGTAGGTATCATGTCTACCCGAGCATCTTCTTCTAGGATGGAGAAAGCCACCAAGAAGTCCAAGAAGTCGTCCAAGAGAGTCCAAAGAATGGATGATGTGCGTATTGAGGATGAGGATGATGCTAGAGAGTATGAGTGTTTCATGGGTCTATCTCACCACACTCGGTGGTTAGATTGGGAGTCGATTCAAAAGATGAACATGGATGAAGCTCTTGCTCGGTGCTATAATCACATTGGGCTCAATGTCTTGCTAAGGTGGAACAACACTCACTACCCCGCCTTGACGTCCGAGTTCATGGCGACATTCAAGTGCACGTATGAGGGACCCGAGAGTGAAGGCATGATTTCCTTCCAAATGGGCAACGAATTGCAAGAACTCTCTCTCCGGAACTTGGCTACCTACTTCGGGTTCCCATTTACGAGAGAGGAGGCTTATGTTGACAATGAAAAGGTCGATTACCTTTGGAAGTTTTTGGCCGGGAAGAGCGAGATGAGGAAAGGAGCATCAACGAATGAGATAGTCAACCCACTCTTCCGCGTCATGATCCGAGCCTTGGGTTGTTCTATCTTTGCAAGGCACGAATTGAGCAAGCCGATGAAGGAGGAGGCCATGATTCTCTATGAGATGTTGTTTGAGAATGAGAAGCCGATGAACCTCACATGGGAATGGGTGAAGATGGTGAGGGACTTTCAAAGTTCTTCATGGATCTATTTCGGAGGCATGATTGCCCGGTTAGCTCACCGTCTTGAGGTGGACTTGTCTACCTACACACCGGCCCCAAATGGCGTGGAGTTCATGGACTTGAAGTACTTCAAGAAGGCCAACATTATCAAGGAGAAACTAGTGACCGGCGCCTCTACTTACCTAGCCCCACACTCCAACTTCAACAATGTGCATGTTCCTTTGGAGCCTCGACTCTTCGACCTCACTTGTCACTACAATTGGTATCAAGTGTGGGCGGGGAACGTCAATCCTTATGGAGAGCCGGAGGGGACACTCGAGGTTAGGAGACGGGCACAACACATCCGTTTCACTACACCTCAAGCATCCCCGGACACCAAAGAGGAAGAGCCCAACCGTTATGAGTTTGTGAGGAGAGACGACATGGATGTGGACGCGCCGAGAGGTGAAGAAGAAGAAGAAGAAGGTGGTTACCAACACTTGCTCACCGACCATGCCCCAACACTCTTGGACCGAGGTGCTACACAAGTCGGGCCCGACTTCCATCAACGTCGGTCCGACGTGTTCTTGCCCGAACCGGTCCCGAGCCACTTCGAGCGGGGTGAGGGAAGTGGAGCACATCAAGCACCACCTAGCTATGGAGGATATGAGGGGTATGCCCAATGGTTTGGGCCCGGAATGGTGTTCCCCGAGCCTAACCAATCGGTGGACATGAATTTCTTGGCGAACCAATTGTCGCATCTCCAACTTCAACAACAATCAATGCTCCAAGAAGCGCACCAACTCAACTTCCAACAACAACAACTTTCCCAACACCAAGAGAACTTCCAAGTGCGATTTGATGAGGTGAACCGCAACCTCGCCTACACAAGACGTGAAGTGGAGGACTTGAGGGCGGCCAAGGATCAAAGGTGGACCATGCAAGCAAGTTTCAACGAGTGGATGTCCGGGAATTTCTCATCCCGTGAAGATCAATGGACACCTCCCACGCCACCAATCCAACCGCCAAGCCAAGATCCCTTCAACGATCAAGTGTATGAGCGAGAGCGACACGCAAGGATCCAAAGGAGACAACGCCGTGGCCACCCTCCCAACTAAGCCTCAAAAATGCCATTCAAGAATAAGGAATTGTGAGCTTTCTCTACTCTTCTCTTTACTTTTGAGTTTTGATTTCTTTTGATGAGGACATCAAAATTTTAAGTATGGGGTGGGTTAGTTGCTCATTAGTTCCATGTGTAGGTTGTTTGTTTCTTGTTTAAGAGATGTTTCATTTTGGATTGTGGCATGAGATGTATGAGAATGATGATTGAATTTTATGGCATGAATGGATGAGTTTTGTTTGTTTTGCTTGAGAAAATTTTCAAAAAATCTCCTAAAAATGTGAAAAATTGTGTGAAAAATGTCAAAAAGATTTTGTTTTTGAACTAGGAATTCCCATCTTAGATGTCTAAAGAAGGCTAATGATGATGTGAGCATGTAAAGTCCTTTGCATATTTTTGAATAGTTTAGCCTCTAAATGGATGTTGTTTTTGATGTGATATGATATCTTGCATGTTTTTATTGAGCACATGAGTTCTTGGAAAAAGTTTGATGCAACTAAGCTTGAGTGAACCTTGTGAGATTATTTTTGGCCATTTTAGGGATGCTTGTTCGATATTGCATATCCCTCATTTTCTTGTGTGATTAGCTCATGCATGCTTAGTAAAACTTGCTATTGAGGTGTTTATCTATTTTCCAAGACCAATATGAGATTTGTTCTATGCTTTGTCACATTGATTTGAACTTTATTTCATTTAGTCACAAAATATTGCATATCCTACCTTGAAGATAAACCGTTGTTTGTAGCCCCGTTCTAGCCTTAGACTTTTGTTTGAAACTCCTCAAAAATATGATTCCTAGCCTATATGACTTGACCCTTATGGGATTGGACTTTAGAGAGAGGTTTGGAAAAATATTTGGAGAGTTGAGATTCTCCTTGGTGAAGGGCAAGAAATGGAGTTTATAAATCAAGTGGGTAGTGCATCTTTGTTGAAGAGAAAAGAAAGAAATGTTGGAAAAAATAGTGGATTGAAAGCAAAGTGCTTAAGTGAAAAGAAATGGGTTCCGACCGAGTTAAAGTGCACATCGGGCCCGAGTTGTAGTGCAAGTCGATCCTAGTGGAAAAAGTGTGAAAAATCCAACAAAAAGTGTAGTGCAAAGATGAAGTGGAATGTTTAGTGAAATGTGGGTTGAGAGTTGAAAAGAAGAAAAAATCAAAGTCTTTTGGAGTGTGAAGTAGAAAGTGGAATAATTTGGTGAGTTTGGTGAGAGACTAGAAAGTTCAATCCCCATTGTAAGCACTACATGACCAAAATGATTCCCACCTTGAGAAATACCAAAAGCCCCATTACAACCCGGCCGAATGGAACCTCTTTGAGGATCTCCATTGAGCCAAGTTCATATTCTTTGTGTGCATTGTAATAGGCATCTCTAGGTGGAGGAATTGGTGATATTAGCTTCAATGGTAAAGCCTTTACTTGCATGTTTTATGAGTTTGAGTGTTCATTGCCAAGCCTAAACACATGATGAGTGATACACATTTCTACATACCTAAAGTGAGGCTTTGTTGCATTAGGCTTTATTCTTTGAACACTTGGTCATGTGTGATGACGTAATCTTGCTAGCATATCTATCATTTGTGCTTACTTGAGTTTTTCATATGAGGCTTTACTTGAAGATTGTGCTTCGGTCTTGCTTATATTGTTATTGCTTGAGGACAAGCAAGTTTAAGTATGGGGTATTCTGATGTCTCTCATTTTGGAGGTGTTTTAGTGGTTAATTCCCTTTGTAAATACGTGTTTTTCATTCTCTTCTTTGTAGTTTCGTTTCCTTTTTTAGCTTAGTTCCCGGTTTTCTTCAAGAGTCGGAAACTATGCGAGTTTGTTTGTTTTTGTAGGTAAAATGGCAAGAAAGAGGACCATTTCGAGGAGCTAAGGAAAGAGCCAAGTCAAGGAGTGCAAGAGCCAAGCTAAGAATGAAGTGGAACCAAAGGAAACCAAGGAAGAAGGCAAGGATCGAGGCCCTGGACCGAGTTACACCCATGTCGGGCCCGAGATCGAGCAACCAGAGCCAGGACCGACGTTCCCAATGTCGGGCCCGATGTCATCCCGTGTCGGTCCAAGTCGGCGTGTGAAAAGATTGTTCCCCAAGGCATATTTTTAGCAACTTTCCACATTTGCCCCTTTCTAAATTGGGATTCCTTGGTCCCCAATCCAAAGAGAAGGATAAGAGAGGTGATTGGTGATCAAATCAAAGTGTGGAGTGTGAGGGGGACGAGTGGGACACACACACCAAACCCAATTTCACTCTCAAAGGCTCAAGGAAGACTTGGAGAGCAAGGAGAAGAAGGAAGAAGGAAGAGAAGGAGAGGTCGTTGGAGAAGAGAGGAGGATTTGTGAGTTTTGTACCTTGTTTTGCTTAGATCAAGTAGATTTGAACTTGGATTTTGTAAACACTTTGAGTTTGAATGCAATTGGAGTTTGATTTGATGATGATGATTGAGTTTTGCTTGATTTCCCTTTTGATTTCGTTTTTATCTTACCACATGGAGTAGATTCCATAGTCTTGGGCTATGGGGGAATCCCCCTAGCTAGATTTGGGTAGAAAACCCCAATTCCATAGCCTTGAGTGCTTGATTTGTGAATCCTCTCTACATTGAGCTTCAATTCTCTTGTGAAAGCAAGGGATCTAGAGCTTGTGTTTGGTAAGAGTAAGCGAAAGTGGTCTCTATCCCATCACAAGTCTCTAGCATCGAAGGTGAGTGAAAACTTCCTTGGGTCGAGGTGTAGATTGGAGGGATTTGAGGCGAGCAGCCTCGATCTCATTAGAATCAAACACTTATTGGCTGAATTGAGGTGGAATATCCAAGTCTAGTTGGGGGAGGAACCCAAAAACCCAAGACCGATCTACTTATTTGCTAAGACCGAGATACCCAGCACCTCGGGCCCGACTTGCCCAACGTCGGTCCCGTATAAATTGATCTCGATCCTACCTCGGACCGAAGTGACCCTGTGTCGGTCCGAGGAGATCTCGCTTGTTTTCCTTCGTTTGTCTTTATTTTCTCCCCTTTTTAGTCTTTTCGGGTACTCTCGACGCACGAACTCCCGTGTGTTCGACACCCTACCTCTTTACTACAAGTGAGGTTCGGTTTTATAAATTTAAATTGTGAGACCCTCCGATTCCCGGAACCCATCACCCGAAAGGCATCATCTTGTAGCAATATAACCTTAGCAGCATGATAATGGTTGTTTTCTCTTGATCGGTCTTATACATCAGGATTTGATGATATCCTCGATATGTGTCCCAGAAACTCATGCACTCATGGCCTACCGTGGAATCCACCAATTGATCCATCTTCAATAGAATAGATCCTTAGGGCACGCCTTATTCGGATCGGTAAAGCCCATGCAAACTCTCCAATTGCGTATTTTCTTATCGACGACGACGGTGTTGGCCAGCCAACTTAGATACCACACTTTTCTCACTACACCAGCTTCATGCAATTTTCTAAGCTTTGTGATGAAGTCATCGACATGTTGGAAAGAAGAGCTTCTAGATCACTACAACCGGCTTTGCATCCGAAAAGACATTTAACTAGGGACTTCTTGTAGCTCATCCACAAACATTTCTTATGGCTCCGAACTGATGTTGCCCAAATCCATAAGAATGCCTCGATGTGGCCCTTCCTAGTCATTAGACACATCTATAATAGATTTGTATCTATTTGCATGAGATCCACGACCATGGTTCCAAACCCGACCCGATTTACAATCGCGAGCGGGCGAGCGAGTGGGAAGAGTGAACGCTGCCCGACTAGCCCTTTCGCACATGTGCGCGGGTGAATCCTGACTCGGCTAAAGTCGTCGTGCCAAGATCAAAGATAAATAACCCAAACTACAAACTAGTATAGCATGCAAGTAAAGGGTCGAACCCAAGAGAACTGAGGCTTCTAATATTAATATTTCTACCAACTAAAGAAAGGGGGAATTTCAGGAGAAAGATCTAAACTAAATTAACCTAAGAAAACAAAACAAACAAACAAACAATCAAATATGGGGAACAAGTTCATTCAAAAGATCCACTCTGAAATAATCACTCGATCATAGATTCATCCATTGATTTCATTCACACCTATGGTTAATTCCTATCCTGATCATTAACAATCGCAAGTCCACGGTCCAAGCAATTCTATAACCCTAGACAAGGACGCTTAACCTAGAATTAGCATAGAGAACAAGGATATGCATGATATAATATCAAACAATCAAGCTACGAGTCAATTGCAAGATAAAACAATCAATTCTCTTCTTAATCCTAGTTGCATAGAGAACAGGTCTAGGTTAAGTTGTTTTCACAGTTTAGTTTTGTCCACGGTCCAACCCTAATCCAACAGTAGAAAATCAATCAATTCAATAGGTTAATTACTCCTAAAAAAAAATTAATAATCATAATATGAAGCACAAGAGAATTAATATTAACCAAAGGATAGAAATCAATTACCAAAACCTCACGAGTTCATACATCAGAGCTTCTTCCTTGAACAAACCCAAGGAGAGTAGCTCTCCATAACTAAACTAAAAGAGAAGAATTGGATTATGAAATTGGATACCTAAAACCTAAGGCATGCTCCTCCTTATATAGCCCAAGGAACATGCTCCCCGAGATAGATAAGGAAAGAGGCGAAAGATAAGAAAGGAAATAAGATTGAAAAGAAAAGATTTCGTCCGTCTAAGAATCCGGCACCATCGCGACCACGGCACTCCCACCGCGTCCGCGCCGGTCTATCCTCGGAATGGCTGAGTCGGCTTCTACCGCGACCACGTCCATGGCGACGCGACCGCGGCCTTCACGGGTCTTGAATGTCGTCTCCTTGCTTCACCGCGCGCGCGTCATGTGCGGCGCGACCGCGTAATCCATGCAGTGGCGAACTTGCCTTCAATTAAGCTCTAAAAACTCTTGATTCTTCACATCTTGTGTCTTCGGTCTTCGTATTACAATAACGCTCAAAGCTAACCTAAACACTCACAATAATACTCTAAAATCTAATAGTTAACCCATACAAAATAGGCCGAATCATATTCCCTCATACTTAGCTCTTGCTCGTCCTCGAGTAAGCTCAAACCAAATATGACAAGAAAGCACATCTAAGATCTCAGGAAATACAAGGGAAAAATAAACTACTCAGCTCACAACCCGAACGCAAAATAGATAATTCATGAGCATAAAACAATGAAGCTCAAACACACACCTCACAACATGATATAACACTCAAGCTCTAAAAAGTGTAGAGCAACCTAGGATCTACCTAAATCTATAATGTAAGCCCCTAAGTCCCCAAGCAAAAATGATCCTAAAACGCTCGAATTTTACCACTCAATTCTGCTTAGGCGCCCTTTCGGGTTTTCACCTAACCGCTCTTTTCATTTTTCTTAAAGTATGCTCACAAATACTCACAACTCTCATAAACCTCATATTACCCCAGCCTAGTGCTGGTCCAGGTTACCTGCTTATTACCTGAGCCGCCCTTTCAGGTGTTCGACTCATCCCAGGATTTATATGCCTTTTTTCAATCTTTATGGCTCTTTCTATCTTTTTCTTTTTCTTTCTTTATTTATTATGCAAAATGTATGGTGCAAGTGCTCCATGAAAACAAGAAAATCAAAAATCTGAAGCAAATCTCTAACTATAATAACTAGGATAAGCGAATGCGAGTACTCCCTCCCCCATACTTAAATCCTTCAGTGTCCATAATGAAGCTAAGAGAAAGGATAGAAGAAAGGAAGAAGGTAATCAGAAGACTCAAAAACGATGAAGAGGGGTGGGATGGAAGAACTCTTCAAAGGTGGAGAAAGAATGGAAGAAAAGAACTTCGAAATCCCGTTCTGGAGGCATACCGTGGGCACGTTGTGGATGGCGTGGTCGCGGAAACACGGCAGAGAGCAAAAGTCTTGGGTTGGCGAACCACCGCGGTCGCGGCCGATGTGGCGCGGTCACGGTACTCGTGTAGGGACGAGTTCTGGACTTCGTCTCGAACAATGTGATGTGCAAACAACCTTTGTATCTTGACTCGTCTCTTGAAAGATGGACAAATAGTTGGACTCGAACCGTGGAGAAGAGAACTCTTTGGGGATCAAAGCTCCTCCATACTAAGACTCTTACACATAGCCAAAAGAATGGAATTATAGAGGTGGATGGAAAGAATATATAGAAAGTGGTGGAAAGATATATGGAAAGTAGAAGATAGATACCCGAATTTTTTTTCCCGTTTTATTTTGCCAAACCCGGCCTCACCGTGGGTGCGGTATCTGAGACGCGGGTGCGGGATTTTTTTTTCATATATTTTTTTTTCGAGACCAACTGCATGAAAACCGCGGGCGCCATACGAGTACCGCGACCGCGGTGATAGTACCTGTTCATCGGGATGGGTTCTAGTGCTCCACCGCGGTCGCGGTATGGCTGCCACGAGCGCGGTTTTGCACTAGAATGTCCTTTCGAACCTAGTACATGCACGTTAGCCCGAAAATGAAAATAAACCTAAGCTAGGAATGGAAAAACAATCTATGTAATCCTTGGGTTGCCTTCCAAGCAGCGCCTTTGTTTAACGTCGACGGCTCGACGTACTCATGATCGGACATTGTCAATGCCCAGAGCATCAAATCAAAGTCCTGCACAGCTATCTTACAACAGGACAAATAACATGTTGACAAATTAACAAGAAATAAGAAATAGTTCAAACTCCTTTTTAACCTATCAAACATGCTTGATCAATTAGGGTGAGATTTTCTAGAGTGAAACCAATTACGTGATTTATGTGATTTTTCAAAATATTCAGCAAAGCATGCAAATCCCCTATTTGAATTATCACTCTCATCAAATAAAGTATAGAATGACTCATCATCTACCCTAGCATGCTCAAAGATAGAATCCTTAATAAAAGATTGACATGTGTTAGAGTCAGAAATCTACCAAGCAAGATTGGTAACCCCTTGGCCTAGATCGGGCCTGAACAAAGCAAAGAACGAAAGAATTGAACGAAAATAATGCGAAAATCACTAGTACAAAATTAGTCTTTTATCACGGTTCCATGTATTATTTTATCACGGTTTTTAACCGTGATAAAAAATCCCATGATAAAATACAAATCGTTACAGAACCGTGACAATTGATATTTTTTATCCCGGTTCTGTAACCGTGATAAAAGGCCAAAACAACCGGTATAAATACTTGCCTTGAATGTTATACTTGAGCATTTATCACGGTTCTTCAACCGTGATAAAAGCTCATCCGTTTTTTTTTAAAAAATAGCCATCCTGGTTCTAAAAAGAACCAAGATGGCCCAGATACACCGATCACCACTACGTACATAGAAGCAAAAAGAAAGAACATATCCTTACATTTCATTAGTACAACTACATCTTCCAAATAACCATTGCCAAGCAGTATACTCCAATAAAAGAATTCTAAATGGAAAGAATTTCTCCTTACATTCCATTTCTTTACAAAAAAAGGAAAGAACTTCTAATATTAATTATCAAAGGTAAAGCCAAAATTGAACCTTGTTTTTTTCAGGAACCAAGTATAATTCTTCACCTAAATGACATAGCCCCATTTGCTGCTATATACACTGCTCTGAACTCATCTATTGATAGACTTCTTACCTGTTCATGATGAATAATTATAATTAGAAATTATAAACCAAATTCTTTTAGCAGTACCACAAAAACACAACAATTGATCGAAACATAGTGTACAGAGGAGAAGGAAAAATATCCACCCCATTTTGATCCAAATAGATCACCAACTAGGACTATTATATATATCCTATGGTGAAAAAAAATAGTCAGGTGTATATTCAAGGTTACTTTTATGTGTATAAAGGAAAAGAGAAACAAAACAATGGAATGGATTCATAAGGAGGTGTCTGTCAAGACACTACCAGTATCAACTCACTAATAGAATTAGCTTGTCTCATTCTCTATACACTTTTCATTTGGCATGGAAAATTGTATTTAACTGACACTTTCCATGGAAAAAAAATCCTAGTTCCGATATATCTAGTCAAGTAAATTTTTCCAAATAGGCTAATTCCACACACCAACATACAAGGAATCCCTATTATCCAATACCGCTGAACTAAGTATGCGAAAACAAACATAAGTATGAGAAGTTAAAGGGAACTATAGCTTTTCAATATATGTTGGCTGCAACGTACTCCTAGAAAAAAAAATGCACAAATAAACATACATGGCAGAGAAAGTATGGGCATCCATACTCCTACTACTCTCAGCCAAGGAAGCATCCAATTCTTCTATGGGATTCACTTCACTGCCAGCCAAGCTAGCTGCAATAGAATTTACCTATAAGTATAATACTCAGATAACAAATTACTTCTTCCAAAAAATATATAAAACACAAACGTAAACAGAACAATTGCAAATAACAGCAATTTCAAAGTGCACGAATTGATATGATTCACACACAAGTATAATTAAGTAATGTGTTACATGAATCACTATAATGTTAGATTTTTTGTAAATAAAAATCTCTGCTGTAAAAATTGAAACAAACTACACTTTATAATCGTGTTTTTGCCATTACTAGAATCCTAATATGTAAAAATTAGAAGGATATAATGAAACCTGAAAAGGGGGAGGGTGGTCGATTAGGTATATGAAAATGCAAGGACATAAAACCAAATGGAATTGAGAACAAACAGCAAGCAACATAAAAAAATGGAAGCAGCCAGGACAAAAAACCAAAGAAAATTCAAGCACTAATGAAAATTCTCATGTAAAACTTAGTTCAATACGCAGCTACACAAAGGTCATAGAGGAGCATAAATTAAATTCACAAGAACATGATTGATTAATTACCATGCAAATAAGATGATTCAACAATTAACCTGCTCTTGAGATAAAATAGGGTGGGAGTTCTCCCAGAGCAGTTCCAAGAACCTCTTACCAGCATCTTGCCACAAGTCCAGTTGGAGGCAACGTTCTTGGAGCGGCGGCGTGAACCGCTCTGTTCACCACCCCCCCCACTTGAATCCACAAGGCACATCCCCGGCTCCTCCCGATTTCTCCCCCTCCCAAACCTCGGCGAAACCGCGAAATCATACTTGGGGCTCTTACTCCTCGGTGAGGCCGTACTTACCCTCGCCGAACACGAGAATCGGGTTCCGATCGAGATCCCTGACAAAACTGAGATCGGCGACAGAGGCGTCCGTGTAGTGGAGCCAGCCGCCATATCTAGCGGAGAGGAGGTCAGATTTGTGGAGGAGGCATCTGGCGACGACGGATCGGGAGATCGAGATCTGAAAGACGACACCGGTGTCGTCCCAGACATACTCCAGGTGGCTCGTCGTCACAGCGAAGGGAGAGACGGTGAAAGGGAGACGATGGTGTTGTGTGCGGTGATACAAGCGAGGAGGCTAGGGTTTCGAATGTGAAGCTGGGGGAATGTAATGCATTCGGAGAGACGGTGAAAGACTTAAAAAAACACCAGTTAAGTTATTACTTGATTTTTTTATCACGGGTATTAAAACAACCGTGATAAAAGACTTAAAATTTTGTACTAGTGGGATTTTTTATCACCTAACCGTGATAAATAAGGGTGATAAAAACGTGTTTTTGTACTAGTGAATTGTATTGAACTCGGGTGTATTCGATTGTATATATGTATGAATGTGTATGTCGTGTACATGTGGTGATATTGTGTGTCATAATGTGTACAATGCATGACCCTCCCCCTTGTATATATAGGGGATGCCTAAAAGATAGAGTGTTTACAAGATAGAACACTAACTAGATAGATACGCATCTATTAGATAGAATTCCCCTAAGTATGGTATAAATTCGGTTACATAAGATAGAAGAAATCCCTACAAGATATAATTTAAGTCTATCTTATATCTTGACGGGCAAATATGCTGATTCCGTAGCTCATCACTCGGACTGCCTTTTAGAACCTCGTCGCTGGGCTTCTACGGACTTCCTGCGGGCCGCGCTAGTGTGTTCTATGGGCTTTTATTGATAGGGCCAACAAATATGATACAATAGATAGAATATATTGCTAGATAAGATAAGATGTTCTTCAATATGGTGGAATGTTCTGTGTAACAATTTCGGATTCCCTTGAACTGCTCGTTTCTCGTGGGCCTATCTGGATGCGTACTGGTTTTGAACCAGGACCCAACAATACCCCCGGATCGGGTTGTAAATCCAGATTCACTATGGAATTGGAAGTCGATTCGTAATGTGTCGTCAAAGTCTTTGCTGTCTTAAAGCCTTGTTGACTTGACTAGAACCATCGTCAAAGAGGATTCTAGAGTTTGAACACTCTTGGTAGATGTTTAAGAAACTGAAGGCATACGTCTCGGCTTGAAATCTTATGTCGTGAGAACTGCGTCTCGAAGTGACTTCTTAAGGTAGTAAAACTGGTTGGTTTCACATGTCTGCATCGGAGATTCTCTAGGTCAGCTAGCGAGTACTCGATGAGTCGCACTGTGCTTGGGAAGTAAAGTTGTGAAAAACTGTGAAGATGACCTAGTGTTTGGTCAATGTGGTGGTTGCTTAGTATTTGATGAAAACTCGCCTTGAATATTTCCTGAGATTTGGCTACTGAGAAGCATGGTTACTAGGATGTAACCGCATATTGAAACAACGTTGCTATGTATCTCCACCCCAGTACCCTAGTACTAGGTTCTTCCGTAAGACTTGTCTCTTGCAAACGTACCCCAGACAAAATAGCAAATATAGTGTCGTTTGAGGCCCTTCAGAATGTACTCGAACCCCTGTCTTAGGTCAGAGATGACCGGCGAGGATGGGAGTGCTTTAATGATTTCTAGTTTGCTGATCTAGAAGAACCAGCTAGCAGTCGTAGGTCTCTTGATTCTTCAAGTACCCCTGTGTTGTTATTGTTTCGTGTGTTAGAACACTTGTCTTGAATTGTCTTCGTGGTGTATGACATTCTTTAAGCTAGGAGCTTTTGTTGTTGCGGTGTCGTGACGTCTTCACCTTGTAAGAGTTTCCGCGTACCCCTGTCTGGGTTTGCGTTCTTGATACGAGATCCAGAAGTGACCGTTCGGTCTTGCTCTATTGTATCGTTTTCTAGTTGTATGTAGTGAGTCGATGTCTTAGTAATGGTAAGGTTAATTAGTATTACGGTCACTTTTCGATAATATAGGCAAGCCATGTCTAATGGTTCCTACTCCGAAGTAGTGAGGTGTATTTCTAGAGTCTGTATCTAGAAATGATTGCTTTGCTTTTGTCTTTTGTTGAACGGTACACTCGTTCTTCGATGGCAGGGTGTGGGTCGATGCATGTTTCGAAAGTGTTTTCGTAAGTTTGGTCCAGGATTGTACCCCGGACGTAAGTGTGATGCGGCGTCCCGCAATAGTGGTTACTCAATTTGAGTATGCTCTAGAGCTTTGTCAGTATGTAAATCGTATCAGGGGGAACTGTCTGATAATATGCGTTTGTAACCGTTCAGTGGGACTGCTTGGTAGGATACTTTTTGTATTTGTACTACGAGAAACCTCCTAGTAAGGTGGGATTCGTACCACGGGAAACCTCTTGGTAGAATGTGTTTGTGTCCGTTCCAGGGGGTCGCCTGGTAGGATATATTTATAACCGTCCCAGGGGGATTGCCTGGTAGAGAGTCTTCGTACCCGACTTATGTGATCGTGGCGGTTTCTAGGATGGGTATATATTCTAGATACCATGTGTAGAGAGTGTATCTAGAAACTTTTGTGTGTATTTGCTCGAGCGGTGCATGTGTCTATGACAGAGTCCTTAGAAGTATTCAGTGCGTCTCAGCGGTCGTTGTTGTGATATCACAAAACAAGCTTGTTTGTACGATGTGCTCACGTTAGCTCGAGATGTTAACCGTTTGATAGGTTATCTAGGTTGTACAACCGTTTTGTTCTTGCAATCGTACCAGAGGGAACTGCCTGGTTTGATATTTTGTTCTGTAATCGTACCAGGGGGACTGCCTGGTAGGATATGTTGTGTAGCTTTCTTGTGGATTAACCCGTGTACGTTATGTGTGTTTCATAACCGTTCCAGGGGGAACTGCCTGGTAGGATATTTCTTGACCGTTCCAGGGGGAACTGCCTGGTAGGATATGTTCTATGGATCCATCGTTTCGTGCGAGTTTTGCCGTGCGAGATTTGCACTACTGGCGATACATGCCTAGGTCAACTTATGAACCTAGGTCAACTTGTGGGATAATCTGGCGATAAATGCCTAGGTCAACTTATGGGCCTAAAATATCCTTTCTCGCGAGATTTGCGGGATATCTTCCGCGAGATTTGCGGGAACATGCGTTTGTAACCATACTAGGGGGACTGCCTAGTAGGATGTGTTTTGTAACCGTTCCAGGGGGACTGCCTGGTAGGATATGTTTGCGCAATAACGTTGTAACCCGGTACTAGTCTGATCAGGACTAGTATAATTTTGTCTTCTACCCAATTTAAGCATTCTTTCCCATACCTACCACCCATCACCCTCATAACCACCTTCCCAAAATACCAAGCTCCCTTCAAAACCCCCAAATCGATCCATCATCTCCATTGTTCTCGAACCCCAAGCAATCTTCACCACAAATCTTGATCCAACACCCTAGCATCCCAAACAATCGATCCATAAGCCAAAAATCCCAACAAGTCCCATTGTTCTTCATCCCTCTTCTAGATCTAGAGGAGAATTTGAGTTCTAAGAAGTTGATTGCTAGCAAGTCTTTGTTTCTTCAAAATTTGGTATGTGGATCTCAATCTCTACTTGATTCTTTGTGAATTTCATGCTTTCATTGCTAAAATTGAGATTTGCCATGATTGAGTGAGCTTAGACCTTGAGCATCCATGGTGATTTTGCATGCATAGTAGAATTTGTGCTTAATTGTTGATCATGCATGATAGATCCTACTTGGAACTTCGATTGATGATGAGAAATGGTTGATTTTGGATTTTAGGAGCATGATAGAGTGATTTTTGGGTGAAATAGGTAGAGAAGTCGATTTATTGATCGGACCGAGATGCCCAGATCTCGGGACCGATGTTGCGTAGTCGGTCCAAGACTCGGACCGAAGTTGAGAACCTCGGGCCCGACATCTTGTGTTGGTCGGTCCTATGCTATTTGGCTTTTTCTTGTGTGATCTTTAGGATTCATGAGCTTGATTGTTGGTTAAAGCTTGTTTATCATGATATATCTTGTAGCTTGACCATTGTTATGTGATTCTTGGTTCATGCATGTTGGATTTTGTAGATTGAGTGTCTTAAGAGCAAGTATGGGGTCATTTCCTTGTGTGATGAGTTGTTAGTTGTGGAAGCGTGTGATTTTGTTGTGGTTGTATAGATTTTATCTTGTAGTTTGATTCGGCCTATTTTGTATAGGTTAACTCTTGTATTTTAGGGCTATATTGAGTGTGTTTAGGTTAGATTTGAGCATTATTGTAATACGAAGACCGAAGACACAAGAATTCAAGAATCAAGAGTTTTAAGGCGTTTTGAGCTGTCTGCGCGACACCACTTGATTGCCAAGGCTATATCTTGAGCTACAGAGGTCGGATTGAGCTGATTCCGGTGCCATTTGAAATCTAACTTCAAGGGCTTCAATTCATCTTTTTACACCGAAGTCAGATTCCAAGGCGAAGATGGTTAAAACAGCCTCCGAAGTGACACCTGCGATCCTGTCGAGATTCCGCGACCGCGGCCTGGCCGACGCGCCCGCGGTGGCTGCCGAGACGAGAAGTTTTTCTCTGTTGTGAAGGCGCGGGCGCGGTGATGGTGACGCGACCGCGGTGATGCCGAATCCGAAGCAGGCCGAAATCTTTCTATCTTGTTTCCTTTTCTATCTTTTGCCTCTTTCCTTATCTATCTCGTGGAGCTTGTTCCTTGGGCTATATAAGGAGGAGTCCTCCCTAGGTTTTATTCATTCATATTCTACCTTCTACCTTCTTCTTCAAATTAGGTTTTTAGCTTAGTTATGGAGAGCTAGTCTCCTTGGGTTTGTTCAAGGGAGAAGCTCTGATGTATGAACTCGTGAGGTTTTGGTAATTGATTTCTATCCTTTGGTTAATATTGATTCTCTTGTGCTTCATCTCATGATTGTTGATTGTTTCTCTAGGATTCGCGACCCTATTGAATTGATTAGCTTTCTACAGTTTGATTAGGTTTGGACCGTGGACAAATTTAATCTGTGAAAACAATTTAACCTAGACCTGTTGTCTATGCAACTAGGATTAAGAAGAGAATTGATTGTTTTATCTTGCAATTGACTTGTAGCTTGATTGTTTGATATTATATCCTGCATATCCTTGTTCTCTATGCTAATTCTAGGTTAAGCGTCCTTGCCTAGGGTTATAGAATTGCTTGGACCGTGGACTTGCGATTGTTAATGATCAGGATAGGAATTAACTATAGGTGTGAATGAAATCAATGGATAAATCTATGATCGAGGGATTATATCATGAGTGGATCTTTTGAATAAACTTGTTTCCATATCACTTGTTTCCTATATTTGTATGTTTGTTTATTTGTTTGTTATTTGTTTTCTAGGTTAGTTTTAGTATAGATTTTTCTCCTAAACCCCCCTTTTCTGTAGTCGGTAAATATATTAATACTAGATACCATAGTTCTCTTGGGTTCGACCCCTTACTTGCATGCTATACTAGCTTTGTTAGTTTGTAGTTTGGGTTATTTATCTTTGATCTTGGCACGACGACTTTAGCCGAGTCAAATTTTTGCGCCGTTGCCGGGGAACTTTGGCTTCTTTCTACTATTAATATTTCTATTGACTTTGTGTGGACCTATCTTACGGTCCGCACTTGTATATTCTGATGCCTTTCTATGAGTTTAAGCAGTTGCAGGGTGAACCATTCTGTGATTATTTTGAGAGAGTTCTAGATGAAGCAACTGACCTAAGTGCTCGTGGAGTCTATGTCTGTGCATATGATCTGAGCTTAGAAATCCGCAGTGGCATGACATTGGAGATGCAGGAAGAGGTGTATCGCAGGACTGAGAAAGGATATGCCAAATTGAGACCTGAGACGGAATTATTTGAAATTTTCTGGGCCATGTTCGACGAGAGTTTGTCGCTGCAGGACAAGCTTAATGCCGGAAAGCTTTTTGACCAAGAACCGCGACCGCGCCCCTTGAACCGCGACCGCGGTTCCGATGCAGAAACGGAGGATTTCTCCCTGGAGGAAAACCGCGCCCGCGGCCCACAAACCGCGCCCGCGGCCGTGAGGAGTTCGGTCCACCGGTTCTCAATGGCGATCCTGTCTTCACCGACGATGTTCCGTGTCCGGTTGTAAAGCTCGATTACCCTTTCTCAATGCCCGAGGGACTCCCCATGCTCGAGTTCATATGGCAGAAAGTGTCCACTCAGGATGACGAGACCACAGAAGAAGAAGATTGGGCGATATTTGGTGAATTCCTGGATGGTTTGGAGCAAGTGGAGGGGCGAGATATTGCATTGGAGGTTTCGCCCCCAATTTTGATAGATCAAGCTTCCGAGCCTGAGCCTGAGGAGGAACGATATGCAATGACAGAAGAGGAGTATTTCCTTCAGTATGGTGACCCCTGGAGTGACAACGACGAGCCTGATGACTTGCCGAAGGAGCCAGATGCTGTTATGGAGCTTTCTTCTTCACCGTCAGAAACTTTCGTATTTCCTTCCATGGAGATTCCTGAGAACTTTGTTGAGGATCACAGAAGATGGATGCCTCACTGCCCTGACAAGCCACCAGCTGAAGAACAAGTTCCTACGAAACTGGAGGAGATGAATGAGCTATTTGATAGGAAACTCCGAGATATGAACTTGGCAATCGAGTTGAAAATGAGGGAGATTTCCGAGAAGATCAATATTACTCCTCAAGCACTGGTGACTGTAAGTGTTGTGTCATTGAAGAGTGGACGAGAGTTGGGCATAACGAATGACGCTCCTGTTGCTATTCCGCGACCGCGTCATGCAGACCGCGACCGCGGAATCCCTACAGAAGCTCACGATGATTTCTCAGCGAATGATCCGCGACTGCGGCCACCATACCGCGACCGCGGTTCCGACGCAGGAGCAGAGGAGCTGCCCCTGGACGAGTGCCGCGACCGCGGGCCACAGACCGCGCCCGCGGCCCCTGAAGAAGTTGTTCCGCCACCTTCCATCCACGAGGGTTTTGTCGATGATGTCCCAAATTCTAACATTCAAGGTGTCGACTCCGAGATTCCTGAGGTCAGCCTTGATGATCCTTATATCCTTTATTCCACCTTTTCCCTCTCTCTTGATCCTTGCTTTGTGCTTACATGTCAATCTTTCATTAAGGATTCAATCCTTGAGCATGATAGGGTAGTTGATGAGTTCTCATCATTTTTATCTCATGATAGTGATAATTCAACTAGGGGATTTGCATGCTTTGATGAATACTTTGAAAAATCACATAAATCACCTAATTGGTTTCACTCTAGAAAATCTCACCCTAATTGCTCGAGCATGTTTGATAGGTTAAAAAGGAGTTTGAATTATTTCTTATTTCTTGTTAATTTGTCAACATGTTACTTGTCCTGTTGTAAGATGGCTGTGCAGGACTTTGATTTGATGCTCAGGGCATTGACGATGTCCGATCATGAAGACGTCGAGCCAACGACGTTAACCAAAAGCGCTGCTTGGGAGGCAACCCAAGGATTAGTTTAGATTGTTTTTCCATTCCTAGCTTAGGATTTGCTTGTTTTTCTAGCTAACATGCGGGTACTAGGTCCGAAAGGACACGCCTGGCGTGATACCGCGCCCGTGCCGCCTTGGCCGCGCCCGCGGTGGATCACCAGTGACGCCCCGACGAACAGGTACTAGCCCGTGCTCGCGGCAACCATACTGCGTCTCGGTTTTAGCTTGTTTTTAGTTCGATAAAAAAAAAAGAGAAAAAAAAAACAAGAAAAAAAAAGAAAGAAAAAAAAAGAGGACTTTTTGGTCCCACTCTATCTCTATATCTTCCATCTATCTATATCCATTCTACTCCATCTTCTATCTTTTCCACCACTTTCTATATTTTCTTTCCATCCACCTTTGTAGTTCCATTCTTTTGGCTATGTGTAAAAGCCTAAGTATAGGGGAGCTTTGTTTCCCCGAGAGTTCTCTTCTCCACGGCTCGAGATCAAGTATTTGTCCATCTCCCAAGAGACGAGCCAAGATACGAAGGTTCCTTGCACATCATCCGGTTCGAGTTGAAGTCATGAGTTCACGACTACACCATTACCGCGCCCGCGCCTCACCGGCCGCGCCCGCGGTGACACCCGATGCTGACTTTGCTCTCTGCTGTAATTCCGCGCCCGCGCCCATTGTGCCGCGCCAGCGGTGAGCCATCAGACTTGGATTACGGAGTTGCTTCTATTCTACCACATATGAAGAGTTCTTCCATTCCACCTCTCTTCATTCGTTTGTGAGTCTTCTGATTTCCTTTCTCCTTGCTTCTATCCTTTCTCTTTGTTTCATTGAGGACAATGAAGGATTTAAGTATGGGGGAAGGAGTACTCGCATTCGCTTATCCTAGTTAGTATAGTTAGAGATTTGCTTCAGATTTTTGATTTTCTTCTTTTCATGGAGCACTTGTACCATATTTTTGCATAATAAAGAAAGAAAAAAAAGAAAAAAGATAGAAAAAGCCATAAAAAAATTGAAAAAAGGCATATTAAATCCTGGGATGAGTCGAAAACCCGAAAGGGCGGCTCAGGTAATAAGCAGGTAATCCAGACCAGCATTAGGTTGGGGTAATACGAGGTTTATGAGAGTTGTGAGTTTTTGTGAGCACACTATTGAAAAAAATGAAAAGAGCGGTTAGGTGAAAACCCGAAAGGGCGCCTAAGCAGAATTGAGCGGTAAAATTCGAGTGATTAGGATTCATTCTTGCTTGGGGACTTTGGGGCTTACATGTTAAATTTGGGTAGATCCTAGGTTGCTTTACACTTTTTAGAGCTTGAGTGTTATATCATGTTATGAGGTGTGTGTTTGAGCTTCATTGTTTTATGCTCATGATTTCTCTATTTTTTGGGTTCGGGTTGTGAGTTGAGTGTTTTTATTTTCCCTTATATTTCCTGAGATCTTAGATGTGCTATCTTGTTGTATTTGTTTTGAGCTTACTCGAGGACGAGCAAGATCTAAGTATGGGGAATTTGATTCGGCCTATTTTGTATAGGTTAACTCTTGTATTTTAGGGCTATATTGAGTGTGTTTAGGTTAGATTTGAGCATTATTGTAATACGAAGACCGAAGACACAAGAATTCAAGAATCAAGAGTTTTAAGGCGTTTTGAGCTGTCTGCGCGACACCACTTGATTGCCAAGGCTATATCTTGAGCTACAGAGGTTGGATTGAGATGATTCCGGTGCCATTGGAAAGCTAACTTCAAGGGCTTCAATTCATCTTTTTACACCGAAGTCAGATTCCAAGGCAAAGATGGTCAAAACAGCCTCCGAAGTGACACCTGCGATCCTGTCGAGATTCCGCGACCGCGGCCTGGCCGACGCGCCCGCGGTGGCTGCCGAGACGAGAAGTTTTTCTCTGTTGTGAAAGCGCGGGCGCGGTGATGGTGACGCGACCGCAGTGATGCCGAATCCGAAGCGGGCCGAAATCTTTCTATCTTGTTTCCTTTTCTATCTTTTGCCTCTTTCCTTATCTATCTCGTGGAGCTTGTTCCTTAGGCTATATAAGGAGGAGTCCTCCCTAGGTTTTATTCATTCACATTATACCTTCTACCTTCTTCTTCAAATTAGGTTTTTAGCTTAGTTATGGAGAGCTAGTCTCCTTGGGTTTGTTCAAGGGAGAAGCTCTGATGTATGAACTCGTGAGGTTTTGGTAATTGATTTCTATCCTTTGGTTAATATTTATTCTCTTGTGCTTCATCTCATGATTGTTGATTGTTTCTCTAGGATTCGCGACCCTATTGAATTGATTAGCTTTCTACAGTTTGATTAGGTTTGGACCGTGGACAAAACTAATCTGTGAAAACAACTTAACATAGACCTGTTGTCTATGCAACTAGGATTAAGAAGAGAATTGATTGTTTTATCTTGCAATTGACTCGTAGCTTGATTGTTTGATATTATATCCTGCATATCCTTGTTCTCTATGCTAATTCTAGGTTAAGCGTCCTTGCCTAGGGTTATAGAATTGCTTGGACCGTGGACTTGCGATTGTTAATGGTCAGGATAGGAATTAACTATAGGTGTGAATGAAATCAATGGATAAATCTATGATCGAGGGATTATATCATGAGTGGATCTTTTGAATAAACTTGTTTCCATATCACTTGTTTCCTATATTTGTATGTTTGTTTATTTGTTTGTTATTTGTTTTCTAGGTTAGTTTTAGTATAGATTTCTCTCCTAAACCCCCCTATTCTGTAGTCGGTAAATATATTAATACTAGATACCATAGTTCTCTTGGGTTCGACCCCTTATTGCATGCTATACTAGCTTTGTTAGTTTGTAGTTTGGGTTATTTATCTTTGATCTTGGCACGACGACTTTAGCCGAGTCATAGTTCTTTGCTTTGATTGTGTGTAGGTACCATGACTACCCGAGCATCTTCTTCAAGAATGGAGAAATCAACAAAGAAGTCCAAGAAGTCGTCAAAGAGGGTGCAAAGAATGGATGATGTGCGTTTTGAGGGTGATGATGTGGCTCGGGAGTATGAGCGACTTATGGGTCTATCTCACCACACTCGGTGGTTAGATTGGGAGACTATTAGAAAGATGAACATGGATGAGGCTCTTACCCGGTGCTATTCCAACATCGGTCTCAACGTGATGCTAAGATGGGACAACACTCATTATCCCGCCTTAACGTCCGAGTTTATGGCGACATTCAAGTGCACATATGAAGGAGTCGAGAGTGAGGGCATGATTTCCTTCCAAATGGGCAACGAGTTGCAAGAGCTCTCACTCCGGAATTTGGCGGTCTACCTTGGATTTCCTTTTCCAAGAGATGATGCTTTTGTTGACAATGAGAAGGTGGACTATCTTTGGAGGTTTGTAGCCGGAAGAAGTGAGATGAGGAAAGGCGCATCAACAAATGAGATAGCAAGTCCACTCTTCCGAGTCATGATTCGAGCTTTGGGTTGTGCCATCTTTGCTAGGCACGAGTTGAGCAAACCGATGAAGGAGGAGGCCATGTTGCTCTACAAGATGTTGTTCCACAATGATAAGCCGATGAACCTCACATGGGAATGGGTGAAGATGGTGATGGATTTCCAAAGTTCCTCATGGATCTACTTTGGAGGCATGATAGCCCGCTTGGCTCGTCGTCTTGAGGTGGATTTGTCTACCTACACGCCGGCTCCGAATGGTGTAGAGTTCATGGACCTTAAGTACTTCAAGAAGGCCAACATCATCAAGGAAAAGGTTGTCTCCGGCTTCATGGACCAACTAGTACCTCACTCCAACTTCGACAAGGTGCACATTCCTTTGGGGCCACGTCTCTTTGACCTCACGAGCTATTACAATTGGTTCCAAGTGTGGGCGGGCAAAGAAAATCCTTTTGGAGAGCCGGAGGGGACTCTTGAGTGTAGAAGGCGAGCACAACACATTCGCTTCACTCAATCTTCCCCGGACACCGAAGAAGAAGAGCCCAACCAATTTGAGTTTGTAAGGAGGGAGGATATGGACGTTGACTTGCCCCAAGAAGAAGAAGAAGATGGTGGATACCGCAATTTGCTCACCGACCACGCTCCAACACTACTAGACCGAGGTGCAAGCCATGTCGGGCCCGACGTCCATCAACGTCGGTCCGATGTATTTTTGCCCGATCCGGTTCCGAGCCATTTTGAGAGGGGCGAGGAAAGTGGAGCAAGACAAGAGCCACCAAGCTATGGAGGGTATGAGGGGTATGCCCAATGGTATGGGCCCGGGATGGTCTTCCCCGAACCTCAACAATCGGTGGATATGAACTTCCTAGCCAACCAATTGGCGCACCTCCAACTTCAACAATCTAGCATGCTACAAGAGGCACACCAAATCAACCTTCAACAACAACACCTCAACTTCCATCAACAACAACTTTCTCACCAACAAGAAGACTTTCAAGCCCAATTTGAAGAAGTGAACCGCAACATTGCTTACACAAGGCGTGAAGTGGATGACTTGAGAGCGGTCGAGGACCAAAGATGGTGCGTTCAAGAGAACTTCAATGAGTGGATGACCGGGAACTTCTCTTCCCGAGAGGACCAATGGACGCGTCCCGCACCTCAACTCCAACCTCCTAGTCATGATCCTTTCCATGTCAACGTGTACGAGCGAGAGAGGCAAGCACGGCTCCAAAGGGGACGCCGCCGAGAGCAACCTCCAAATTAAGCCTCAACATGCCATTCAAGAATAAGAAATTGTGAGCTTTCTTAACTCTTATCTCTTTTACTTTTGAGTCTTGATTTCTTTGTTTTGATGAGGACATCAAAATTCTAAGTATGGGGTGGGTTAGTGGCTCATAGTTCCATGTGTAGGTTTCTTGTGTTTGTTTTTGTTAAGGGATGTTTTCTTTTGGATAGTGGCATGAGATGTTCTATGGATGATGATTGAAATTGATGGCATGAATAGATGTGTTTGTTTTATTTTTGAGAAAATTTTTGCAAAAAAATCCATAAAAATTTGAAAATTCCGTGTGAAAATGACAAAAAGATTTTGTTTTTGGACTAGGAATTCCCATCTTAGATGTCTAAAGAAGGTTAATGATGATGTGAGCATGTAAATTCCTTTGCATATTTTTGGATAGTTTAGCCTCTAAATGGATGTTGTTTTTGATGTGATATGATATCTTGCATGTTTTTATTGAGCATATGAGTTCTTGGATGAGTTTTGATGCAACTAAGCTAGAGTGAACCTTGTGAGATGATTTTTGGCCATTTTAGGGATGCTTGTTCATATTTGCATATCCCTCGTTTTGTTGTCTGAATTAGCTCATGCATGCTTAGTAAAACTTGCTATTGAGGTGTTTATCTATTTTCCAAGACCAATATGAGATTTGTTCTATGCTTTGTCACATTGATTTGAACTTTATTTTATTTAGTCACAAAATCTTCCATATCCTACCTTGAAGATAAACCGTTGTTTGTAGCCCCGTTTTAGCCTTAGACCTTTGCTTGAAACTCCTCAAAAATATGATTCCTAGCCTACATGACTTGACCCTTATGGGATTGGACTTTAGTGAGAGGGTTTGGAAGAATATTTGGAAAGTTGAGATTCTCTTTGGTGAAGGGCAAGAAATGGAGTTATAAACCAAGTGGGTAGTGCATCTTTGTTGTGAAGAAAGAAAGAAAAGTTGGAAAAGTAGTGGATTGAAAGCAAAGTGCTTAAGTGTAGAAAAAGGGTACCGACCGAGTTAAAGTGCACATCGGGCCCGAGTTGTAGTGCAAGTCGATCCTAGTAAAAAAAAAGTGAAAAATCCAACAAAAAGTGTAGTGCAAAGATGAAGTGGAATGTTAAGTGAAGAGTGGGTTAAAGAGAAGAAAAATCAAAGTCGTTTGGATGAGTAGAGTTGAAAGTGGAATAATTTAGTGAGTTGGTGAGAGACTAGAAAGTTCAATCCCCATTATGAGCACCACAAGACCAAAATGATTCCCACCTTGAGAAATACCAAAAGCCCCATTACAACCCGGCCGAATGGAACCTCTTTGAGGATCTCCATTGAGCCAAGTTCATATTCTTTGTGTGCATTGTAATAGGCATCTCTAGGTGGAGGAATTAGTGATATTAGCTTCAATTGTAAAGTCTTTACTTGCATGATTTTTGAGTATGAGTGTTCATTGCTAAGCCTAAACACATGATGAGTGATACACATTTCATATCCCTAAAGTGAGGCTTGGTTGCATTAGACTTTATTCCTTGAACACTTGATCATGTGTGATGATGTAATCTTGCTAGCATGTCTATTACTTGTGCTTACTTGTGTTTTCATATGAGGCTTTACTTGAAGATTATGCTTCGGTCTTGCTTACATTGTTATTGCTTGAGGACAAGCAAGTTTAAGTATGGGGTATTCTGATGTCTCTCATTTTGGTGGTGTTTTAGTGGTTAATTTCCCTTGTAAATACGTGTCTTTTGTTCTTTTCTTTGTTAGTTTTGTCTCTTTTTAGCTTAGTTCCCGGTTTTCTATGAGATTCGGAAACTATGCGAGTTTATTGTAATTTGTAGGTAAAATGGCGCGTTTGAGGACGTATTGGAGAAGTTTCTAAGGAGAGCCAAACTAAGAAGCAAAGGAGCGGAAGAGCCATGCAAAGATCGAAGAGGAACCAAAGGAAAACCAAGAAAAGAAGAGGATCGAGGCCCTAGATCGACGTCCCACCACATCGGGTCCGAGTTTGGCGCACTAGAGACTCGGACCGAAGTTGGCAACGTCGGGCCCGAGGTGCCTCCGCATCGGTCCAAGTCGGCAAAGGAGAGGATTGGGCTCCAAGGCACATTATGGTGATCTTCCACTTTTGCCCTTCTTCTAATTTTGGAATTCCTTGGTCCCCAATCAAGAGAAAAGGATAATTAGAGGGAGATTAGAGATCATCCAACAACAATCCCACACCTAATCACTCTCAAAGGCTCAAGGAAGACATGGAGAGCAAGGAGAAGAGAGGAGAGGAGAAGAGAAGAGGAAATCGGTGGAGCCTAGGAGGAGATGAGTGAGTTTGAATGTGTTTAGCCTTTGCTTAGTAGATTTGAGACTTGGATATTGTGAACCCTTTTGAGATTTGAATGCAATTTGAGTTTGATTTGAGATTGATGATTGAGATTTGCTTTCTTTGCCATTTGATTGCTTTTTACTCTTACTTGATGGAGTAGATTCCATAGTCTTGGGCTATGGGGGAATCCCCTAGCTAGGATTGGGTGTGAACCCCCAATTCCATAGCCTTGAGTGCTTGATCTATGAATCCTCTCTACATTGAGCTTTAATTCTCTTGTGAGAACAAGGGATCTAGGGCTTGTGGTTGGTAAGAGTAAGCGAAAGTGATCTCGAGCCCATCACGAGACCTAGCATCGAAGGAGAGCGAAAACTCTCTAAGGTCGAAGTGTAGAGTTGAGGGATCGAAGGCAATAACCTCGATGTCATAAGGATCATCACTTATTGGCTGAATTGGGGTGGAATCACCCAAGTCTAGATAGGGAAGGAACCCAAAAACCCAAGACCGATCTACCAAATTTGCCTAAACGAGTTACCCAGTACATCGGGCCCGAAGTTGAGTGTGTCGGTCCCGGCCAATTTCTCCTCGATCCACCCTCGGACCGAAGTGACTTGTGTCGGTCCGAGGTGATTCCTTTTGATTTTCCTTGTTTTGCCTTTCTTTTACCTCTTTTTAGTCTTTTCGGTACTCTCAACGCACGAACTCCCGTGTGTTCGACACCCTACCTCTTTTACTACAATTGGGATTCGGTTTATAAATTTAAATTTTGAGACCCTCCGATCCGGAACCCATCAGATTTCGCCTAGGATCCTGATCGTTTCCTGGATCTCTTGATTGGCTGTCTCCGGTGTGGAAGAGTTCGATTTCAATTTGATTTCTCTTAGAGAATCTCTGGTTGGCGCCGATAGCAAGCCATCTTGTGCGCCCCGAGCTTTCTCCTATTGTTCTTTGTGCTGGGCATTTCCAACATCGTCTTGATTTTCTATGTTGTATTCTTGCTCCCGACATAGATTTAAATTGAATCGAAAGTTGTTTGCTTTCGTTTGGAATTACTTTTTCGTCTTCTGTCCATACGTCGTGCGATCCGGGCAGTTCGTCACTCCGGTAGGCCGGTCTGGCGGCGCAACCCGGAATCGCCTTCTAGTTGAGAGTCGTTGGATCATGTAGAAACGAGTATATGATGTCGATTGTATCGAAAGTTTATTGCTTTCGTTCGGAATTACTTCGTTCTCAGCCCCAGGGTGGGCGCCAAATTGTTAGAGCCAGAAATCTACCAAGCAAGATTGGTGACCCCTTGGCCTAGATCGGGCCTGAACAAAGTAAAGAACGAAAGAATTGAACAAACATAATGCGAAAATTGTATTGAACTCGGGTGGATTCGATTGTATATATGTATGAATGTGTATGTCGTGTACATGTGGTGATATTGTGTGTCATAATGTGTACAATGCATGACCCTCCCCCTTGTATATATAGGGGATGCCTAAAAGATAGAGTGTTTACAAGATAGAACACTAACTAGATAGATACGCATCTACTAGATAGAATTCCTCTAAGTATGGTATAAATTCGGTTACATAAGATAGAAGAAATCCCTACAAGATATATTTTAAGTCTATCTTATATCTTGGCGGGCAAATATGCTGATTCCGTAGCTCATCACTCGGACTGCCTTCTAGAACCTCGTCGCTGGGCCTCTACGGACTTCCTACGGCCCGCGCTAGTGTGTTCAATGGGCTTTTATTGATAGGGCCCAACAAAATATGATACAATAGATAGAATATTTTGCTAGGTAAGATAAGATGTTTTTAATATGGTGGAATGTTCTGTGTAACAATTTCGGATTCCCTTGAACTGCTCGTTTCTCGTGGGCCTATCTGGATATGCGTACTGGTTTTGAACCAGGGCCCAACAACATGTAAGCACAAAATCAGGATCAAAAGAGAGACAAGAAGTGGAGTAAAGGATATAGGGATCGTCAAGGCGATCTCCATGGAAGGGGATACGAAAGTTTCTGACGGTGAAGAAGATATCTCCATAACAGCATCTGGCTCCTTCGACGAGTCATCAGGCTCGTCGTTGTCACTCCAGGGGTCACCATACTAAAGGAAATATTCCTCTTCTGTCATCACATATCGTTCCTCCTCAAGCTCAGGGTCGGAAGCTTGATCTATCAACATCGGGGGCGAAACCTCCAATACAACATCTCGAACCTCCTCTTGCTCCAAACCATCCAGGAATTCACTAAATATCGCCCAATCCTCTTCTTCTGCCGTCCCGTCATCCTGAGTGGACTCTTTGTGCCTTACTAGAACAAGCCTGGGGATCTCCTTGGGCACCGAATAAGGATAATCGAGCTTTATAACTGGGCCCAGAACATCGTCGGTGAAGACAGGATCGTGGCTGAGCACCGGTGGACCAACCTCCTTAGAGGCCGGGGGCGCGGTTTGTGGGCCGCGGTCGCGGTTTTCCTCCAGGGGAGAATCCTCCGTTTCTGCATCCAAACCGCTGGCGCGGTCCAAGGGGCGCGGGCGCGGTTCTTGGTCAGAAAGCGTTTCGTCTTTCAGCTCGTCCTGCACCAACCGACTCTCCTTACTCATGTTGCGGAAAAAATCCCATTGTTCCTCAGGTCCCAAGTAGAAAAAACTTATCGTACTTCTGTGCGTTGCCTCACGCTTCGTCTCCAATGTCATCTTATGGTAGATTTCTTTGCAAAGATCATAAAGACAGACATAAACTCCAAGAGCGATCCAGTCACTTATCTCATATTGAACTTTCTTCCAATAATCAAAGAACAGTTCATACCGCAATTGCTTTAACTTATAGAAAGACAATAGAATATACAAGTGTGGACCGTAAGATAAGTCCACACAAAGTCAATAAAAATATTAACACTAGAAAGAAACCTAAGTTCCCCGGCAACGGCGCCAAAATTTGACTCGGCTGAAGTCGTCATGCCAAGATCAAAGATAAATAACCCAAACTACAAACTAGTATAGCATGCAAGTAAGGGGTCGAACCCAAGAGAACTGAGGCTCCTAATACTAATATTTCTACCAACTAAAGAAAGAGGGATTTTGGGAGAAAGATCTAAACTAAACTAACCTAGGAAAACAAAACAAACAAACAAACAATCAAATATGGGGAACAAGTTCATTCAAAAGATCCACTCTGAAATAATCACTCGATCATAGATTCATCCATTGATTTCATTCACACCTATGGTTAATTCCTATCCTGATCATTAACAATCGCAAGTCCACGGTCCAAGCAATTCTATAACCCTAGGCAAGTACGCTTAACCTAGAATTAACATAGAGAACAAGGATATGCAGGATATAATATCAAACAATCAAGCTACGAGTCAATTGCAAGATAAAACAATCAATTCTCTTCTTAATCCTAGTTGCATAGACAGCAGGTCTAGGTTAAGTTGTTTTCACATATTAGTTTTGTCCACGGTCTAACCCTAATCCAACAGTAGAAAATCAATCAATTCAATAGGTTAATTACTCCTAAACAAACAATTAATAATCATAATATGAAGCACAAGAGAATTAATATTAACCAAAGGATAGAAATCAATTACCAAAACCTCACGAGTTCATAAATCAAAGCTTCTACCTTGAACAAACCCAAGGAGAGTAGCTCTCCATAACTAAACTAAAAGAGAAGAATTGGATTATGAAATTGGATACCTAAAACCTAATGCAGGCTCCTCCTTAAATAGCCCAAGGAACATGCTCCCCGATAAATAGTGATGGCCAACAGTGCGGGCCGGCCCAGCCCAGCCCGGCCCAGCCCGTGTCATGGGCCCAAAAAGCCCGGCCCGGCCAGCCCGCGGGCCAGATGGGCTCAACCCGGACGGGCCATGGGCTGGGCCCGGGCCGGAGTTTTCCAGCCCAGCCCGGGCGGGCTGGTCAACGGGCCAAGAGCCCAGCCCAGCCCGACCCAGCCCAGCCTAGCCCGGCCCGGCCCGAACCGACCCGGTGCATAATAGTGTATATTTTGTAAAAATAAAACTAATATGCACCCTATTAATTGTATATTTGTAAAAATAAAATTATTTGCACCCTATAAATTATATTTGTGCAAAAATAAAATTAATATGCACTATAATTATAAAAATTAATTACATATGCATCTTAATTATTAAAAATTTGATAAGTAATTGTTAAAAATAAACTATCGGCCCGGCCCAGCCCGGTATGTGTGGGCCAGCCCGGCCCGACACCAGCCCGCTCCCAGCCCGCCCGGGCCTATGTGGACCGGCCCAGCCCAGCCCGGGGTCCGGCCCGGCCCAGCCCGGTGATTTGCCGGGCCGGGCCTAGGCCACAATATTTTGGCCCAGTCCGGTGGCGGCCCAGCCCAGCCCGGCCCATGTCCATGACTACCGAGAAAGATAAGGAAAGAGGCGAAAGATAAGAAAGAAAATAAGATAGAAAAGAAAAGATTTCGTCCGTCTCGGAATCCGGCACCACCGGGACCGCGGCACTCCCACCGCGCCCGCGGCGGTCTATCCTCGGAATGGCTGAGTCGGCTTCTATCGCGACCACGTCCATGGCGACGCGACCGCAGCCTTCACGGGTCTTGAATGTCGTCGCCTTGCTTCACCGCGCCCGCGTCATGGGCGGCGCGACCGCGTAATCCATGCAGTGGCGAACTTGTCTTCAATTAAGCTCTAAAAACTCTTGATTCTTCACACCTTTTGTCTTCGGTCTTCGTATTACAATAATGCTCAAATCTAACCTAAACACTCAGAATAATACTCTAAAATATAAGAGTTAACTCATACAAAATAGGCCGAATCAAATCCCTATTGCGAAGATTGGGCGATATGCGATCGGTGATGTCCCTAGATATGATCACCGACTCGATGTTATTAGGGATTTGATGCCTCTTGATGGGTGATCGTCTTCTTTCAATATCTGGTCAATCTTTCGATTGGGGATCCTAAAGTTAGTGTTTCGATCCTTGTCGAGAATCGATGACCATAGGTCGACCTGATCTAGGATCTGATCGGTGGCTGCCCTTGACTGAATTGCTTATCGAAACCAATGGGGTCGAGCAATTGTCGGCGCCTCCTTAGAAGTCACAGTTGGTGGTGCAATCATGCTTACCCACGAGGCCGCGATCACAGTGATGTCCCAAAATCTTGGTTTGACCTAGGGTTTGTGCAAACCTCAAGGCAATTGAGTTCTTCGTGGGATCCATCTTGCATCAAATATTTGTATGGAGAACTCATGGATCGAATATCCGTTCCACACGAACGACAATAAATGTTAGTGAAAAAAATTCCTTCTTGCACTAATTAATGCTCCTAGAACTCTTCTTCTTCATTCTCACATCATATCCACTCCAAAACCTACAAAACAATGACATAAGGGGCGAAGTACTTCTAATCCACCTCGCATGCCTAAATCAATAAGAGCAATGTCGAAAAACATGTGATGGTAAAATCGAAGAGTTATCTTAGCTACATATGGAGATGACATGTGTATTTATAATGGAAGAAAGAGAGAAGAACTCAAGAATATTCTTCCATAGGGTTGGCCGAAATTTCTCCCAAGCAAGTCGATTAATTGCTCTCTAATCCACATGGATATTTTATTTTTGATTAAGGCTCCATTCGCTAAATTAGCTGAAAGTTAGAACTGAAAGCTGAAAGCTGGAACTGGAAGTTGAATTCAAAAACTAAATTTGCTAGCTGAATTGAGTAAAAATTGAAATGAGTACGTGTTCGGTAAAGCAACTAGCTGAATCTCAAAAAGGGTAATAATAGATGACCAAAATACCCCTAAACGTTATATAAAAACAATTTTTTTAACCTACACGTGATTTTCACGTGTTAACTTGTGTACACAAATTTGGGGCAAAAATCTGATTGACACTAAGTTCGTTCGTTCGAACAAGTCCAACCAAACAAGCTGCAGTACACCAGCGACGGCGAGCGGCGTACGTGGTCGACTGGTGGCCATACCCATCTCAACCCGACGAGCAGTACACCGGCGCCGGAGAGGGAGGTCATCCTCGGCCAAACAAAGACGTGAAAGTCCCCTCAATAGCTTCGTCAATTTCAGATCCGGTAAGGCTTTATTCTCGAGCGCTTTTGAATTTGTTACCATTGTTGTTGGGCTTTGTTCTCGAGTGTAGATGGCTTCCATTGTTGTTGGATTTATGTGGGATTCTCATATGGTCTGGCCGCCGGACATCCCTTGATCTAGAATCCATTGGTGACCGACCCTTGATCGGAGTTGTGGATCTCGCCGCCGTTGAGGATGAGGGTTGAGAGGTTTTTGAAGTGTTTCTTGTGTTGGCCATTGAGAGATTTGGGAGTTTTTATAGAGGGAATTAGGGTTTGATTTTCGAGATTTGGGAAGAGAGATTTCCGGATTTGAGCGAGAATGCGAAAGAGGCGAGTTTTCATAGAGGAGGCAGGGGGCTATTTATAGGAAGAAGACGAAACAAAGGCAGGGACAACATGGTCTTTTGGCTTTGGCTTCCTCCACCCGCTTCATGACACGTGTAAACTTCTCAAATACTTCTTCGCTAAGTAACAACTGTTTTCCACCCGTTACGCGAATCCAGAAATTTTCATCCGAAATCCCCGCGACGGTTCACCTTCCCGTTTTCAAAATTCAAATGACCACAATTCAGCAAAGGACTCTGACAAGACATTCTTACAAAAACCACAAACCTCTTTCTGAGAACTGTACCACTACGTCCCAACACTGAACTTAACAACCTGACTCTGAGAACTCTGCACATGCATCGTCAAGACTTTGACAAGCTTCCCTCGAATCACTTAGGACCATTTTTTAGCATCAAACAAGTACGTCCCGTAAAGTGAAAGCAAAGAAGGCTCATAGGACGCTTTTGCAAGATTCTCGACTTAGGTAAGCTTAGAGTTCCCATCATTTCGGCTTATAATGAGGGTTGGGTGATCAGGGATACTCTTGAGATCAAAAGAGAAATGAAAGACGTTCAGGGCAAAAGCAAAACATATGTCTTAGACTAGCGTCCCTTCAAGATGACTTTAAATGCATGATAATCTTTAAAACAAGTTCTCAACAAAACATAGCCAATCATTGAGGGAATAATAGAACGGGACTTGATCATTTAAAAGTTATCATCCCCAAGAGTAGCCTAAGATGCTCAACGGGACGTCTGTCAAGTGATTTTGTGAAAATATCGGCCACTTGGTCCTCAGTCCTAACATGATCCACTCTAATCAATCCTAGTTCCACATTATCACGAAGAAAGTGATGTCTAATATGAATATGCTTGGTTCGAGAATGATGAACATGATTCTTGGCAATGCTTATAGCACTGGTGCTATCACACAAGATAGGGACTGAATCAAGGAACGTACCATAGTCTTCCAATTGGTACTTCATTCAAAGGACCTGTGAGCAGCACGAAGCAGCAGCAACGTACTCAGCTTCTGCAGTTGAAAGCGCCACGGAATTTTGCTTCTTGGATCCTCATGACACAAGGCAAGAGCCTAGGAATTGTGCCATTCCAGAGGTGCTCTTCCTATCCACCACATGGCCTGTGTAGTCTGCGTCAGAGTACCCTACAAGCTTAAGGGACGTCCTTTTTGGATACCAAAGGCAAAGGTCGTCCCGTCCCTTGAGGTCTAAAGATTCTTTTGACTTCTTGCATGTGGGACTCTTTTGGATTGGCTTGAAAGCGAGCGCACAAGCATAGAGCGAACATGATGTCAAGACGGCTCGCGGTCAAGTATAATAGAGATCCTATCATTCCTCTGTAGAGCTTTTGATCCACACTCTTCCCTTCTTCATCAGCATAAAGACGAGTGTTTGGAGAGATGGGAGTATCTATGGGTTTGGACGAGTTCGTTCCATAGTTCACTAGCATTTCACGAATGTATTTGTGTTGGTGAATGCGCGTCCCATCTTTGAGTTGTGTAATTTGGAGTCCCAAGAAGAAGTTGAGTTCTCTTATGAGGGATATCTCAAACTCATTACTCATCAAGTTCTTGAATTCCTCTACAAGTTTCATGTTAGTTCTTCCAAATACTATGTCATCGACATAGACTTGGACAATCAAAACATCTTTAAGGACTTTCTTTAAAAACAGGATTTTGTCAATATTACCTCGAGTGTACCCGTTTGACAAGAGAAAGGACGCAAAACTATCGTACCAAGCGCGAGGGGCTTGCTTGAGTCCATAGAGCGCCTTGTCAAGGAAGTACACATGGTCGGGATAGTCAGTGTTCTCAAAACTAGGGGGTTGAGCAACGTACACCTCTTCCTTTAGTTTGCCATTAAAGAAGGCAGTCTTGACGTCCATTTTAAATAGCTTGAACCCCTTGTGAGCGGCGAATGCAATGAGAAGGCGTATGGCCTCAATTCTAGCGACAAGAGCAAAGGTCTCATCGTAGTCGATCCCTTCCTCTTGCCTATAGCCTTGAGCCACAAGCCTTGCTTTGTTTCTTGAAACTCTGTCACTCTCAAGCTTATTTCTGTAGACCCACCTCGTCCCTATAATATTTTTATTTTTAGGACAAGGGACGAGGGTCCAGACTTTGTTCCTCTCAAATTGATTGAGCTCTTCTTGCATGGCCTGTATCTAGTCAACTGTTGAGAGAGTCCCTAACAAATAAATTTGTCAAGACCCCGCTGAGTATAGCGAAGTCAGGATCGTCCACGGGAGTTAGTAGAACTATAGTCTAGCAATCAAACTACGAAAGCAAAACAAAACAAAGCAAAACGAGCCGAACAAACACAAATTGCACGCCCTGAGGAGCCAAACAAACACAAACTGCACGCCCTGAGCAGGGTCGCAGCCGACCTACGACAGAACCTAAAAACACACTAAAACACTTCCTGGAGTAGGTCACAACCGATCTGCAACTGGTCGGGGCCGACCTACCTGAGTACGAGAATATGCTTTTCAAAAATATGGGAAATAACTAGGGGAACGGTTTCACCACAACATAATCATGCATTTAAACAATGATCAAAGATCAACTTGACCTATAAACTCAAGGATGACTTTCACCACAAATTAACACATCAAAGTCTCAACTCTCATAAAGATATTGACATGCAATCCCTCATGGGTGACTTTCGCCACAAATGAACACATTAAGATCTCAACTTTCATGAAGATGTTAACATGCATTCCAACTTGTTTTCTAAGGGTTTTAACTTTCATCTTAACCCAGATAGTCCCGATTCACAACAAAATCTTTCAATTCGTTTGCAAACAAGAACATGCCCCAACTTTCATCAAGGATTTAAGCATACAAGAAGGATTGAAGGATAAAAGCTACAAGTCAAGCATGGATCAAAGCATCAAGGTCTTAAATGCATTTTCATGTTGGGTTTCACCCCACACCTAGCGAGAAAACTACTCACACATAATCAAGCACACGAACAACACAAGAGAAAACGAAGACATAATCGAAAACAACAACTTAAATTAAACAAGATCCAAACTTACAAACTTGGCAAATCCACAAATCTGTCCCTACAAACCCTCCTCCTCCATGTCCACCTCCTTCCCTCCCAAAGAAAAGCCAACCTCCCTCCCTCTCCAAGAGGGAGAGTGTCAGAGAGCCTCTCTCACCCCTCTAACCTAGCTCTCTTCCCACACAAGCCAAGCTCTCCTAGAAAAAGAGCCAAGAAAGTTCTTTATAGCAGCCCACAAAGTCAACAACAAAAGCGTGTCAAGTCTGCCACTTTTGTCCACCTTTTTGAATTTCAAAATTCCCGCAAAAAGCATTACTTGGGCAGCAAGAAGTCGCACGGGCCGACCATGGGCAGATCGCGGCCGACCCTTTCTTGATCGCAGCTCAGGGTGGTCGCGGCCGACCATGGGGAGGTCGGCCCCGACCTACAGCAGGATCATGTTTTCTTCATGTTTTCGCTTGAACTTGCTCCATTGCTAGCCTTCCGTCGGGGTTTCTTTTTCGACGTTTCTTGGGTTCCTTTTAGACTTCTTGTAGCTTCTTTTGAGACACTTTTTGGCTTGAAGATCCATCATTGAAATCCTTGAAAACTCCTCTTGACTATACTACGAACACCGCAACACCGTCATCTCCTAGAATGCTCGGAAAAGCTCGAAAACTCCTCTAAAATGCTCCAAATACCTACAAAACACAAATGCAAACACAAACGACTCCAACTCTCGAAAGAGAGTGGAAATCTCATGCAAAACACACAGACACATAGGAAAATATGCAAAACAATCTAGAAAACAACCTAAGAAAAGTAACTAAAAAGCACGACATCATCATCGTCCTGAAGTGCTTCCTTTATGTTTTTAGGTTCAACTAAGGACACAAAGGCATTGAATGCACAGAATGCCATGTTTGCACTTTGGGACTTGATAGCCGCTGATCTGGTTTGGACTCCTTTTGATGTGTCTGAGACAATTTGATTTGTTGGATGATATCTTGAAAGGTTGGATCCCCTATGGGTGGCGTCCCTTCCAGGAGTGTACCTAGGATCCGTCCAATCTGAATCATCAGAGTCGAAGCCGTCTTCTTCATCAATAGGCTCAGTGTGTTCCCCCTCAGAATGAGCGTCCACACTTTGCCTTTGCTCTCCTTGTCGACTGGATTCAACAGCATCTACTTGATTTAGCGACCAAATTTGAGAGGATTCTTGGTGTTCGCTAGGGACTCCCATGGAAACTTCGTCATGGTTTTCAGGGGCATTCCTAGGAACAAAGTATTTTCAGGAGGACCAACTTTGTTCTTCTTCATCGTCTTCATCATCGTTCGTAGGAGAGGAACCACGTTCTTTCTTACTTGATTCTTTCTTGTAAGATGAGTTCTCCTTGAATACCACATGAATACTTTCCTCAAGCTTAAGAGTCCTTTTGTTGAAGACTCTGTAGGCTTTGCTTGTGAGGGGGTATCCAAGAAATATTCCTTCATCACTCCTAGCATCGAACTTCCCAACGTTGTCTTTGCCGTTGTTGTGGACGAAACATTTACACCCAAAGACTTTGAGGTGAGAAAGGTTAGGCTTCCTTCCATTGAGCAGCTAATAGGACGTCCTCTTTAGCAGGGGACGAATCATAGCTCGATTAATGATGTAGACTGATGTGGCAACAGCTTCGGCCCAAAAGTGTGTGGGGACGCCGCTTGCCAAGAGCATCGTCCTTGCCATATCATCCAACGTCCTATTCTTTCTTTCAACAACGCCATTTTGTTGAGGAGTTCTTGGAGATGAGAAGTTGTGGGAGACTCCTTGTTGGTCACAGAAATCCAGTAACTCTGAGTTTTTGAACTCCGTCCCATGGTCTGACCTCAAAGCTTTTAAGCGCGTCCCAAGAGCAACTTCTACTTGCTTGATGAATATCTTAAACATTTGGAAAGCATCTGCTTTTGACACCAAGAAAAGAATCCAGGTTGAATCGAGAAAAATCATCTACAAGAACGTACATGTACCTCTTCCCACCGTAGCTTTGACTTCTCATGGGTCCACACAAATCCATATGAAGGAGTTCCAAACGCTTCTTTGTGCTCACTTCATTTTTGGATTTGAAGGACGATCTTGTTTGCTTCCATTTAATGCATGCTTCGCATTGATCAACTTGATCTGGGTTGATTCGGGGAAGTCCTCTCAGAAGCTCTTGTTGATGAAGTTTGAAGATGGTACTAGGTCCGGCATGACCAAGACGACGATGCCAGAGATCGGGTCGACAGCAGAAACAGACAGACACAACTTGGAAGCAGGCTTGAACTTTTGGTTGAAGATATAGACATTGTTTTGACGGACTCCCTTGAGAATGACTTGGTTTGTTTTCTTGTTAATGACGAGGCACTCCTTTGCGTCAAATGTGACTAGGTTTTCACCTTGATCACAAATTTGAGAGACACTAAGGAGGTTGAAGTCAAGTCCCTCAACTAGACTAACATTTGAAGCTTTAATGGACTGATTCAATTTTAAAATGCACGTCCCTTTGATTCTTCCTTTGCCCTTGTTGCCAAACGAGACAGTTCCTCCCATGGCACTAGATTGGATAAAAGTGAGATGAATCTGGCTTCCTGTCATGTGATTTGAGGCGCCACTATCGATGATCCACGGACTTCCTCTCACTTCCACCTAAAAAAGAGAATTTGTTCTTTGCGACCCAAGCAAGGTGACCCTTACCTGGTTTGTTACACGGGTACGTCTCTCTCATAGGCAAATAATCATACACATTCACATCATTTGTCCTTCTAGCATTCTTTCTAGAGGACAGTTTTTTAGCATTAGGCACACTAGCATGCGTCTTAACAACAAATTTTGGCTTAGCGTTCTTACCACCACTTCTAGCCTTTCTGCCATTCTCAAGATCTTCCTTTAACTTAGCACACTCATACTAATAGTGTCCACCTTTACCACAATGCATGCCAGCACGTCCTATAGTAGTTTCCAAGATAATACTTCTTATTAGGCCGTTGGATTCTCTTCTCTTCCATTTTCTTAGGATCACAAACCTTAGAACCTTCTCCCTTAGCAATTTTCTTGTAAATCTTGTGACTAGTGGAGTTTGTGTAGTAGTCCTTTTGTCCCATTTCACCACTCTCCAGGACTCTTTATACGTTCTTCCAGGTTCTTGGCTCTCTCTCTCTCTCTCTCTCTCTCTCTCTCTCTCTCTCTCTCTCTCTCTCTCTCTCTCTCTCTCTCTCTCTCTCTCTCTCTCTCTCTCTCTCAAGTTCTAGCCCTGTTGTTTTACTAGCTTCAAAGTCACAAGGACGGGAGTTCTTTGAACTAGACTCATACCCTAGTCCTTTCTTAGCTGGGACAAAAACAACAGGCTTAAAAGTTTCGGTCACAGGACTCTTTCCTAGAACCTTGATTTCATCCCTAAGGCTGGCGTTCTCTAGCTTGAGACACACAATTTCAGTTTTAAGGGATTTAGTTTCTTCTAGTGAGGACTCTAGTTGAAAAGACATTGTGTTACAGTTTTCACACTCAACAACAATATTTTCAGATTCGAGTTCATCAAGCCGTTCTTTCATGGCATAACTTTCTTGCATAATTTTAGCAATGAGCTTTATTGTTGGATCGTAAGTCGGTTAATGAGGGCGTCCTTAACTGGGTTAAGGGCGTCCTTTAGTGCAGCGGAAAGTAGACTTAACAGGATACAAGATAAGATAAGTGGACACAAGTATTTATAGAGGAACCCCACTAAGACCAACTAGTCTTGTGGGTAAACCTCTACCTCCGTTGGAGGATTTTCAATAGCCGTCCCTTATCTTATTGAGAGTGAGTCCTTACAACTTAGGCGAGTCGTTACACTTCTCTGAGCTAAGCGTCCGTCCTTAGCCTCACTAGTAACACTCCTTTCAACCTAACAAGTAACCTAACACTCTTTGCTATAAGGAAGCTATCACTCACGTCTCTCACGGTTCGTTGTGAGAGACAAACTACAACTCTAACTGATTTGTGATTTGTTTTGGATTTGATGTGGTTGGACTTTCTTTCTCTTGCTTCAAGCTCACTTGATCTTCTTGATCTTCGTTCGTGTTCTTGAATGCTTCGGGAGAGCTTGAGAGAAAGTCTTCAAAGTCCACACCGCTATGCATACCCCTTGGGGGGTATTTATAGCGGAAGTGGTTCTTGTCCTCTAGCGTCCTCTGATGCTTGACAGGATCCTTGATCCTCCATCAACGGTGCGATGAGCTCCTTGAGGAAGTCAACTCTGTTGACGCTTGGGAAGCCTCCGCGTGGGTAGGGGACCATCGCTGGGAAAGCGACATCTTTGGAGCTGTCTACACGTGCCCAGACAAGGGAAGCTTCCTTCTAAGGACTACGGCCGGACGTGATGTAATCATGTGTGGGGCGGCCTTGATTTGAATTTGAACCTCGTCCGTATTTTGGCGCGCGTCCCTTCTTGATGAGGACGCCGTCCAATCTTCGCAGGGACTTCGCCAATTACGTTCAGCTTTGGAGGTTCTGATGACGTGCGTCCCTACAGCTTAGGGACTCTCGTTCACTTGTTGTCCTTTTCGCTCATGTGCATCCACTGAACTTACCTGAGATCAACACTTGGACAACTTATCAAATACCTTTGAGTTTGTCATTATCAAAACAAGGGACGATCATTATTGGTTTAGATATTAATGACTGGCGTTCTTAATATCGTCCCAACAATTTCGCCCTTTTTGATGATGACAAACTCTTTCAAATAATACGTACAGAAGTAAAGCTTTTAGCATGAGAAACTACACTTGATTTTCTTTTCAGCTTAGGTTGGCATGCAACTCATTTCCTTTAAGTGCGTTCTATCTTATTCTTAATTAGCGTCCTTTGGACTTTAGCCGAAATTCCCCCTAAACACATGCTTTCTATGACAACTTAAAGACAATCGCATCTCTGCAAAACTATACTTCCCCCTTTTGGCATCATCGAAAAGGAGAACAAGTAAAAAGTATGCAAGTATTAAGTCATAACTAGAGAAAGGAACGCTTAGACAAACTGAATCACAAATGTAATGAACGCCATTCAAGAAAAATAGAGTACGAGCATTACAGACATTCAACAAGAGTTCCAAAATGGGGACGTCGTCCCAAAGTCTTAACAAAAACAAAAGAAACGATAAACTTTTTCAGGGTTAGAGAGGGGGGAGGTGATCATTTGCGGGGACGCTTGCCGAGGGCCTTGAGGTGTTGCTCCTGAAGATAGTTGTTCTGCGCAAGGAGCTCGTTGTTGCGTTCCAGAAGTTCTGTGTGGGTGTGGAGGGTGTCGTGAACCTGTTGGATTAGATCAATCATCATACACTGGTTCTCGATCATCATGCCCATCAGATACTTCTCGGAGTGCTTCTCGGCCTCATCAGGGACGCTCATGCCATCGAACTCATCCTCTTCATCAGCAGCGTCCTCTACCGGCGTCCCTACTACTTGTAAATTCTCAGCCTCTGGATCACCTTGAGCATCTCTAGCAGCAGCAGCAGCAGCGGCCTTGGCTTTCCTCTGAGCCTCTTTCCTTTCCTTTTCCATTTGGCGTTTGACTAATGGAAGCGGCTCATCACAACGAAGTTTTCCAACTGGGGGCAAGGTGATTTGCCTAACGTCCCAGTGGATACCAAAAGACTGTTCCTGTTTCGGAGCATAGAGGCCCTGCTGCTTAAGAATCTGCTTGACCAAGCCAGGGAAAGGAAGAGAGTGCCTGCCTCCTGTGCACTTGCCCATGTGCTCCAAGATTACCCGCGGCAAATTTATCGGCTTGCGTTCCAAGAAGGCGTCCAGCAAGATACTGTCAGTGATCTGGACTATCGACTTCTTTTCTTGGCGGGGGACGACCATGCGCACAATGAAGTGATGCGCAAGGACGCCCGTCTTGGAGAGACAGTGAGCAACCCTGTCCCTAGCAATTGGTTGTCTCCCGTTGAATATTCTGTTGAAGATCTCTTCCTGGGAGAAACGACCAAAGTTCTTGTTGGGAAGGTCGTGCATAGCATCTGGCGGAGAGGGACGCAGGCCTAGCATATTGCGGACGGTACCCTCAACAATTGAGTACTCGTCCCCATCAATTTCGAACGTCCCTTGAGGCTTCCCTTTTACTTCGGATATTTCAAACTTTGAGTAAAAGCGGAGAACCTGTTCGGGGTCGACTTCTGCGGCCTCGGCACCAAGGTGCGTCCATCCCTGGAACTCAAGCAGTTCCAAAAACTCTTGGCGTTGATTCTCTTCGAGGAACTGGGCGGTGAATAGGAGCGGCGACAAGATTTTCTTTAGGCGTTTCTGCTTGCTGCCGTTGCTCATAATCACTTCATCACCGGCGTCTTCTTCATCGCCGTCTCCCTCCTCATCCTCAGGGTCCTCATCCTGCTGAGGAGCATCCTCTTCGTCTGAGGCCTCGTCCCCTTGCTCATGGGACTCGACCATTTCCGTGTCCTCAGCAGCGGACGCCTGTTCTGTAGGGGGCGCGTCCACCGCTGGAGTCCGTGCCAAGGACTCTGTAGGGACGTTTCAAAGAGGCGTCCCTTGGACTTGAGCAGATTCCTCGACGGCCTTAGCGGGCGGAGGAGGAGGAGGATTTGAAGCTCTGGGAGGAGAGGGAGAAGGAGTTCTTATCTTGGCCTTAGTGGCGGGGGCAGAGGAGCGAGGCGGAGCCACTGAGATGGGTTGAACTTTGAGCGGAGCAGGGGGAGGAGGCGGCTGTTTGGCAGGAGAGTCCTCAAGCGTTATCACTTTTGGTACAGCGTCCTTGGCCGGGACCTGTACTTGAGGAGCGTCCTTTGTGACCTTGGGCATTGGCTTTGCCAGGTCCGCCTCTATCTCCGCGTCCAGCGGATCTGTAGCAGCCACAGACGCAGGGGTGGCGTCCTCTACCCTTGGAGGAGGAGGAGGGAGTCGAGGGACTTCCTGTAGGCTCTGTTGGATCGCCGCAGCAATGGCGTCCTTTTCTGCCTGTTCCTGCCTGGCCTTCTCCTCTTTCTCTATTGCAAGCTCCGAGAGGCGAATGGCTGCCATTTGTTGTTCTGTGATGCCCTCGAGCTCAGCGGACGTCTTCAGGCATCTTTTAGGGGCGGGAGGCGGGGAGGAAGGGACTGGTTTTGGTGGAGAGGAGGAAGGGCCTTTTATTTGGAGCGTTTTGGAAGGAGGGGGAGAGGAAGGCCTTTTTCGTTTTTGAGATGGGACGGAGCCTGCAGGAGCCACGACGAACTCCATTATATCGGGGAGCAGTTTGGCGAGCTCGTCCACGGTTCCCCCAAACGAGTCAGAAATGATGCCTGGCCCCATGAATGGAGGGTTGGAGTTGTTGGTTTCCGCAAGGCGGAGCTTGACGTACGTTACCATGAAGTAGTAAAGTATTCTTTGGATTTTAGGAGGGTGGTCGTGAGCGGACGCCCTAAGACAGATGTTGGCGAGCGTCCTTGGCTCTTTTTCAATCCAGTCCTCAATGAGAGGGTCAAGGGGAGGACGGCGTTTGGGTTGAGAGGGAAGCCGTCCAATGGAGCCACTGTAAACAGAGGCTTTGGAGACATTTTCTGGCTCCGGCTCGGGTTTGAAGGGCTTTTCCAGAAAAGAAAACCGCTTCTGGGTAGATTTGGATTGAGAGCGAGGAGGTTGTTGTTTTTGTTGTGGTTTGGAGGAAGAATGAGATTGGGGCCTTGAAGGTGGATGTTGGGATTTTTGTGGCTGAGGCGGGGTGGTTGAGTGATGGCGTTGGGTGGATTGAGACGAAGAGTGGTGGCGAGGGGGTTCTTGACGCCCAGAAGATCGCCCTCTCGAGTCTATGAGGGACCGGCCTTTCACCGGAGGAGACCTCGACGAACTAGGGTTCTTCGCCGCCGGAGAGGAAGATTGGTTTTTGGTTGCTCTAGTATTGGCCATTTGAGAAAGAGGGTTTATATAGAGGAAGATTAGGGTTGAGGAGGAGATTTCGGGATGCGTTTGAAGATTTTGCAGATCTTGAGAGATTGCTATAAGTGTGTAAGTTTCAGAGGAGCAAAGAAGAGTTTTCAGGAGATGCAGGGGCGTATTTATAGGAAGAAGACGAAGTGGAACGGTCAAGGGTAATAGGGTAGTTTCACATGGCTTCCTCCACCCGCAATCCCGCACGTGGCTTCCTTCTTTGCTAAGAAATACAGCTGTTTAGCACCCGTTGCACATATCCCGAGATCTGCGCTCAACTTCTCCGAAACGGTTCAACTTCCTTCTTTCAAAATTCAAAACCTCACAAGTGTAAAGGACTCTATCAAGGCGTCCTTTAGCCACTCAAAACTGCAATACTCAGAACTGAACCATGGCGTCCCAGGCACTAATCTCAACCTCTGAACTTAGAACTCTGTGCGGACAATGCTCAGTTCTTAACATGCGTCCCTTTGATCACTTAGAACCATTTTTGAAAATCAAGCAAGTACGTCCCGTAAAGATAAAACAAAGAACGCTCATAGGACGCGTTTGTAAGATTCTCGGCTTGGGTAAGCTTAGAGTTCCCATCATTTCGGCTTGTAATGAGGGTAGGGTGATCAGGGATACTCTTGAGATGAAAAGCGAAATGAATGTCGTTCAAAACACAAGCGAAATAAATGTCTTAGACTAGCGTCCTTTAAAGATGACTTTAGATGCATGACACACTTTAAACCGAGTTCTCAACAAGACATAGCCAATCATGGAGGGAATAATAGAACGGGACTTGATCACTTAAAAGTTATCATCCCCAAGAGCAACCTAAGGTGCTCGTAGGGACGTCTATCTAGTGCTTTTGTGAAAATATCGGCCACTTGGTCCTCAGTCCTAACATGATCCACTCTAATTAATCCGAGTTCAACATTGTCACGAAGGAAATGATGTTGTATATGAATATGCTTCGTCCTAGAATGATGAACAGGATTCTTGGCAATACTTATAGCACTCGTGTTATCACACAAGATAGGGACTGTGTTGAGGAATGTACCATAATCTTCAAGTTGGTACTTGATCCATAGGACTTGTGAGCAGCACGAAGCAGCAGCAACGTACTCAGCTTCCGCGGTTGAGAGTGCCACGGAGTTTTGCTTTTTGGATCCCCAAGATACAAGGCACAAGCCCAGGAATTGAGCCATTCTTGAGGTGCTCTTCCTATCCACCACATGGCCAGCGTAATCTGCGTCAGAGTACGCTACCAGGTTTAGGGACGTCCTTCTGGGATACCATAGACATAGGTCATCCCGTCCCTTGAGGTACCTGAAGATTCTCTTGACCTCTTGCATGTGGGACTCCTTTGGATTTGCTTGGAAGCGAGCACACAAGCATACAGCGAACATGATGTCGGGACGACTTGCCGTTAGGTATAGCAAGGACCCTATCATTCCTCTGTAGAGCTTTTGATCTACACTCTTGCCTTCTTCATCAGCATAAAGGCGAGTGTTGGGGGAGATGGGAGTATCAATGGATTTTGATGAGTTCATCCCATATTTCTCGAGCATTTCACGGATGTATTTTTGTTGATGAATGCGCGTCCCATCTTTGAGCTGGGTGATTTGGAGTCCCAAGAAGAAGTTGAGTTCTCCTATGAGGGACATCTCAAACTCACTACTCATCAAGTTCTTGAATTCCTCTACAAGTTTCATGTTAGTGCTTCCAAAGACTATGTCATCGACATAGACTTGGACAATCAAGACATCTTTAAGGACTTTCTTTAAGAAAAGTGTTTTATCTATGTTACCTCGTGTATACCCGTTGGACAAGAGAAAGGACGCAAACCTATCGTACCATGCACGAGGGGCTTACTTGAGTCCATAAAGTGCCTTGTCCAAAAAGTACACATGATCAGGGTGATTAGCGTCCTCAAATCCTGGAGGTTGAGCGACGTACACTTCTTCTTTAAGCTTGCCGTTGAGGAAGGCTGTTTTGACATCCATTTGAAAAAGCTTGAACCCTTTGTGAGCGGCATAGGCGATGAGGAGGCGAATGGCTTCAATTCTGGCAACAGGAGCGAAGGTCTCATCATAGTCGATTCCTTCCTCTTGTCTATAGCCTTGAGCCACAAGCCTTGCTTTATTTCTTGACACGCGACCGCTCTCATCAAGCTTGTTCCTGTAGACCCATCTCGTCCCTATTATGTTTTTGTTTCTCGGACGAGGGACGAGGGTCCAAACCTTGTTCCTTTCAAACTAATTAAGTTCTTCTTGCATGGCTTGAATCCAATCAGCGTCCTGAAGTGCCTCCTTTATGTTTTTAGGTTCAATTAAGGACACAAAGGCGTTGAAGGCACAGAATGCTATGTTGGCATTATGGGACTGATTTACAGCTGATCTTGTTTGAACTCCTTTTGAAATATCTGAGATGATTTGATCTGTTGAATGAAGTCTTGAAAGATTGGATCCCTTATGAGTATCGTCCCTTGTAGGAGTACATCTAGGGTCCATCCAATCAGATTCATCTGAGTCAAACCCATTGTCTTCATTGAAAGGCTCAGAGTGTTCCCCCTCAGGTTGAGCGTCCACTTCTTGACGCTGTTCGCCTTGTAAGCTTGATTCAACTATATCATGTTGACCTGGTGATTCACTTCGAGAGAGAATTTCCTGAGCAACACTGGGAACGTCCACTGAGACTTCTTCAGGGTTTGGAGTAGCGTCCTTAGGAACATAGTATTTTCCAGAGGACCCAAAATCAACTTCATCGTCGGAGTCGTCCTGCTGTTGAGAATATGAGCGATCTTTCCCACTTGATTTTTGTTTGTGAGAGGAACTTTCCTTGAACACAACATGGATGCTCTCCTCAAGCCTTAGAGTTCGTTTATTGAAAACTCTATATGCTTTACTGGTGAGGGAGTACCCAAGGAATATGGCTTCGTCACTTCTTGCATCAAACTTTCCAAGTCTTTCTTTATCATTGTTGTGAACAAAGCATTTGCATCCAAAGACTTTGAGATAGTCAATGCGAGGCTTTCTTCCGTTCAACAACTCATAGGACGTCTTCTTCAGCAAAGGACGGATCATGGCTCGATTGACAATATAGCAAGCTGTAGCAATAGCTTCCGCCCAGAAGTATTTGGGAACACTATTAGCCAGAAGCATAGTCCTTGTCATATCCTCCAGCGTCCTATTCTTTCTTTCCACCACTCCATTTTGTTGAGGAGTCCTTGGAGCTGAGAAGTTGTGAGAGACTCCATGTTGATCACAGTAGGCCACGAACTCTGAGTTTTGAAACTCCGTCCCATGATCTGATCTTATGGATTTGAGAGGCGTCTCAAGCGCAACTTCCACTTGTTTGATGAAGACTTTGAATGCGTTGAAGCAATCTGTTTTTGAAGCTAAGAAAAGAACCCAGGTGAATCGAGAATAATCATCTACAAGGACGTAAATGTACCTCTTTCCACCATAGCTCTACGTCTTCATTGGTCCACAAAGATCCATATGGAGAAGTTCCAAAGGTTTCTTTGTGCTGACATCGTTCTTTGATTTAAAGGACGTTCTTGTTTGCTTCCCTTTGATACAGGCTTCATACTGTTCAATTTTCTCAGGATCAATTTAGGGAAGACCTTTCACAAGATTTCTTTGATGTAGCTTAAGGATTGTGCTTGGTCCAGCATGGCCAAGTCGGCGATGCCAGAGGTCAGCGTCCTCCTTTGACACAGATAGGCATAACTCAGATTTTGGCTTGAACTCCTGGTTGAAGATGTAGACATTGTTCTTTCGGACTCCTTTGAGGACGACTTTGTTTGATTTTTTGTTGATAACGAGGCACTCCTTTGAGTCAAATGTGACTAGGTTTTCACCTTGATCACACATTTGAGAGACGCTCAGGAGGTTGAAGCCAAGTCCTTCAACAAGGCTAACGTTTTTCGCTTTGATGGACGGATTGAGAATAGCAGTGCCCGTCCCTTTGATCTTTCCTTTGCCCTTGTTGCCGAACGAGACAGTTCCTCCCGTGGCGCTACTTTGGATAGAAGTGAGATGGATCTGGCTTCCTGTCATATGATTTGAGGCGCCACTATCAATGATCCATGGGCGTCCCCTCACTACCACCTGCCAAAACAAAGTTAGTGTTTGGCGACCCAGGCAAGGTGTTCCTTACCTGGTTTGTTACAGAAATAGAACTCTGGTTCTGGCATATAGTCACTTATATTCACGTCATTTGAAACAGCATGCTTTCGGAAAGAACTCTTAGAACGTCTAGGACGTCTAGGGTTAGCCTTAGGGACGGACTTATTATTTTCAATGTTAGTCCTAACAGCTTTGCCACTTTCAATGTCGTCCTTCAGTTTTAAGCATTCATATTTAAAGTGATTTCCTTTTCCACAATACCAGCACGTCCTATAGTAAGTACCAAGGTAGTACTTCTTGTTGGGACGTTGGATTTTGTTCTCTTTCATCTTTTGAGGGTTACAGACTTTCGAACCCTCCCCCTTAGCAATTTTCTTATAGATCCTATGACTAGTGGAGTTAGTGTAGTAGTCTTTTTGACCTTTCTCTCCACTTTCTAGGACTCTAATTCTTTCAAGGAGATTCTTGGTCTTTTCCCTTTCCAATTCAAGTTCTGAAGTTTTGCTTGCCTCAAAGTCGCTAGGGAGAGAGTTCCTAGTGTCGGACTCGTACCCTAGTCCTCTCTTGGCTGGGACAAACACCATTGGTTGAACTTCCTCAATTGCTGGGCTCTTCCCTAACACTTTCACCTCTTCCCTAAGCTTAGCATTCTCTAGCTTAAGATACATCACTTCAGTTTTCAGGGATTTGACTTCGACACATGAGGACTCTAGTTGTAATGACACTGTAGCACAGTTCTCACATTCAACTAACACATTTTCACTCTCAAGTTCAAGTTCATCCATTCTATGTTGCATGACTACGCTTTCTTCCATGATTCTATTAATGAGCTTAATAAGTTTGGATTTGGAACACTTCTCCAAGGAATTCATCATGGATTCACGAGTTACCTCTTGTTCCCTTTCCGGAGCGTCCTCTTCAACGACTGGGGCGTCCTCCACAGCCATGTACGCCACTTGTTCATCATCTGAGGCGTCCTCTATGGCTATGTACGCCGCTGGTCCTTCTGGTTCTTCATCATCAGAACTCACATTATCCCATGCGACTTCACACGCTCCCAAGAGGGCCTTCATCTTCATTTCTTTTGAGTTCAGTCCCGTAGTACACTTTTTGGCAAAGTGTCCTTTCTTGTTACACTTGTAGCAAGTCAGTTCCTTCATCTCTGCCTCTGTATACTTGGGACTCTCCTTTTTGTAAGGCATCTTGTTTTTCTTGAAATCTCTGGTCTTTTTACCCCATAAGCGAGCAACTTTGTGTAGAAGGGCAATCTCTTCCTCTTCTTCTAGCTGTTCCTTGGTCTTGCTTTCCTTCTCTCTCAAAGCTTGAGCACGCATCCTTTCACGATTCTCATTTTTATTTGCTTCCACCATCAAGGCAAGATCTCTTTGGTGGCGCAGATACTCAGCGTACTCTGGAGTTGACGTCATCAAGGCGAGATCTGTCTGGGGGTTCCTAGCCAATTCAGCCATATCGGCTTCCCTTCTTGCTTCATAGCCTCTCAGCTTCCCATAGATCTCTTCCATATCCAGGGTCTTGTTGGCTGTATTCTCCTTGAACGTAGTCCTATCAAAATTCCATTTCCCTGTAAGTCCATCAATGACTACTCCAACTCTGTTCCTCATTGAGATTTCAGCTTCTGGGATGCCCAAATTCCGCATCTTGGTCACAAGAGCTTCAAAGCGGTATGAGTAGTCCTTGACAGTTTCATTAGGCAGCATTCTGAAGGCATAGAACTCTCGTTTGATTTCAAGCTTAACGTCTTCCTTCATCTCCGCCGTACCCACATGGTACTTCTCAAGAGCATCCCATTGTAGTTTGGCCGTTGCCAAATTGCTAACTCGGGTGGCGTCCCTCTCGCAAAGGGACGCTTGGAGGAAGCATATTGCCTTAGCGTTTGTTTCCAAAACCTTGAATTCGTCAGGACCCCACTCGTCCTCTTTATCCTTTTTGTCATCAGGGACGATAAGGTCACCTTTCATGATCACTCTCCAGCATTGATAATTCTGACTTCTACAAAAGTTCTCGAAGCGGATCTTCCAGTGGTTGATGTTGCTGTCCGTCAGGCGAGGACACTTTACAAAGGAGATTCCAATAGGTTCCATGTCCATCTTGTACCTGCAACTCAACAAAATCTAGAGCGCCTGCTCTGATACCAATTGTTGGATCGTAAGTCGGTTAATGAGGGTGTCCTTAACTGGGTTAAGGGCGTCCTTTAGTGCAGCGGAAAGTAGACTTAACAGGATACAAGATAAGATAAGTGGACACAAGTATTTATAGAGGAACCCCACTAAGACCAACTAGTCTTGTGGGTAAACCTCTACCTCCGTTGGAGGATTTTCAATAGCCGTCCCTTATCTTATTGAGAGTGAGTCCTTACAACTTAGGCGAGTCGTTACACTTCTCTGAGCTAAGCGTCCGTCCTTAGCCTCACTAGTAACACTCCTTTCAACCTAACAAGTAACCTAACACTCTTTGCTATAAGGAAGCTATCACTCACGTCTCTCACGGTTCGTTGTGAGAGACAAACTACAACTCTAACTGATTTGTGATTTGTTTTGGATTTGATGTGGTTGGACTTTCTTTCTCTTGCTTCAAGCTCACTTGATCTTCTTGATCTTCGTTCGTGTTCTTGAATGCTTCGGGAGAGCTTGAGAGAAAGTCTTCAAAGTCCACACCGCTATGCATACCCCTTGGGGGGTATTTATAGCGGAAGTGGTTCTTGTCCTCTAGCGTCCTCTGATGCTTGACAGGATCCTTGATCTTCCATCAACGGTGCGATGAGCTCCTTGAGGAAGTCAACTCTGTTGACGCTTGGGAAGCCTCCGCGTGGGTAGGGGACCATCGCTGGGAAAGCGACATCTTTGGAGCTGTCTACACGTGCCCAGACAAGGGAAGCTTCCTTCTGAGGACTACGGCCGGACGTGATGTAATCATGTGTGGGGCGGCCTTGATTTGAATTTGAACCTCGTCCGTATTTTGGCGCGCGTCCCTTCTTGATGAGGACGCCGTCCTATCTTCGCAAGGACTTCGCCAATTACGTTCAGCTTTGGAGGTTCTGATGACGTGCGTCCCTACAGCTTAGGGACTCTCGTTCACTTGTTGTCCTTTTCGCTCATGTGCGTCCACTGAACTTACCTGAGATCAACACTTGGACAACTTATCAAATACCTTTGAGTTTGTCATTATCAAAACAAGGGACGATCATTATTGGTTTAGATATTAATGATTGGCGTTCTTAATATCGTCCCAACATTTATGAGCTTCGGCTTAGAACAACTATTAAGAGAGTTGAGTAAGGACTCATGTGTTACCTCTTGTTCAGCTTCTGAGGCGTCCTTGGAAGCATCTGATGCGTCCTCCATTGCCATGTAAGCAACATGTTCGGACGGTCCATCATCATCTGAATCGAGATCGTCCCATGCAGCCTCATGAGCACCAATCAGTGCTCGCTTCTTCATTTATTTTCCCGGATGGCAGTTCTTAGCAAAGTGACCCTTCTTGTTACACTTGTAACATGTCACTTCCTTCATCTCAGCCTCAGAGAGCTTGGGACTCTCCTTTTTGTACGGCATTTTCAACATTTGGGCTCTTCCTCTCTTAACCCATGAACGCAAAGTTTTGTGCAAGAGTGCTAGCTCTTCTTCCTCAGCAATTTGTTCCTCTGTCTTTCCTTGACGTTCCAGCAAGGCTTGAAGGCGAAGATTTTCTCGATGCTCTTACGTCTTGGCCTCAAGCATCAAGGCTAGTTCCTTTTGACGATGATGATAGTTTTCTTGCTCTTGCGTCCTAGCTTCAAGAGTTAAGGCTATTTCATCTTGCGGGCTTTTTCCTAACTCAAGTAGGTCCTGAGTCCTTCTAGCTTCGTACGCCTTCAGCTTTCCATAAATTTCTTCCATTGACAGTCCTTTGTTGGCTTAATTTTCCTTGAAGGTCGTCTTGTCAAAGTTCCCTACTCCCATTAGACCATCGATCAACACTTGAACCTTCATTCTCGGTGTGATCTCAATTTCAATGACTCCTAAGTTCTTCAACTTGGTCAATAGGCCTTCAAAGCGAAATGAGTAATCGGTGATGGTCTCATTCAGAAACATCTTGAATTTGTAGAAGTCCCTTTTAGCTTTCAACTGGACGTCTTTCTTCATCTCAGGCGTCCCAACATGGTACTTCTCAAGAGCTTCCCATTGGAGCTTGGCAGTTGACAGGTTACTCACACGAGTAGTGTCCCTTTCGCAAAGGGACGACTGCATGAAACAGATAGCCTTGGCATTCGTTTCCATTAGTTTGAACTCCTCGGCACCCCATTCCTCCTCTTTTCCTTCCTTGGCATGAGGAACTTTAAGGTCTCCGTTCCTTATCACCAACTAGCATTGATAGTTTTGACTGCGCACGAATCTGATTTTCCATCTGTTCAAGTTCCCGTCCGTGAGGCGAGGAGGCTTCACGCTAGAGATACCTATGGGTTCCATATCCATGTTTCCCTGCAACTCAAACGAAATCTAGAGCACCTGCTCTGATACCAATTGTTGGATCGTAAGTCAGTAGGATGGGAGTCCTTAACAGAGTTAAGGGCGTCCTTAAGTGTAGCGGAATAAAAGACTTAAGCAGGAAAACAAATAAGATAAAGGACTCAGGGATTTTTAGAGGACCCCCACTAAGACCAACTAATCTTATGGGTAAACCTCTACCTCCGTGGAGGATTTTCGAATAGCCGTCCTTATCTTATTTAGAGAGAGTCCTTACAGTGTACAGGCGAGCAGTTACAATTCTCTGAGCTAAGTGTGTGTCCTTAGTCTCACTAGTAACTTCTCCTTTCAGCCTAACAAGTAGCCTAACTCTCTTAGCTATAAGGTAGCTAAACCCTCATGTCGTATTGTGAGAGACAAACTAACTTTCTAACTCTTTGTGATTTGTTTTGGATTTGATGTGGTTGGACTTCTTCTTCTCTCCATTCAAGCTTACTCGATCTTCTTGATCTTCGTTCTTGAACTTGAATGCTTCGGAAGTAAACTCGAGAGAAAACCTTTAAAGTCCACACTGCTATGCATAACCCTTGGGGGGTATTTATAGCGGTAGTGGCTTTTGACCTGTAGCGTCCTCTGAGTCTTCTGCAAGATCTGTCATCTTCCTTCAACGGTGCGATTTGCATCTTGAGGAAGTCAACTCTGTCACCGCTAGGGAAGCCTCCGCGTGGTCAGGGGTCCATCTTCTAGAAAGCGACTTCTTTGAAAGTATTTGCACGTGCCCAGACATAGGAAGCTTCCTTCTGAGGGCTACGGCCAATTATGTTGTAATCACGTTGGGGCGGCCTTGGTTTGAATTTTGAACTACTGTCGTATTTAGGCGCGCGTCCCTTCTCGATGAGAACGTCGTCCTATCTCGCAGGGACTCCATTATTTTGTTCAGCTTTGGATATTCTTATGGAGTGCGTCCCTGTTACTTAGGGACTCTTGTTCACTTGTTGTCCTTTTCACTCATGAGCATCCTTTGGACTTATCTGAGATAAACACTTGGACAACCATTAAATAGCATTGAGTTTGTCATTATCAAAACTAGGGACTTTCATTATTGGTTAGATAATAATGACTGGCGTCCTTGATATCGTCCCAACAAGGATGTTATATCTCGCAAGGTAAAACCAATGGTATCTTATATACTCTGATGCCGCATGAATTGCATTTTTTGAATTAGTATACCTATAAGGTTTTAAATGAGAGTTCCAAATACACGCATATCTCTGCATACTCTCTCTTTATTTTAAATATGCGGAGAACGACGATCAATAAATGAAGATCGAGGGTCATTGAAGAAACAACTTCGTCGGCGAGGCTTTAAGAAGCAATTCTGCTTCTCGATTTCAACTAGCCTTCTCCTCTGATCAATTGAGCCGATTTTTAGTCAACTGATGTTTTTGTTACGTGATCAAACATGTCAACTAGTGTAGACCCCGTACAGGGTATGGGGATAACTTAGATAACTAAGGTACGGGCTTTAATTTATTAAAATCGAAAATGGGTTAAATTTTTTTCGTGTAGTTCCATTTATTAATTAAAGCGTCCGTTTTTCTGTAACGTACAATCCGATTAAGTATAATTAATTTATATTTAACCAAATATATTCGATATGGGTGTCTATGTGTAGAGAAAAACAAATTATGAATTATGGTAAAATTTTATTTTTCTTAACATGTAAAAGTTACCAAAATGTAAAAAAACGAATTTTTTACATCTTAAAAGCCAATGCCACATATCGCTCTCAGATTGGCCGGCCATGGTTCTCTCAAAGAGCGACACATGGCGATTTCAGAGTGCACCACGTGGCGCAATCTTTTCTACAGACATGCTATCAAAATAATATATAGGGAGATATACACTTGTTGTAGAGAATATGAGCCACAAAACTTATTACTTTCTGATACAGACTAGCTCGGATCCGTACCAAGGGAATCAATCGGGACAGGGATAAGAGGCAACACGAGGCCCCGGGGAGAAGGAAAGAATGGCCGGAGGCCGAGGGAGATGTAGACGTAGAGAGAATTTAGGGATAAAAGATATATTGAGTGATTGAGTGATTCTCAAATAACAGGATTACAAAATATATATATAGTAAATGATAAAACTCTAATAGCTAATGCTAACCCTAATCCTAATGGATTAATTACATAAACTAAAATAACAATAATAATAACGTATCAACTACTCCCCCGATCAGAATCGACTCGTCCTCGAGGTGGAAATCCAAAAAAGACTCGTAGAACACAACATCCACCGGGATAAAAAACCCAAGTATCCATTTGCAATGGAGAATACTGAACTGATCAACTAAGTAACCCATTTCGTTGGAACTTCTCTCAGACATTACATCAAATACTTGGTGTGCAGCCAAAATTGCAAACGAGTCAAATGAATTTGCCTTGAAAGGACTCAATAATGCCGATGAATGTATCTTGAAACCACAAACTTTGTATCACCAAAGCCAACCAATTCATCAATTGCTTCAACCTGCTCATCTACCACATTAATAGTTACTGCCCTGAAAGCTACTTCAACAAAAATCCCTCCACGGTCAAAGTCCTTCAAAGTGAGGTGGAATTCGAGCCGTTCGGGTCAGTTTCGGTTCGGGCCATTTCGGTTCGGGTCATATTTCGGTCCAATTCAATTTCGGTTTGGATCGGTTCGGTTCGGGCTGATTGAGTTTGTGTCAATTTCTAGTTTATTTTGGTTTGGGTTATTGCGGGCCGGGTTGTGTTCGGGTTTGGGTTACCGTCGGTCGAGTAATATTTGAGTGCAATTAGAGCTGGTCGGGTTGTGTTCGGGTTTTAGTTAGTATAAATTAAGTTGCATGTGTTCGACATGTTAATACGTTATGTTGGAGTTTGAATTAGTGTAATTTGTGGATTCAGTAATACGGATGGAGATTTTGATAGTTTATAATTGTTTTATTGTATTCATTAGTTTTTTTTTTTTTATCAAATTCATTAGTTGGTTTTACTTCATTGGTAAGACTTTATGTTCAATAAGTTATGTAATATAAAATTATCAATTAAATTATACTTTAGAAATGTCATATTATATTTTAATGTCTTTAATTAGTTGATCGGGCCTTACGGGTTCGAGTTATTATGGGTTCGGGTCATTGTGGGTTCGGGCCATTTCGGGTTCGGTCCTAATTCGGTTCGGTCTTAATTGGGTTGGGTCGTTTCGGTTTTTGGGTTGTGTATTTAACTAAAATTTCGGTTTTGGTTTGGGTTCAGTTCGGGCGGGTTGGATCGGTTTTTCGGGTCGGGTCGGTTCATTCCACAGATGCTTCAAACCTCCTCTTGCATTATTCACCTTGGGGACCGATACTTGGCCCTCCATAGGCGGATCGTGCAACTCAGCTGTGAAGGAGGCGTGGCCAGGCGGCGCGCGAAGAACGACACACTTATCCTCAAGAGGCGTTGGCAGCGGGGTGCAGCAGCGGTCGCCGCTTCTGGTGCCGGAACGGCAGCGGCTGCTGCTGTCGGTGGTGACCATCCCGGGAGAAGCGACGAGCAGGCGGTTGTCGCCTTTGCTGGCAGCGGAAAGGCGGAAGTCGGTGGCAATCCAGCGGTCGACGGCGGCCCCGAATTAGGGTTCAAGGGCGGCGGTGGGGCAACTGAGAGATCCGGAATCGCCGAGAGAGATCCGGTCGGAATCGCGACAAATCCGGCGTACTGGGCGACGGTATGGGCCAGATATGGGGTGAGCGGACCGGTAGGGCCGGCGGCGCTAGGGCTCGGCGCGCTAGGGGTCGAGTGGTGGTTGGATTGTGGTGGAGCAATAGGGCTCTCGACTGCGCCGTACAGAGCCGTCGCGAAAGGTGCCGAAGGGACCGCGTCAAAGCCACCGCGTGGGCTCGCGAATTGGCCGTCGGGTTGGGCGGTTGGTGCGAACGGAGCCACAAACGGACCTCGCACCTGCGCAGGAGGGGGCTGGCGGCTGTCCCCGCCGGCGTTCTGCCCGCGGGGCTTGGCGACTGCGGGCGTGATGGTCGGGGACGCGGGGCTGGTGGCCGCAGTCGCAGGGCCGGTGGCGTTTTGCATTCATTTGGTTTCTTGGACCCGATAGAATTTCCTCACCACATCTTCTAGCCTTTGAAGCAAGGCTTCTAACCCTGTCAAGGGAGGCCTCCGCCCTGTCAAGGGCAGCGACAACGAGATCGGTTTTGACCTCGCCGGGGTGGTTCATGATGAGCTACTCTCAATGAAAGCACCAGTTGATACGGATCCATACCAAAGGAATCGATCGGTACAGGGATAAGTGACAACACGATGCCCCGGGGAGAAGGGAAGAATGGCCGGAGGCCGAGGGAGATGTAGACGTAGAGAGAATTTAGGGATAAAAGATATATTGATTGATTAAATGATTCTCAAATAACAAGATTACAAAATATATATAGTAAATGATAAGCCCTAATAGCTAATGTTAACCCTAATTCTAACGGATTAATTAAATAAACTAAAATAACAATAATAATAACGTATCGCTCTCATGGTGGATCTTGTTATATATCCACGTGTTATCATAATGAAGAATTTATTGAATTTATATGTGATTTTTTTTGTTGATGCTGCTAATTTAGGATTTCTTTAATTGATACATGATTCCTTTATTCTTTAGGCTTGCTCTTGAAGAATCTTGAGACAGAGAAGGTAAATGGTTTGGAAGATAACACCTAATATCGCCTTCTCTGATTGGTCTTTGAAACCGGTTGGCTTTTGTTGGTCAGACTCTGAGTCCTGAAATCATGTACTCAAAACAAGCAGCTGGTGGGTGTAAATTTGATCTCTGAATATGTCTTCTTCCCTTCACCTTTTTATATGACATGGCTTATAGGTTTATTTTCTTGTGCTCTATTTTTAATCTGATTGATTATTAAGTTGTGATTATCAGTGTTTAAAATGGCGTGGCTGATGCGCGCCATGGCTACCCTAGGCAGATGGACCTAGATGATGGAATGCCATGGCGCCGATGCCACTCCAAGGCGACAACGCAAATGCGTTGCATCAGTGTTTTTTTTTTTTGTAATTTTAAATTGACAGCCGTTTTTTTTTTGGTAAATTTTTATTGTATCCTTTTGAGTTAGTATCTTATCTTCCTAGTGATATGTTTTATCTATTTTCCAATTATACTAAATTATTATGTATGATTTCCTTATCTAAATTCTCTCAAGAGATCTCTTTCTTTATATTCTCTCAACTGAATTCATATGTAAAACACTAAGGCTCTATTCTCCTATACCCTACGTCTGTTTTCTCCTCTTGTTTCACTAAACCATCCTAAACCGTCCATCCCATAACTTACTTCCCTATTTTTAAAGTTTGATTTTGCATTGCCTATGTTTGAACTTTCGTATGTTTGATTAAAACTTGGTTTGTTGTTTTTCTATCCTAAATGTTCAATAAATGAACTTAGTTATGTTTTTTATAGATGAAATCGATTCTTTTCCATTTAACACCGATGATGCGTTCGCATCGCATCATGGCGCTATGGCGACCCAAGGGGGGGGGGGGGGGCATCGCCATGGATCTCGCCTTGCATTTTTAAACACTGGTGATTATTATTGTTTCAGCAAACATTTTGAATTTTGTTTTTCTATACTCTGGTTTTTTACTTGCCTTTCAATGCTCTCTATGTGACTTTACTTGAAGGCGGAGTGGAGAGGAATATCTTAGTTCTACCATTTACTTGCTTTTAAGTTGGTTTTGGATTGCTATGCTGTATAGGGATTATGTTGTTGCTTTCTCGTCTCAACTCATGTAGAGTTATGTACTTCATCCGACCAAAAAAGAGTTATGCATGTTACTGATAGGCATTAGTTCTCTTACAATAACCAGCAGCTTCCTGCCTCCTCTTTTGCTCTATGCTCGTCAGATGGTAGGATGCATTCATTCAAAAGGTTCATAGAATATAGGCAAAGGGAAAGTTCTTCAACTGCAAAAGGTGATGCCGATTCTTGGTGACGAGGAGAAACGAGCACCATATGACCAAATATAATTTGGACACAAATCCGATTCTTGGTGACGGGGTTCAACTATTATCGTTGTCCTGCTGATGAGGGTAGGAAGATTTAAACAAATATAATTTGGATCGGCAGGTGCAAACACGTTGATTATTTATTCTGGCTAAGATCAAGTGTTTAACATTCTGATTCTAAGGATTTTCATGTATTGTCGTCGTATCATGAGGCTGTGAGATAACAGAATACATTGCTGACATGGAATATTTTGGCCAATAAATTAATCTCTTTTTGCGCTTTGAGTAGTCTAATTAGTACTTGTACAAAGCTGTCTCTTAATCGTTAAATAAGCCTTTGGTATTTTCAGGCTGCATTTTTCATACTGATTGTAATATGTAAACTTAGGTTCTAGACTGTTAGGTTTCTGCAGTTGTACAAGCTTTAAAGTCTTATCAGTTGTATAAGCCTTACAGTAGTCTAATTAGTATTTGTATATGGCATGAAGATGCAGGTCCCAATTCCTTTCATTCTGCCTTCTAATTGGTTTTTCCCACCTTGAAAAAATGGTTGTAGTTAAAGTATTGCATTTACTTATTACTAATCCAAGTTTTAACATCTGTGGCAGACATGAAAAAAAAGGAGGACTTGAAGGGGAATGAGTATAGCTGAGTTTTTCTCATCCTGAAAGAAATGACTTGAAACAGTTGCAAAATAAGTATCACAGTGCAAAAAAACCTTTATGTTTTGATATATGTTTGGGTAGGCTTTTTGGAAGTACTGGCCATTGTACCTGTAATTGGGAAGAGAAAATTAATGTCCTCTAACCACAAGATCCACACTGAGCTATTTTGTAAACCAGAATTAGTGTCCTCTAACCACAAAGTTTTCAACGTATAACTCTTCAAAACAATTATCTTGTAAATTCATCTACTTTGTGGAGCTGCACAAGTGGAAAAAAAAAAAACTCAACCCCATAGCCTTTCCTAGTCAAATAAATAAGTAATGAAAATTTTACTGGTTCACAGAAACATTTCACAATCAAGTGAGGGATTTCTTGTATCTTCTTCTAATTCACATTCAATGGACTCTTAAGGAACATTCAATCAATAAGCACCAACACAAGTAACCGAGCAAAACAACACTATACATCATTATTATTCAAGCAAAATCAAATTAAGATCGTAAATAATGAAAAACATCAGTATGCATATTACATATATATGAGCAGAGTATTATCTCTTTCAGGGGGTGCAGGTCATATACTAGTAGTATATTACATTTTACCAGAAGTCGAATACATTCCCACAAGAAAACAAACAAAAAAGCAAACCAGAGGAACATAATTCCACACTAGGGATTTATTCAACATTATAGATTTATTTTGGGCAGCCTCACCAATGCTGTTTTCTCGACCTTCTGCAAAGAACTAGGAAAAGTTCAAAAAAAAAAAATTAACTATGATTTCATTTATTTTAAGTTTCTACCAATGACCTGATTATTGGTAATTCAGATAATTTATCCATGTTCAAGTTTATAGGGTTATAGATGTTATCAATAAATCAGATAAATTATGCAAACCTTGAAATACAATCAAGTTTTTGTATGTTGCTGCATTAATGAAAAGCTTCAAGACTACTCATTGACAGTTTCTTGCTTACCTAGAGATGATGGAACCTACTACTAGACCCCTATGATAGAGGTTTAGTTTTCCATTCCTTGTATAATCTACAAAGAGAAAACAGCAGAAGATTGTGAGTTATAAAATATTTTACATTTGGCAAAAACAACAGCTTGTTTAGTACTGCTGAAGTTTTAGATCATAAGTTCAATTTCAAAGACTCCTTCTAGTTGTCAATGTCCTACACACCTTGCTAGTATTTATGATCGTCCTCACAACCGTATATCATAGGTTTGACAAGTAATGATTATCTGCTAGCTACATGCTTAATTAGTATGAGTACAAACTATACCAAGTTCAGATTAATTTTTAAAAAATGTAATAAAACTGAAAAATAAAGTTAATTACCTCTGAATAATTATGTAGTTCAAGCACTTAGCTTTCAGGTCTCCATACACCCACTGAGTCACAAGGAAAGAAATCATGCCGACCACATTCAACTGTCTCCAAATACATCAACTTTGGGAACATGGTCTTCATTTCAGGCCACTCAATGTCCAGATTGTGCAAATGCTTCAAGCGTAAAGTCTCGACATTCCATCTCCTCTCGTCGGCCCCTGATCCAGGAAATTTCCGCAGATTTCCTCCCACGATGTACAACTTCTTAAGGTTCTTGAGTTGTATTGGATCCAGCCAACATGGTGCGTTTTCATGGGGGAAACACCACAACTCCAGCTTCTCTGTATTTTCCAGAGGTTTTCTTTCTTCTCTATCATCATCCTCTTCAACGTTTTGGCATTGCTGATGCTTCCAGAACATCAGCTTGTTCTGCCATCTAGCAGGTCCGGTTGACGACTCCTTCCCATCAACGGTCGGAACATCTTCACTGAAGATGCTTGTTTGCCACAAGATTTTCAGTTTGCAAAGCTTCTTCATTTCCCTGAAGACTTTAAGGTCTCTGTCTTCAGGAAAGTTGTCGATTTTCACGATGATGCTCAACTCTCTCAACTTCTCCAGCTTCAACAAGTCTCTAACGGTGCATGCCTCATTCTTATGACGAGAGAATAGGCCACACCACTTAGTGCTCGCCGTGTCATGAGCAGCATGTTGCTTGGAGATCACGAGTCCTTTAAGCACTTCAAGCTTTGATAGAAAACTGATTCCCATTGGAAGTTTATAAATGAGGGGACAAGAGCTTATGTCTAGATGAGTAAGACATTTCAAGGATCCAATATCAACAGGAAGCTCCTCCAAATAGCTACAATCTTTAAGGTCTAGAATTATGAGGTTTTGGAGGTGACAAATTGAATCTGGAAGCTTCATGATTGTTGGCAGCCCCTGCAAGCTAAGAACTCTCAACTGTCTCATTATCTTCAAATCCTCAAGAAACGTTTGATCGTTCACCTCAATGAGATCTTTGTTTTCAGATCCCCAAATCCCAAGATGAAGCACATGCAAATTCTTCATCTTGGAGAACCACTCCCGTCTAACATTGATCATGGACTCGTTGACATTGAACAATGTCTTCACAGTTTCGAACCTTTTTAGCTTGCTAGATGAACTGCAATAGTTTTCCCAAAGCCGACAAGAGGACGGGACGCTAGCATGAGGATTCAACAAACATGCCCTTTTTGAGCGAGTAAAATAGGGGGTGAGCTTGCTGCTGTTTTGGTCAAAATCAAAGAAGCCCTCTTCCTTAGCTTGTTCAACGACAAAAGATAGCACAGATGGGTGAATGCAACAACTTCCAGATCCCCTACCTTTCTTCATCACAGGCTTAATGAATCCCTTCTCTACTAGGACCTTCAGAATCTGTGTACCAATTTCCTCAACTGTCTTTAGCTTCTTCACCCCCTTAGAAACGTATCTTCCTCCCTCAATCATTTCTTGATCAGAATTTGATGTTGTGTGTGGATTATGATCTGTGTTTTGGAGATGGACAAAACCTTCTCCAACCCACCAGTAGATTAAGATCTTCTTCTTGATCACTATGCTTTTCAAAACACCTGTGTTCTTGTATCTGTCTTCATTATAGGGAAAAATTGAAAAGCACAACAAGCAATTCTTTTGGGTAGAGGTTAGGGATTCGTAGGAATTGAGAAGATGAGGTTTCATCCTCTCCATACCCCTGCCAATGTTGGTAATACCATCATCCACCTGGTTTTGGTTTTGGCTTTGACTCTGGCTCCGGCTTTGGCTTCGCTTGAACAATGAATTTTTCTTCTTTTGCTTGTGTACTTCTGAAGCCTCTGACTCATCCATCTGTTTACGAGGAACTAGAAGCTTCAACTTGACAGCGATTTGAAAAAGTTGATTGATGTCGACAGAATCAAGTGCAAACTGAGTTGTTGACAAATTAGTTGCAGCATCCATGAGCTCTTGAAAGAGTTCCGTGCCACTCTTCCAATTGCTAGAGCTCTTCAACCTGTCATAGTTTTCTTGTATATACCTCAAATCATCATCTAACATATCAACTTGCTCTTGAGCCATGTCAGGGTTTAAATTCTTTCGGATGTTTGAAATGAGCATTGTGAATACCTCTCCAACACCGCGTGAAGTTGAGGGTAGAGCAGATTGTTGGCAATTGGATTCATGATTGGCAAAAACAACATGAATCTCAGTAGGCTTGGGGATTGTTTCTTGGGGTGATTGTTGTGGTTCAAGTTTACTTTCCCAATCCGTGACGTCAGTTCCACGTAGATCCAGGATCTCCAAATTCAAAGTGTCAAATGTTGTCAACTGAAATAGCTTCTGAATTCCGGACCTATTGGTTAATATCAACTTCTTGATACTCCTGGGAAGTGGAAAGGAGGAGGATAGGTGGTGAGCTTTGGTTTCAAAATCTAGTTGGCGATTGTTGCTAGAAGAAGAGTCATTTGGTAAAGAGAGGTCAAGTGTCACCAGTTTTGTGAGAGCTTGTAGGTCAGGCACAACATTCAAGCATTGACAATCTGCCAAGAGAAGCTCCTTGAGTGCTACAAGGTTAGACAAGAAGTCTGGTAGTTTAGCCACGGAGATTTGTGAGAGATTGAGAAATTGAAGATGTTCAAGAGACTCCAAGAAATCTAACTTGAAGAACTCTTGAGAGGAAGTAATATTGAGAGCAGTGAGGTTGAGTTCTATCAGCTGGTTTGGCAGAGAAGACAGGGGTTCAAGGGATTCCAACTCTAGACCCTGTAGTGAGAGTACACGAAGGTCGGCATGATTGGCAAAGGATGGAATATGCTTAACTTTTGTCCAAGAGAGGTCAAGTTTGACAAGGTTTTTCATTTTGCTAAAAAGAACCTCGTCTAGTTTAGTAAAACAGCTAGAACCAGACAAGTCAAGCACACGTACAAGATAACTTTCTGGAATAGAGCTCAGATATTCTAGCTTTGAACCTCTTAGATATAGACGACTGACAGCGTAATTTGATGATATAAGTTCCATGGGATCAAGAGGAGTATAAGAGAGGTCCAATTCAAAAAAGCCACAGTCACATAGCTCCAATTTTTGTAACGAGGTGCAGTGCGAGACATCCAAAGTAGAAACTGGATACCAATTGACATATGGTAAATCCAAGGACACCAATTTACAACACCCTCTCAAAATGAGCCAGGAAAGTTGAGTAAAATCCTGAAAGAAAGATGCTGGAAGTTCCTCAATAGGAAGACCAGAGAGGTTGAGGTATTCAAGCATGGACAATCGAGAAATGGTGCTTAACTGAGTAGTGGTCAAACGGGTTGACCCGGATATTTCGAGATGGGTCAGGGTCTGGCTTATGTGAAGAAGGAAGTCGACAATGGGAAGTGACAACTCTGGAAGGCCTCTGAGTAGTAACACAGAGGGGTTGTTGGCCTTTTGGAGGAGTGGCTCTAGAGAGTCGGGCGTGGGATTGAAGGCAGCACAGTAAGTTGAACCTCCTACTCCTCCATTCAGCCTCAACACTTCATCTTCACCCCAGAGCACAACCCTTGTGATTTTGGGCAACAGCCATAAGTAGGCATAATTAAGAAACCTCGTCGGGTTCTTTTTGAAAAAATCACGAGACCATGCCAGCCTGGTGTTGAAGCAAGATCCGGGATGTCTGCAATTTGTATTTGCATTCGCTGCTGCTGCTGCTGATGATGATCCAGCAAACTCAATCATCCCCGGCTGGTGATCCGAGAGTTTAAGCATCCTCTGCTTGTGTACCAAATCGAACAGGATATCAAATCCTTTTCTATAAGCTGCATGAATGGAGCCAACACCTTCTCCCCCGATATATCCGGCCATCATCCAGAAGGCTATCACCACTTTGAAATGCATGGATTTCAAGTATTCGAAGAACCACAAGCACTCACGCCAACAGTTAGTCAGGTTGATTCCGTCGTCGTTGATCAAAGACGTACCTATGTAAGGCCTCCTTGATTCATCCATTGCTCCGACGAGGGCTGATGTTGGATCGGAATCCCGCCTGCCCTGCTCGCCGCCATCATCATCTGATGCTGGATCGGAACCCCGGGTGCCCTGCTCGCTGCTACTCATTTTCCCACCACCGGCTTTGAGGATTGACTCAAGGAAGGTTATGTGTATCAGATCAGAAGGTGCATGTTTGATTTTGTTTTGTTATTGTACGTGTGGTGTGAATAATGATCGATGGTAATCTTAGATTGGATTTGTGTCCACAAGCCTGACATTTAGGAGACACCAACTCAAGAGTATCCTACACAAGTCGATACTTACACGCCAAGTAAAGTAGCGCTCACCTTCAACAAGATTACAAGAATAAAGAAAAAAGAACCCGACCAAAACAAAGAATAAAGTAAAAGTAAAAGTAAAGTAGCCCTCAAAATGAATATGCCCTTGCAATTTTATCGATCAGATGGTGGAAGTTTGATCTTTGATCACATTGATGATGGAAATCTGTAGAAGAAGTAGACAAGAATTGCAGGGGTAAAAGGCATTTAGTGAACCCAAAATAAAATATAGAATGCTCCAGCTCAAAGTATCCGGCGTATGAAGACTTTGTGTGCTTGTTTGTATAAATCTTTGGTACAAATGTCTGAACAGACCTTATGATTTCACTGTTTAGGATACGTGAAATTGGGGTTGCTAAGAATCAGGAACATCACAAAAACCAGAAAAGCGCAAAAGCAGAAAAGCACAAAGAAAACTCTGGCCTGCATCTTTGTTCTGCCTTCTCGATTTCCATATCTTAGACGGAAAACATTTAAAAAAATTGCTTAGAGTACTGAAAACATTTATCAAGGACATAATTACAGACTTAACAACCTGAAACTCTAGTCACACGAAATAAAACTTGAAGCTCTAAAGAAGACAACAACAAACAGAAGGCATCATAAACGATCTTGTAAGCTAGGACGTTCAAATGCGGCGTTACAATATAAATTGTTTCTTCTATTACACTGGTTGAATGTTGTGGACTACCATCTGTATTCAGTCGGGGACTAACTCAAACCAGGCTCAGTGGTGTGTCCTAATCTGGCTTGTTTTGAGATCTCAGCCATCAGTTCAAGATGAAAGAATCAGTGTCCACAGTAAAACAACTCAAAAATGAAGCTAAAGGTATTAATCACATGACATAATGAAGGATGACAATCTAATTTAATTTGCTCAGTGCACAAACAATTCTAGGCTTAATTATTAGCTACTCAGAACCAACAACAAACGATCTGTACTTGTATCGACACGCCCAGAAGAGGTAATGCAGGAAGTTCAACCCACTAAGTATGCACATAAGCCAGTAAAACCTCTCTAGACGGTAATGATTCAGATTGCTTCCACTGAGCCAGGGCCTGTGGCCATGAATCCCTGTGAACCAATTCACAACCGAAACCAAAACCGAGCTGAGATAGTATCCCATGGCCAACGACGTCCAGGAGAGCGACGTGGCCAGTGACCTCATCCTTTCTGGGGCTTCTGTGAAGAAGAACTCCATGAGGCCAGCCAAGCTGAAGAGATCAGCTGACCCAAGAAACAAATATTGCAGTGCAATCCAGAGGAATGTGACCGGCAAAGGCTCGGTGGAGTCGAGTAGTTTGTGCTCAGTTGCAATCTTCTTTCTCTTGGTCTCCACCAATGCAGCTACCGCCATTGCGAGAATTGACATGACTAGCCCGGCTCCGATCCTTTGGAGATGGGTTATTCCGGTTTCGGTTCGGGTCAGTTTTCGTGCGAATGGGAGTATTATTTGGTTGTAGATTGGTGCAAGTATCATGATGAATATCACAGGGAAGACTGGGAGCGAGGCGGGTGGGACCCGCAGGCTCCCGAGTCTCGTGTTCATTGTTGCTGCTTGCTGGACTGAGAATGTTGATAGTTGAGCTAGGCAACAGTTCAGCATTATAGTGGAAGCGAATATGGGAATTGTTCTAAGGACTAGTTTCACCTCTTCCACTTGATCTGCTGAGAACTCATGTGTTACTACTGTGTCCAAGAACTTGGAGCCTTGTCTTTCTCTTTCGGGTCTCGTCTCATGTTGGTTTGTGCAGGCTGATGGACTTGTTTCCATGCTCATTACCGCGTTCGGAGGATTCTTTGGGAAGAAGTTCTGTACAATAGCCGTTGCCAAGACCTGGTATTTGAATTGCCATAAAAACAGGTGTTGGTTGGTTGATTAGTTGATTGTGTTTTATGTATGATGTAGCATACCTTTATTATGGTTGTGATTGGGCTTCCAGATGGAACTTTGATCCTGTACTTGGGCGAGCCAAGAAGTATGACGAGTGCTGAGACAAGTATACTAACAGTGGCAGCTCCAAATCCCCATTGCCAACCAATGTTGTCCTCTATCCACACCACAAAAGTCACAGCTACCAGAGCTCCACAAGAAAGACAGAAGACATAGTAGTTGAAAAACGCCGATCTCTGCTTCCTCCCTGCGATTGTTGTCTCATCAAACTGCTCAGCTCCATGCGGAGGAAGCGAGCCTTTGATCCCTCCAACGCCCAACGCCACCAGATACAACCCGATAAACAGCATTGCTGATTTGCCACCGTTCACCTCTTTTCTCAGCTGTGGCTGTAGCATAGGCTCATGAGCTTGTACTGTAAGTACTAACAATCCCTGCTTAAAAACATGTTCTCCAAAAGTTAGCAACCATTTTTGTTTCGACTTTGTCTTGGGTAATCCAAACGCGCCTTAAGTACGTAGCATTTGAGTACATGGGTAATTACCATGAGCTTAGTAGTACGTTATAGCATAACAAAAAGTAACACATGCATCAAGCATAACTAGGCAGCCAAAAAGTAACAAAATTAAGAAACTGCACTCACGAGCAGGTAGGATAGGCTGAGAAGCACGCAAACAGAGTAGCATCAGTAACTTCAGGGCTAAGATCACCCACAAATATGTTGAAATGATCTGCAAATATAGAGATAGGGAAAAGATAAATAATTTATATTTACTTCATGCTATTTGACAAGAAAAATATTGGCTTACTGGTTGTATCCTCCCTCTGGCTGCTAGCATATGCCCAGTTAACCTTAATTGGTTGTCCAAACCTGTAAGAAAAATGCAAACATAAGTCTGCAAATCTAAAGAAAAAAAATTGTAGAAACATAAAGATTAAAATTATACGCACAAATGCCTGCCATTAAGAGTCACAATAGCAAGGGAAGTTGATCTGCGTTCAAAGTAGTCAACAAAGCCATATGAAGACTGCAGACACAAACATAACTAAATTACTTATCGACAAACATAGATATTAAGTGAATAGCATGAAGAAAAGGAAAAGATTCTTGAAAGTTTAGGAGCATGAAATATGAAAATTTGGCTAAAATCAACTTGGTCAAATGAAACCAACCATCTCTTTCCTTATCAGCTTGCAGCCTTCAAGTGGACCCGTGCTAGAAAATACCTCTTGGAGAAGTGCCTCATTAACTTGGGGGTGGATATTCCCCACATATCTACAATTTGTTTCAGATAGAGCAATGAATATATGCAAACTTCAAATTGGAACAATGAAAAAAAAACAAAGATGTAATCCATCCACCTTGTGATGCTACAAATGGATAATTTACATCCTTGCCTTCAACATAGGTATACATCCTAACAATCTATGATGTTCTTCATACCCACCCACTAATGATAAAAATTGAAAAAAATGCATCAGCAGCATCTAACAGGGCAAGCATGAACTGATAACCAAAAAAACTAAAGAAAAACAAAGATGAAAAGGAAAAAGGAAAATATCTAATCAGTCACTCACACACTGCGGCATGAACTTGGATCAAAGCCAGGTGGCAGATTTCCTCTCAAGATAGGTTCTGTCTGCAAAATAAAAAAAGTAAAAAAAACAAGCAAAAGGGAAACTAAATCCTATTTACAAGAAATAAAACTGAATTGGACTCTCAAATTCTCAATCCACAACATGTCCAGACAAAAGCACAGAAACCAGTGCAACTAACAAAACCCAGAACCCTGTAAAAAAAATCCCTAGGTCAAGAATAATTCCAAAAAATGACTCCCAGCAAGAAGTAATTATTTCTACAATTTCGTTGAATTCCAAACAGAAACAAACAACTAACATTCCTTGACCGAAATAAACAAGAAGATAACAATTAATGCCCATTTATTCAGATTTTGTATGTTGCTTAATTAATGAAAAGCTTTAAGCTGCTCATTAGCGGTTTCTTGCTTACCTAGAGATGATGGAACCTACTACTAGACCACCATAATAGAGGTTTAGTTTTCCGGTCCATGTATAATCTACAAAGAGAAAACAACAAAAGAGTGTGAGTTATAAAATATTCTACATTTGACAAAAACAACTTGTTTAGTACTGCTGAAGTTTTAGATCATAAGCTCAATTTTAAAGACTCTTTATAGCTGTCAATACAAACAAGACCAAGTTCATTTTTTTTTTGTATTTATGATAGTCCTCACAACCATATATCACAGGTTTGATATCTACTGATTATATGTTAACTACATGCTTAATACAAACAAAACCAAGTTCAATTTTTTTTTACATATGCAATAAAAACTGAAAAATAAAGTTAATTACCTCTAAATAATTATGTAGTTCAAGCAGTTAGCTTCCAGCTCTCCATACTCCCTATGAGTCACACGGAAAGAAATTATGCCGACCACATTCAACTGTCTCCATACACATCAACTTTGGGAACATGGTCTTCAGTTCAGGCCACTCAATGTCCAGATTGCGCAAATGCTTTAAGCGCAAAATCTCGACATTCCATCTACTTTCGTCGGTCCCTGATCCAGGAAATCTTCGTAGATTTCCTCCGACGACGTACAACTTCTTAAGGTTCTTGAGTTGCACTGGATCCAGCCAACGCGGTGCGTTTTCATAGGGGAAACACCATAGCTCCAGCTTCTCTATATTTTCCAGAGGCTCGGCTTCTTCTCTATCATCTCCTTCTTCAACGTTTTTGCATTGTTGATGCTTCCAGAACGTCAGCTTGTTCTTCCATCTAGCAAGTCTCGTTGACGTTTCCTGCCCATTAGCAGTCGTAATGTCTTTACTGGAGATGCTTCTTTGCCACAAGATTTTCAGTTTGCACAACTTCTTCATTTCCCTAAATACTTTAAGGTCTTTGTCTTCAGGAAAGTTGAATATGTTCACAATAATGCTCAACTCTCTCAACCTCTCCAGCTTCAACAATTCTCTAACGGTGCATGCCTCATTCTTCTGACGAGAGAATAGGCCACACCACTTAGTGTTCGATGTGCCACGAGCAACATGGTGCTCGGAGATCACGAGCCCTTTAAGCACTTCAAGCTTTGATAGCAAACTAATTCCTATTGGAAGTTTATAAATGAGGGGACAAGAGCTTATGTCTAGGTGAGTTAGACATTTCAAGGATCCAATATCAGCAGGAAGCTCCTCCAAATAGCTACAATCTTTAAGGTCTAGAATTATGAGGTTTTGGAGGTGACAAATTGAATCTGGAAGCTTCATGATTGTTGGCATCCCCTGCAAGCTAAGAACTCTCAACTGTCTCATTTTCTTCAAATCCTCAAGAAACGTTTGATCGTTCACCTCAATGAGATCGGTGTTTTCAGAGCCCCAAATCCCAAGATGAAGCACATACAAATTCTTCATCTTGGAGAACCACTCCCGTCTAACATCGATCATGGACTCGTTGACATTGAACAATGTCTTCACAGTTTCGAACCTTTTCAGCTTGTTAGGTGAACTGCAATAGTTTGCCCAAAGCTGACAAGAGGACGGGACGCTAGCATGAGGATTCAGTAAACATGCCCTTTTTGAGCGAGTAAAATAGGGGGTGAGCTTGTTGCTATTTTGATCAAAATCAAAGAAGCCCTCTTTCTTGGCTTGTTCAATGACAAAGGAAAGCACAGTGGGGTGAATGGAACAGCTTCCAGATTCCCTACCTTTCTTCATCACAAGGTTAATGAATCCCTTCTCTACTAGGACCTTCAGAATCTGTTTACCAATTTCCTCAATTGTCTTTGGCTCTGTCACCCCATTAGAAACATCTCTTCCTGCCTCAATCCCTCTACTTGTCATCATTTCTTGATCAGGATTTGTTGCTGTGGGTGGACTAGGATCTGGGTTTCGGAGATCGATAAAGCCTTCTCCAACCCACCAGTAGATTAAGGTCTTCTTCTTGATGACTATTCTTTTCAAGACATTTGTGCTCTTGTCTCTGTCTTCATTATAGGGAAAAATTGAAAAGCACAACAAGCAAATCTTTTGGGTGGAAGTCAAGAATTCGTAGGAATTGAGAAGATTAGGTTCCATACTCCTGCCAATGTTGGTAATACCATTATCGTCCTGGTTTTGGCTTTGGCTTTGGCTCCGGCTCTGACTTTGCTTGAACAATGGCTTTTTCTTCTTCTGCTGCTTGATTACTATTGATGCTTCTGGCTCATCCATCAGTTTACGAGGAACTAGGAGCTTCAACTTGACAACGATTCGAAGAAGTTGCCTGACGTCGACAGAATCAAGTGCGAAGTGAGCTGTTGACAGATTAGTTGCAGCATCCATGAGCTCCTGGAAGAGCTCCTCGCCACTCTTCCAATTGCTAGAGCTCTTGAGCCGGTTATAGTTTTCTTGTATATACCTCAAATCATCATCTAACATATTAATTTGCTCTTGAGTCATGCCAGAGTTTAAATTCCCTCGGATGTTTGAAATGAGCATTTTGAATAACCGGTAAACATCATTTGAATCTAAGGGTAGACGGCAAATGGTTTCATCATTGCCAAAAACAACATGAATCTCAGTAGGCTTGGGGATTGTTTCTTGGGGTGATTGCTGTGGTTCAAGTTTACTTTCCCAATCCGTGACATCAGTTCCACGTAGATCCAGGATCTCCAAATTCAAACTGTCAAATGTTGTCAACCGAAATAACTTCTCAACTCCGGACCTATTGGTCAATATCAACTTCTTGATACTCCCAGGAAGTGGAAAGAAGGAGGATGAGGATAGATGATGAGCTTTGGTTTCAAAATGTAGGTGGCGACTGTGGCTAGAAGAAGAGTCATTTGGTAAAGAGAGGTCAAGTGTCTCCAATTTTGAGAGAGCTTGTAGGTCAGGCACAACATTCAAGCATTGACAATTTGCCAAGAGAAGCTCCTCGAGTGCTACAAGGTTAGACAAGAAGTCTGGTAGTTTAGCCACCGAGGTTTGTGAGAGATTGAGAAATTGAAGATACTTAAGAGACTCCAAGAAATCTAACTTGAACTCTTGAGAGGAACTAATAATGAGACCAGTGAGGTTGAGTTCTGTCAGCATGTTTGGAAGAGAAAACAGGGTTTTAAGGGATTCCAACTCTAGACCTCGTAGTGAGAGTACACGAAGATGGATATGATTGGCAAAGGATGGAAGATTCTTAACTTTTGTCCAAGAGAGGTCAAGTTTAACAAGCTTTGTCCATCCTTTAAAAAGCACGTCGTCTAGTTTAGTAAAACAGCTAGAACCAGACAAGTCAAGCACTTCTACATCAGAACTATTTGGAATAGATCTCAGATATTCTAGCTTTGAACCTCTTAGATATAGATGAAGGACACCGTACCGAGTTGATGATATAAGTTCCACGGGATCAAGAGGAGTATAAGAGAGGTCCAATTCAAAAAGTTTCACGGGTTTGAGGACCACTTTTTGCAAAGAGTTGCAGTGCGAGACATCCAAACACAAAAGTGAGCGAAAAAGTTGATTGACATATGTTAAATCCAAGGACAACAATTTACAACACCCTCTCAAAATGAGCCAACGAATTTGTGTAAAATACCTAAAGAAAGATCCTGGAAGTTGCTCAATAGGAAGACCAGACAGGTTGAGGTATTGAAGCTTGGACAATCGAGAAATGGTGTGTAAGGGAATAGTGGTCAAACGGGTTGACCCGGATATTTCGAGATGGGTCAGGGTCTGGCTGCTTATGTGAAGAAAGAAGTCGAGAATGGGAAGTGACCTCTCTGGAAGACCTCTGAGTAGTAACACAGAGGGGTTGTTGGCAGTTTGGAGCAGTGCTTGTAGAGAGTCGGGCGTGGGATTGAAGGCAACACAGTAAGTTGAACCTCCTACTCCTCCATTCAGCCTCAACATTTCGTCTTCACCACAGAGCACAACCCTTTTAATTTTGGGCAACACCTCTAAGTACGCATCGTTAGGAAGTTCATCGTCAGAGAGCACAACCCTTGTAATTTCGGGCCACACCTCTGAGTACGCATCATTACAGCGCCACTGCAGCTTGCCGTCGTACACTTCAAAAAACCATCTCTGCTTGGTGTTGAAGCAAGATCCGGGATGTCTGCAATTTGCATTTGCATTCGCTGATGATGATGATGATCCAGCCAGCTCAATCATCCCCGGCTGGTGATCCGAGAGTTTAAGTATCCTCTGCTTGTGTACCAAATCGAACAAGATTTCAAATCCTTTTCTATAAGCTGCATCACTGGAGCCAACACCTTCTCCCCCGAGATATCCGGCCATCATCCAGGAGGCTATCACCACTTTGAAATGCATGGATTCGAAGCGTTGGAAGAACCACAAACACTGCGGCCAACAATTAGTCATGTTGATTTCGTCATAGCTGATCAAAGACGTACCTATGTAAGGCCTCCTCCTTGATTCATCCATTGCTCCGACCAACACCGGCTTTGAGGATTGACTCAAGGAAAGTTATGTATCAGATCAGAAGGTGCAAGTTTGATCTTCTTGTTATATATGTGGTATGAGTAGCGATCGATGATAACTTTAGATTGGATCTGTGTCCATACGGCTGACATCTAGGAGATAAGAGTATCTTACACGAGTGGATAGTTACAAGCCACGTGGCGAACACCCTCACCAAGAAAAAAGAAAAAGAGAAAAAAAGAGTAAAGTAGCCCTCAAAAGTCAAAAGTTATAGGTCAAAAGTCAAAAGTCAAGAGTATAAAATAAGATTCGAATTAAATAAAACTACCCCCTAGGGTCAGTTGCCCGTAGAAGTTAGATTAAGGAGTTTTATCTTATGATATTAAAGTAGAACCTCCATAAATTACTACGTGATAAATTAATAACTGGTAAGTTAATATTCTTCTCCAACCCCAAGTTGGGTCAGTGTAAAATTTGATGAATTTCGGTAAGGTAATAAGATAATAAAGTATCGAAAAACCACTATAGAAATATAAGGTCCCAATAAAAGTATAAATTAATATAATGTGAAAAATTACATAAAAATAACTCAACGAACTTTCGAAACTTAGTAAAATATGATCCTATTGTTGATTGTTTTTTCTTAAGACTTAAATCTACCTGAAGTATATTTCTAACTTATATATAAAGAACGTACAATAAATAGCAATAATCCAAGATTTGGTCGGAAAATTGTCCGTGTTTTATTTTTAGTGAGCAACTGAGCATCTTAATGTTAATAGTTTGGCTATGCTTTTACGATATTTTTCAATTGGAATTATTTTTGGTTCAATGACAATAATTGGGTATTATTTTAAGTTAATAAATTTAATTTAGTCACATTGTAATTGCTGGACTATTCAAATTTCTAATAATGTAACAAAAAATTAGTTTAACATATATTAACTAATTCACATAATTAAATTCGAAAAACACATAATAAATAACTATATTAAAAATCCTTTAAGTAATTTTGTAAATCCATAGCCGACTTTTTTCGTTGTAAAGAAAATAGACATTAATACAATACATCAATTATAGTATTAATATCATATATGACATCAAAAGATAAAAATAAATAAATAATATGCATAAGATTCTATAAAACAATTGAATACAATTAGACTAATATACTTTTTTTCCGGTCGAAAGACTAATATACTTTTTTGTAATATTATGTTAACTTATAAGTATAGAGTTTATGCTAGTATGTAGTAAGAGAATATGAATATCAAAAGGTGAAAGTAAAGGAAATGTACTACAAAAATGATTTATAACCGACCTAATAAATTATTTATGAAATAAATTTACTCTTAACCCATTCATCTTAATTGGTTGACTATTCAACGTTTTAATAATGTAATACACACTTTTATACACAACCTATGGCTTTAATGACATTAAATTTTTTCCTTTGGCTATTCCATTACCCTAGCTAAGAGTAATAAACATGTCATTGGATTCCAAATCCATGACATTAAAACTAAAAACACCTATTTATTACCCTAAACCCAATTAAAATCCTACTAAATAAGATGTTGATATACATATCAACCCATTCATATTTCCCTTTTGTTGAAATTGAAAAATAATAAAAGAGATTTATTCAGGATATAACGATCAAGAATACGAATAATCATGATCAAGAAATGTAAATTCAAACAAAAATCTAAAATAAAATAATTCATTACTCAAACCCACTTAATAAATTACAATACAATGAACGAATATTTTAGATATTTATTTTAAAACCAGTCACAAAATGCAAAATAATAACAATCAAGATATACAAAATGTAAACAAAAATCACTATAAAGAAAATTTAAACAAAATTTAATTATATGATATATAGACTATATATACACTAAAATATATATAACATAGTTTTTGGGAAATAATACTCCATCTTGATTAATGAAATATTTATTATCATATGCGAAACACTCCATTTCGGGTGTTTTGCCATGCATAGCTCACGATCGACATAGCTCAACTCTTAGCATGGATGACGACGACTTCTCTTTGGGCTGCGGTGGCAAACCGAACGTTTCAACGAAGGAATGCAAGATGAAACGCCTCCTTTAATCTCATATTCATCACTTTTGACGTTACAATAATTTCAATTGTTTTGCCAGTCAATGTTCAACCATATTTTGATAGGAATTGATCATACCACTTAATTAGTGCACTTAAAAAAATCAATCTCTTCCTGTTAGAAGTCAAATACGATTACATGGTGAACAAAAACAAACCTTTTCTACAATGATTATTGAATGGACAAACAGTAAAAAAAAATTTGAATAATGAGGAATTTCATTTCCCAAACAAAGTTAATAACAAATGTTGATGAGCATGGTACCATCTAGCACCGATCTGAAGCAGTATGCAGCATAGGGTCCCCACATGGTAGGGATTGGCGCGGATCCAGCCAACTCTACCAGTTTATCTCTTTTTCTTCTAAACCTATATATGATGCAAACATAAAGACTTGATATCCAAGAATACCGTGTTTCAAAACATATACACTTGACAGGAAAAAAGAAATTGTGCTTTACCATTTTATCATTACTTATATAAATATTAAATATAAACGCTACTTGTATATATATGACATGAGACATGGAGCAGAGAATACCATTAAAGCGGCTAAAAACACTATATCAATAGGATCAGTAGGCACTTATTTTTACGTAAGCAACAACTTGTAAGTCTATGGTGGCAGATCTTGTTGCTTGGAAGCAACTTGTACTAAGAAAACAACTTGGGATATACTATAAACTTGATTTGTTTTCACACAGGTTAATTTAGGATTTTGAGGGTTGGAACATAGCAAAAACTTTTATTCAACTTAAAGAGCCAAGTGGCCAAAGTGTTGATTGTACAAAGTGACGAAGCATAATTCAGATATAAGAAAACTATCTACTGGGAAGAAGCAAAGCCAAGTAATGGAAGATTGGTGGTTTGCACCATTCTGTTAAGGGTGCTAAGAAAACAGGTTGGAAAATACTAAAGCCAAATGGAATTCAACAAAAGGTGATCTATTGGACCATTATAAGAACAATTTCTTTTCTAGTGTACAATACGTACGATCTATTGCTAAGAAAACGTGGTCGATTTGCTATACTTCTATACTACAAAATCTGCTTTTCTAAAATAAATCAAAATAGAATAACTTAAACTTCATTCATGCATTTGAAGCTTGTTGGAATGGCTGGACTAACCTCAAATTATATGAAAAGGATTCATGCCTTTGCATATCTAACTATCTAAGCAAAGAGTTGTAAATTACACCTCTCTTAGAAAGTAAAAACGACACAAACCTCAAAAGCTACATAACAATCCATCCAAAATCCAAATCTTTGGCCACCTGATAGCAACAACTTAATTACAGCCTAAAATCACTGATGCTAGCACAAGTCATCAGGCAAGATTAAAAATCTAGTGTTAATTGTAGTTAATAAGAGTGTAAGCAGGTGAAGGCTCATCTGTAAGTAGGGAGCTGATTTATCATATAAAACCTGCCATATCATTGAAACTACTGACCTATGCAACTCAAACATGACATGTCATTGAAATCATGTATTTGCACAATCTTAATTACCTTTGCTTTTTGAACTGGATGCCTGCCTGATTCATTGATATCAACTGTTGAAGCTGTGATTTCTGCTCATGATAGCCATCAAACAACCACGTTGTTTAGATTTATGTATTCACACAAAAGAACTCAGATTTTATAGGGAAAATAGTTCAATTTTTCCATGGGACTGTAGCAAGATCATGAAAGAGATGGTGGGTTACCTTCAAAACTCTTGTCAAGGCTTCCCGTTCACTTGAAGGTCTGATCAAAGTGTGGCCTGCAAAGGAGTTGTAGTTGCTAACAAATTCCTGTAGATCTTGCAAGAAACATCACCAATTCAGCTTGCTCCAATTGAACTAACGCATAACCTGTAAAACCCAAAAAGGGGATTAATTGAATTGCAATACCTTGAGAGTGCACTTGCAAGGGGATTAATTAGAAGAAATTTGTAAAACAGGTGAAAATAAACGCGAAGAGGAGAAGATGAGGAGGCTCGAACCTGGTACAAATAAATCAAACAAAGCAAGTAACAAATCGAATGATTGTAATCGAAGGATTTGAGCGCCCATAGGAGCAACAACAAAATCGCTATATGGTGAATGATCGAGATATCTGTAATCGGCATGGCTCAATTCTTCACCTTCGTATTCGGAGCCTGCGGAATCCATCTTTACAAATTTCAGGAAGAAACCCTAGAATTAAGATTTCAATTGATCAAAGCTCACCTTAAAAAGAGGTTAGCCATGAGGAATCACATACCGACACCATCAATGGCGATATCCGGAGTAGAAGCAGCAGCGTCCATGAAATTGGCTCCGGGTAACTTAGGGGCGGCTAGCGCAGCCTCCACGGCGGTCTGCTTAGCGGCCTTCCTCGTGTAGATCGGACCTACCATCTCCCTCCTGATCGCTCTCAGCCTCTTCTCCTTCTTCGATCTCCACTAAATAATGCGAAAATATAGTGGTGAAATTCAAGCGAGAGAGAGTATTAATTTGGTTGATAAATTGAAGAATTAAAAGCTGAACGTTATTGGTGGTCAAAGGGAAACGGATAGATGGTTTAATTGACATGTAACAGCTCCATCGTAGGCAAACGTGTAACAAATTATTTAATGTAAAATTTGGAAATTTTTTCGAAACTGGACACTTTTGAAGTTTAATTTTCGAAAATAGGCACGGAAAAAATTTTATTCCGGATATGGGCACTCGGAGACGCTGGCCCAGCCAGCGTCTTTCGGCTTGGTGGCCCCGGGAGCAAAGACGTTGGGCAGACCAGCGTCTTTCATAGAGAGAGCCAGCGTCTCTTATGAATTTTATTTTTTTAAAAAAATTCGGTTATTATTTTTTTTTTCAAAATTTTAATATCAAATTTTTTTAAATGAATTAATTCAAATTATATGCTTATCAAATGTAATAATTTTTTTTTACGGTTTAAGGGAAATACCGATATACTTACGTGTCTGATCAAAAGACGTTATCTCGTTCGATTATCTTCCTCGTTATAAAAACTTAACTTGTGTATATCCTATATATATATATATTTTAGATGTGTTAAACGGGTCGGGTCGGGTGGATTCCGGTTCGGGTTCAGGTTGAGTGTGAGTTCGGGTCAATCGGGTTATAGGTCAAGAATTTAAATTTTTTAATGATTTTTTAATAGATTTTTATACTAATAATTTATTTAAAATAAAGCTTAACTGTGTAGTATAAACTAGAGTTTGCTCTCCAGCGACAAGATGGTACGTAGGGGTTGGAACATGGGTGTGAAATGCAATAACTTTTGGCTCGGTGATCCATTCGAGGCGTGTGAGTAGTCGTTTCGAAGGTCTCGACATAAGCCACGAGGTGGAGTCTTGGGTTCGCGGTTTCCCGTCCGGCATGAGTGCAGAATCCCGGGAGAAGCAGACAGGCGTCGTGGCCTCCGGCGAGAAAAGAGGCGTAACTTTGCGCTCGGTTATCGGAACGGTGCGTATTTTATGTCGTTTCGAAGGTCTCGACGAGACGGGCCTATAGGCAGGCCCGTAAGGCCTGTGTGTTGGGGGTCCTCCCAAAAAAACGCGTTTAAGGCTTCAAAACCGCGTTTCAGTGTCCCAAACGGCGTAGTTAGGTCCCGTTTTGGAGCTTTCCATGCATCTGGGCTCGTCATGGCTCATTCTGTTGGTCCGTGTGGTGAATAGGCGCTGTAGTTCCCGTCGAGACCTTCGAAATGAGTGGTCATAATAGCTGAACAGATGTCTAAGGAACAAGTTCTAACCTTCCATACAATTGTGTACGTTGAGGAGCTTGTCCGACCCGACCTGACCCGAACCCACACTCAACGTAAGTATATCGGTATTTCCCTTAAACCGTAAAAAAAAATTATTACATTTGATAAGCATATAATTTGAATTAATTCATTTAAAAAAAATTGATATTAAAATTTTGAAAAAAAAAATAATAACCGAATTTTTTTTAAAAAAATAAAATTCATAAGAGATGCTGGCCCAGCCAGCGTCTCTTTGGCAAAGACGCTGGCCCGGCCAGCGTCTTTGTCCCGGGGCCAAAATGCCGAAAGACGCTGGCTGGGCCAGCGTCTCCGAGGCTCCGAGTGCCTATATCCGGAATAAAAAATTTTCCGTGCCTATTTTCGAAAATTAAACTTCAAAAGTGCCCAGTTTCGAAAAAATTTCTAAAATTTGATTGGTTTAAAGACAAACCTTTAAATCTCTTGTACCGAGTCATTATACATTTATACTGTAACTGCCACATTCAAATGGCCTGCCAGCAGTCCTCTATTTACCCACGTTTTAAAAGCCTATTTAACAATTGCATGAAAACATAGGTTTTTGTATGAAATACAGATCATTTATTGCGACAGAGAACTTTTCTTTATAGTATTATTATAGATTATAGATTATAGATTATAGATATAGATATAAATATAGATTATAGATTGTAAATCCTGAACAATAAATAAAAATACTTCAGCATGAAAAAAAAAATACGGAGTATGTGCATGTCGAAAGGATGATTATTGTTTTGTCTTATATTATCATGTTCACCGATTTGGTCCCTAACTAAGAAAATTTTGGAGTTGTGTTATTATATATATTGATCCGACTCCTTATAAGATTGTTCACATATTTACACTTACGGTTCACGTTTATGAGTATAAGATGAAAGAATCAGTGTCCACAACAGCAAAACAACTCAAAATGAAGCTAAAGATATTAATCACATGACATAACGAAGGATGACAGTCCAAATCTGCTCTGTGCACAAACAACTCTAGGCTTAATTATTAGCTACTCAGTCAGAACCAACAACAAACGATCTGTACTTGTATCGACACGCCCAGAAGAGGTAATGCAGGAAGTTCAACCCACTCAGTATGCACATAAGCCAGTAAAACCTCTCTAGATGATAATGATTCAGATTACTTCCACTGAGCCAGGGCCTGTGCCCATCAAGCCCTGTGAACCAATTCACAACCGAAACCAAAACCGAGCTGAGATAGTATCCCATGGCTAACGACGTCCAGGAGAGCGACGTGGCCAGTGACCTCATCCTTTCCGGGGCTTCTGTGAAGAAGAACTCCATCAGGCCAGCCAAGCTGAAGAGATCAGCTGACCCAAGAAACAAATATTGCAGTGCAATCCAGAGGAATGTGACCGGCAAAGGCTCGGTGGAGTCGAGTAGTTTGTGCTCAGTTGCAATCTTCTTTCTCTTGGTCTCCACCAATGCAGCTACCGCCATTGCGAGAATTGACATGACTAGCCCGGCTCCGATCCTTTGGAGATGGGTTATTCCGGTTTCGGTTCGGGTCAGTTTTCGTGCGAATGGGAGTATTATTTGGTTGTAGATTGGTGCAAGTATCATGATGAATATCACAGGGAAGACTGGGAGCGAGGCGGGTGGGACCCGCAGGCTCCCGAGTCTCGTGTTCATTGTTGCTGCTTGCTGGACTGAGAATGTTGATAGTTGAGCTAGGCAACAGTTCAGCATTATAGTGGAAGCGAATATGGGAATTGTTCTAAGGACTAGTTTCACCTCTTCCACTTGATCTGCTGAGAACTCATGTGTTACTACTGTGTCCAAGAACTTGGAGCCTTGTCTTTCTCTTTCGGGTCTCGTCTCATGTTGGTTTGTGCAGGCTGGTGGACTTGTTTCCATGCTCATTACCGCGTTCGGAGGATTCTTTGGGAAGAAGTTCTGTACAATAGCCGTTGCCAAGACCTGGTATTTGAATTGCCATAAAAACAGGTGTTGGTTGGTTGATTAGTTGATTGTGTTTTATGTATGATGTAGCATACCTTTATTATGGTTGTAATTAGGCTTCCAGATGGAACTTTGATCCTGTACTTCGGCGAGCCAAGAAGGAAGACGAATGCCGAGACAAGTATACTAACAGTGGCAACTCCAAAACCCCATTGCCAGCCAATGTTGTCCTCTATCCACACCACAAATGTCACAGCTACCAGAGCTCCACAAGAAAGACAGAAGACATAGTAGTTGAAGAACGCCGATCTCTGCTTCCTCCCTGCGACTGTCGTCTCATCAAACTGCTCAGCTCCGTGTGGAGGAAGCGAGCCTTTGATCCCTCCAACGCCCAACGCCACCAAATACAAACCGATAAACAGCATTGCTGATTTACCGCCGCTCACCTCTTTTCTCAGCTGTGGCTGTAGCATAGGCTCATGAGCTTGTACTGTAAGTACTAACAATCCCTGTTTAAAAAATGCTCTCCAAAAGTTAGCAATCATTTTTATTTCAGCTTTGTCTTGGGTGAGAAAAATGTAGCATTTTAGTACATATGTAAGTACCATGAACTCTATGGTAGCACTTATAAGAAAAATGCTGTAGGTGGTGAGGAATGCATCACACAAGAAGCCGCCAAGGAGCGCGAGGAGGAAAGCTGTGCCCATGAAGTTTGTGACAATGTTTGCTGAGTTCGACGGCGAGAAGTGCATGTATTTCGATAGATACAGAACAAGGTTGCTCGCATCCGCCAGGTACGCCAGATTCTCTAGTATCTCCACAACTAAAGGGAATAAAATTGAACAATCCAGATTAGCCAGAGTCATGTTTGTAAATTTTTTTTCTATCAAAAAATGAACATTTTCCTTACCTAAGATTACTGCAGCTGCCATAAGACCACCATGACTTCCTTTCAGAGCAGGCTTAGTTTTCCAGTCCACATAGCCTTTCCAACTGCTGACCTGGCCCTCATAATCCTGCATCATAAGTGTAATTATTAGGACTTAATCTTGTCTATAGGGTAAAACTCATATCAGAAATAAAAACTGTTGAAACTGAACAAGTATTGTGATTGTCTGATTGAGGAAAGCCTACCATTGTCCCTATAAATCTGCAATGTTGTATTGAGAATTGTGAATAGATAGCAGCTGTTGGAGCTGTATTTATAGGAGGAAAAAGGGCAACAGAAGAATGTTGTGAGCTTTAGAATGGTCTAGATTTAGCGAAAAGCGACAACAGACCTTACTAGAAAGATTTTTCACGAAACGGGTACTCGGTTTTGGTCATATTCTATGCTTACCATACATCAGAGAGATCTTTTTCACGCTGATGACGAGTAACTAACGCGTAAATTGTTAGCTACAACTTGCTATAATGTGATAAGGAATTTCATAATGAAGCATTATTCGGGTTTGGATGTGGTCGGCTCAGTGAGACACTAAGGCATGGCAAAGTGGGTCATGCTCAATAGTTCTCTAGATGTTAAAGGTCTTGAATCTTGTCCATTTTGCAATAGTAATGTGGTGCTTGCTGATTGCTTGAAGAAATTAAAATCACCTTGTTTTGCCGTGCTGAATTATGTAGATCACAAGTTCAGTTTAAGTGACTTTTGTTTGCTTTCAGGTGATATCCCACTATCCCACACACTTGCTAGTCATCAGGCCTCATTATGTTGCTCTCTTTAGTTAGTGGTACGACCACTTTCTTGAATCTAATCTAATCACTATGAAGTATGAATAAGAAGCTTTATCTCCATGCGTTACCTTAAGGTTTATCCTCTGTATAATGGGTTGATAGATATCAACATATCATGATCATTCGATATGGAGGGTTTATCTTCATAATAAGTACCAATTAATGATGGTTTACCAAAGGGAGTTGGGTCAAGTGGTAAGCGGCCTGCTCCACATCCACGAGGTTTGGAGTTGGCCCAGGTCGAGCTGGATGTAGCCAAGATGAAACTCTGGTGAACCAGTGGGCAACCGAGAAAAAATTAATGATGTTTTTTTTTATTTATTTATGATAGTAATTCAATTTCATTGAAATAAGAAGGGCCTGGATTTCCATTATAAGCATCTCATCATGCTATAGAATCTCATTCTTCAGCTTTCTTAGTTGTGATCTCGATTGTGCTATCCATATTCCAATCCAAGGAATTGTAGAAGTATATAAATATCTGATGTCTCGAAAAAATATCAGATGTAGTTTGGTCATGAAAAATGATTCTTGCATCTACGTACACACCGCCTTTTCCATGTAGCTATCTCATTTAAGTTCTAGTAAGGTCCATTTCACGTGAAGCCTTCATGTAAGCTAAAACTACATTCGTCTCGAATGGGCGGTCGGATGGCCCAAGCTGCACAACTTGGCTGAATATGATGCTTCTTGAATCGGACAAGGGCCCTGCGCAAGAATGACACGCACAAATCGAGAATGTGGCAAGGGAAAATGCCTCTAGTCGCCGTCGTGATGTTGATATATGTTTGATGACAAACCAAACATCAGGTAACTGAAGATACTTACTGATCATGACTCTTTCTAAGTTAATTCCATTTACTCCTTTCTTTAGTACATGCTTATCATCTTTAGAATATGCCAAGCGTTATGGATTAGCTTTAAACTCGAATATTTGTTAATGCGACACAACTTTATAGACTTAGCTAGGTAGTCTGTTTTCCGGTTCCGTACATGACATATTGTATGGTTTTCTATCTTTTATCTTATGCTTGATAGTGCCTCCAGACGTAGCGGTCGAGTAACAAATCTTTCCCCTCTCATTTTATCAAAATGATGTCTCTACGTCTTGTTTGCAATGAACAATCTAGAGCGTTGTTTGTTGTGATTAAGTTTGGTGGAGTGGTTAGGGTTGCATATGTGCAATTTATGCAAATGCAGCTGAAGAATTTTGTTGTCATTTTCTCCTGCATTTATTTGTGTTAGATTGCCAATTGCCCTTACTCTGAAGCAACTCAAATATACTGGTTACTTTTAGTTTGTTTCTTGTTAATCCTCTGAACTGTCAAATCTTCAAAGGGTGGAGAGCGATGTTGGTGATTTTAGTGTCATCAGAGCTGTTTCCCTAGGGGTACCAGTGACTAAGGAACAGTGGTCATTTAGTGTCGTCAGGATTCATACGACTTTATGAGATGTCATTTTACTTGTTACAAGTTTGGGGGTGTGGAGTACACGCTTGTATAAGTATACTTGAGATCTAAAGGGAGATATTAAGGAATTACGTTGTTACCCATAGGGTAACAGTGGAACGATGTCTCTACGACAAGAGACCAACTTGATGTTCAGACTTTAGTCTCTAAGATGATTGATAAGTACTGTTACCAGGTGGGTAACAACGATTTTATTGTCTTGGAAGAGACAAAGATGTATCTGACAGATTGTTCTATTCGATGGAACAGTGAACTGTTCCCTCTGGGTCAGTTTGTATAACGGTCATGTAAAACTGACATGAACCGCTTTGTAACTTCCTTATTATGTTAATAATTAATGGTGACGTGGATATTATTGTCTATCCCACGTGTGGCTGTTGGTAACCACCAATAACCACAAGTAACCGCCAGTAACGGTTAGTAACTGCCACCAACGGTTGGTAACTGCCATTAATCATTCCCACAACTGCTTCCTACGTTCTATATAAGGAGAATGGAAGATAGAGTCGTGGTTGGTTACTTGTTTTCACAGAAGATCAAATCAATACAAAGTCATACATCTATTCTTACGTTTTTCTATAGTTTAGTTCTCATCACGAGCCTTGAGAGAACTAGAAGATTTGTCTTATCTCACTTCGGATTTTGCGGATTCCCTAGGCTTATAAGGGGCAAAATTCTGATTTCGGAAAGTGAACACACGATTCAAATCTATCCGAAGACAGGTTTCATTGATCGTTCCCCTTGACTAGGAGGAAGAGGTAACAGTCCACGCTGACTGTTTCCTGTGAGTGTTAACTGTTCCCTACAGGGAGTAACACCAGAACTAACAATCGAAATCAGAAATTTCGGATCAATGACGTTTGTGCGTGAGATGAGTTCAAAGTTCCAAAAGTTGGACAAGTTTGAGGGGATGGACTTCCGCCGTTGGCAGAAGAAGATGCATTTCCTCTTGACCACCCTCAAGGTGGTGTATGTCCTGTCCACGCCGATGCCTGAGTTGAATGATGATGATGCAATCCTTGAAGATGTTAGGAAGAGAAACAAATGGGAGAACGACGACTACATATGTCCGATTCTCTCTTTGATGTGTACCAAAATGTTGAATCCGCGAAAGAGCTTTGGGACTCTCTTGAGTCTAAGTACATGGCTGAGGATGCTTCAAGTGTGAAGTTCCTTGTGAGTAATTTTAATAATTACAAGATGGTTGATACCAGACCCGTGATGGAACAATACAATGAGATACTTCGTATCTTGGGGCAATATACTCAACACAAGTTGAATATGGATGAATCCATTTCGGTTTCATGTATTATTGACAAGTTGACTCCATCATGGAAAGATTTCAAACATATGTTGAAACATAAGAAGGAAAACCTTTCCCTTGTTGAACTTGGAAGTCACTTGCGTATCGAGGAAGGCCTTCGTGAGCAAGAGAAAGGGAAAGAGAAGGATACTCCAGGATCTTCTTCCATTAACATGGTAGAAGGTGGTTCTCAGAAGGGGAACAACAAAAACAAAGGCCAGAAGAGGCCACGTAACAACACATACACTGGTCCCAACAAGAAGCGTTCCCCAAAGGGTAACGGTTATTGGTACTGTGGTAAGCCGGGGCACTTCAAACGAGATTACAAGGCTGCAAAGGGGAATAATCAAGTTTCAAACCGGTCTGCTCAAGGTTCTAAGGAACAAGGGCAGAAATCTCATCAAGGTCAGAAGGGAACGACAACTGTTCCCTGTATGGTTACATTTCCTAGTATGGATTTTGTTTCTATGATTTCTGAGGCCTTTTTTGTGCAGGATGATGAGATAGCATGGTGGGTTGACTCAGGTGCTACCACTCACGTGTGTAGAGACAGATCGATGTTCAAGTCTTTCATCCCCGTGGATGATGGACGTGTACTTCATATGGGTAATGAGTCAACTGTTCCCGTTCAAGGCAAAGGGCAAATAGAGTTGGAGTTCTCATCTGGGCAGACTTTAACTCTTAAGGATGTGTTGTATGTACCCAGAATAAGAAAAAACTTAGTATCTGGTAGTATTCTCAATAAATTAGGTTTTCGTTTGGTGTTTGAAGCCGACAAATTTATATTGTCGAAAGGCGGTGTATTTGTTGGCCGTGGCTATTTATGTAATGGAATGTTTAAACTAAGCATTAATAAAGTTATGAATTCAGTTTACATGACTTGTTCAAATGAATTTGCTCATTTGGGATCAACTGCCGTTCCCATGTGTTTGGGATCAACTACTGTTCCCTCAGGAACAGTCTCTTCTTTGTGGCATGCTCGGATAGGACATGTACATTATAAACGCATGCATGATATGTCTAGAACTGGTTTAATTCCACCATTTGACATGAGTTTAGAAAAATGTAGAACATGCATGCTAAACAAGATAACAAGACAACCGTTTCCTAGTGTTCAGAGGAACAGTGCCATGCTTGAACTGATATATAGTGATTTATGTGATTTTCATGCTACTCCTTCTATTGGAAATAAGAAGTATGTAGTCACTTATATCGATGATTATTCTCGTTATTGCTATGTATTTTTATTGCATACTAAGGATGAGGCCCTAGAGAAGTTCAAACTTTATAAAACCGAAGTGGAACTTCAAGTGGGAACAGTGATCAAAAGATTGCGCACTGATAGGGGGGTGAATACTTTGACCCTGAATACTTCCAGTCTGTGGGTATTATCCATGAAACTACTGCTCCTTACACACCACAACAAAATGGTGTATCGGAGAGAAAGAATAGAGTTCTCAAGGAAATGGTCAATTCCATGCTTTCCTACTCCGGATTGAATGAGGGGTTTTGGGGAGAGGCTATGTTAACGGCCTGTTACCTGTTGAATAGGGTTCCTAATAAAAGGAACAAGACGACCCCTTATGAACTTTGGTTCAAAAGGAAGCCGAGTTTGAATTATCTTCGGGTTTGGGGATGTCGGGCTGTTGTTAGGCTGACTGATCCCAAGAGAAGAACGTTGGGTGAAAGAGGTGTAGAGTGCATCTTTATTGGATATGCTGAGCATTCCAAGGCATATAGGTTCTATGTAATTGAACCTAACAAATTTATTTCGGTTCACACCGTTATTGAGTCGAGAGATGCAATATTTGATGAAAATCGATTCTCACTCATACCCATATCAAAAGATATGGTACCCAACTCAAGTGAAGATAATGTAGTGGTTCCTGAACCCAGGGGTAACAGTGGTTCTGAGTTACCAGATGGGAACAATGAACCTGAAATCAGGAGAAGCAGAAGAGTAAGGAAGGGAACATCCTTTGGTCCCGACTTCGATGTTTACTTGGTTGAAGGATCAAGGGACGAGGTTGGTTCTAATCATTTGTATTGCTACAATATTGAGAATGAACCAAGGACCTTTGATGAGGCTATGAAGTCTCAAGACGTTTCCTTTTGGAAGGAAGCCATAAATGATGAGATGGATTCCATCATGGGGAACAATACATGGATATTGGCTGATCTTCCTCCTGGTTGTAAACCTTTGGGAAGTAAGTCGATCTTCAAGAGGAAGATGAAGGTGGATGGTACCATAGACAAGTTTAAGGCCAGATTGATTGTCCAAGGCTTTAGACAAAAGTATGGGACCGACTACTTTGATACCTATGCACCTGTGGCACGTATCACCACTATTAGATTGTTGATTGCTTTAGCAACTATACACAATCTAGTGATCCACCAAATGGACGTTAAAACTGCGTTCCTTAATGGGGGTCTAGAAGAGGAAGTTTATATGAAACAACTTGAGGGTTTTGTTATGCCGGGCCAAGAGCATAAAGTGTGCAAGTTGATCAAATCCTTGTATGGGCTGAAACAAGCACCTAAGCAATGGCATCGTAAGTTCGATGAGGTTGTGTTGTCTAATGGATTCAAATTGAATCAAGTAGACAAGTGTGTATATAGCAAATTTGATGATTCAAGGAACGGAGTCATTATTTGCCTGTATGTGGATGACATGTTGATCTTTGGAACAGATCAGGAACAAGTGGATCTTGTGAAGGAATTCTTGTCATCACAGTTCCCCATGAAGGACATGGGGGAAGCCGATGTTATCTTAGGGATTAAGATAAAAATGGGGGGAAATGGAGTTTTATCTTCATCACAATCTCATTATATTGAGAAAGTGTTAGAAAAGTTTAACGGTAACAGTTATACTCCTATGAGTACTCCATATGATCCATCTATGAAACTGTTCCCTAACCAGGGAACAGCGATGTTACAGCTTGAGTATTCCAGGATAATTGGATGCTTGATGTATGCTATGACTAGTACAAGACCGGATATTGCTTTTGCAGTAGGGAAACTAAGCCGATACACTAGTAATCCTAATGCATACCATTGGCAGGCTGTTCGTAGGGTACTTAGGTACTTGAAGGGAACAGTGGAGTATGGTCTTACTTATAGTGGATCACCTTCGGTGATAGAAGGATATTCTGATGCAAGTTGGATAACTAATGAAGATGACCATTCATCTACAAGTGGGTGGGTGTTTCTTCTTGGGGGAGGTGCAATCTCCTGGGCCTCAAAGAAACAAACTTGCATCTCAAGTTCTACCATGGAATCGGAATTCATTGCATTAGCTGCTGCTGGAAAAGAGGCGGAATGGTTAAGGAACTTGGTGTATGATGTTCCCTTGTGGGAAAAACCGATTTCACCCATATCAATCCATTGTGATAGCGCTGCAACTTTGGCTAAGGCATATAGTCATGTATACAATGGGAAATCACGTCATTTGGGCGTGAGGCATAGTGCGGTAAGAGAGCTCATTACGCATGGGGTGGTATCAGTGGATTTTGTGAGGTCACAACAAAATTTGGCTGATCACTTGACGAAGGGGTTAGCAAGGGACTTGGTCTCCAAGTCTGCTAGGGGGATGGGATTAAGACCCATTTAAAGACTCTCTAGCGGTGGGATACCCAATTCCTTCCTGAGTAACATTAGGGACGAATTCAATGTGGAAAGCCCTCTCCTAGAGATTTGAAAGCACACGGTAACAGTCCCCTGGGTACGTGCTTTGTTCCTACAGGTCTAAGAGGTTGAAGATTCATTCTTCTTAATAGTTCCTTTGAAAAAGTGCAATGTAGGTGTACGACTAAAGGATCTACCTATGTGGGCGTGGAGTTTCTGGTCGCTCCATGAAGCTTGGGTTGGCTTCACATACGCTCATGAATGGATATGGACTCAAGGACCATTAATGGAGTCAAGTTAGACTATAGAAGTGTATAGTAACTTATGTGTGTGTTATCTTCATGCATCTAAAGAGGTTGATTGGTTCAATCCTTAGGACACCATGATTCCGAGATGTATGAAATGTGTAATTACACTAAGACATAAATTCAATCGTCACGATATTTGTGTTTATGCATGAGTTTGAGATGAAGGCTTGCTTATTTTATGAATCAAGGATTACACTAAAATGGGGGAGGATTGTTGGTGATTTTAGTGTCATAAGAGCTGTTTCCCTAGGGGTACCAGTGACTAAGGAACAGTGGTCATTTAATGTCATCAGGATTCATACGACTTTATGAGATGTCACTTTACTTATTACAAGTTTGGGGGTGTGGAGTACACGCTTGTACAAGTATACTTGAGATCTAAAGGGAGATATTAAGGAATTACGTTGTTACCCATAGGGTAACAGTGGAACGATGTCTCTACGACAAGAGACCAACTTGATGTTCAGACTTTAGTCTCTAAGATGATTGATAAGTACTGTTACCAGGTGGGTAACAACGACTTTATTGTCTTGGAAGAGACAAAGATGTATCTGACAGATTGTTCTATTCGATGGAACAGTGAACTGTTCCCTCTGGGTCAGTTTGTATAACGGTCATGTAAAACTGACATGAACCGCTTTGTAACTTCCTTATTATGTTAATAATTAATGGTGACGTGGATATTATTGTCTATCCCACGTGTGGCTGTTGGTAACCACCAATAACCACAAGTAACCGCCAGTAACGGTTAGTAACTGCCACCAACGGTTGGTAACTGCCATTAATCATTCCCACAACTGCTTCCTACGTTCTATATAAGGAGAATGGAAGATAGAGTCGTGGTTGGTTACTTGTTTTCACAGAAGATCAAATCAATACAAAGTCATACATCTATTCTTACGTTTTTCTATAGTTTAGTTCTCATCACGAGCCTTGAGAGAACTAGAAGATTTGTCTTATCTCACTTCGGATTTTGCGGATTCCCTAGGCTTATAAGGGGCAAAATTCTGATTTCGGAAAGTGAACACACGATAAAAATCTATCCGAAGACAGGTTTCATTGATCGTTCCCCTTGACTAGGAGGAAGAGGTAACAGTCCACGCTGACTGTTTCCTGTGAGTGTTAACTGTTCCCTACAGGGAGTAACACCAGAACTAACAAGCGATTCTTGCCAATATCATGTAGATTTTCATGCTGGCCGTTACATCAGCTATGTATTTATTTGTACGTACTTATATATGAATGTTATCATTTAGATCATGGTTTGGATCTCATAATGTCATGGCTTTATAATGGTGAAGGATTGAACGATCAAGATGTATGTAGGATCTTCTCAGAAACAGGATCCAAACAGAACTAATGAAGGCAATATGCGATAATGATATTGTGTAATGGTTATTGTAGGCTAGCTTTACCATTAACTCAGGATTAACGTTATAAATGTAGTGTAAAGAGAAAGGTCTAATTTTTCAACCCCTAAAAAAAAGAAGGTCTAATTCTACTTTAAAGTTGTTTTCAAATCTACCTCAATCGTCCTACTTAGAAATCGAACAAAGAAGGCAAAAACAAGTTGAACACACGAAATTATTAACTCGGTTCGATTTTTTTACTCTCCGAGGCGAGAATCACAAATAAATGCAAAACACAAGGACAAAAAGAGAAGGAGAGACACTCGGAGGTCATCTAATCCCAAGATACAAAATACCAATTGATCAAACTTGAATTTATAGAGGCGAGATAAGTATCTCTTTCCTTATTTTTGAAAACACCTCATAGTGCGACGGTTACTTTGTGTTCTGAATCCCAAGATGCAATTATGAACTCTCTTGCTTTGCACAACTCAAGAACCGGAACATGATGAACTCAGCGTTGTTGTGTGTGCTCTCTGAGTCAATCTAAGAGAAGAGAACATTCTTAACCAGTACAAATCCCGCATTATGCACGGGTCATGTAAATATAAACCCGATTTTGTTTTTTCCTCAATAACATGCAATCCAAACACAACAAACTCAAATCCGAACCTATTATCCTTTACATATATGTTTTTATGATTTAGATTATGAATCCATTATTTTAATCAATTATTTAGAATCTTCATAAAAATTAAATAAATCACTTTTACCTAAAATGAAAAATGTTGTAATTATTTAAATAAAATTTATATTTTCTTAAGACATCAAAATAAGCTAAGATATCAAAAATTGGATAAGATATTAAGTATATATAAAGATTATTTTTGCAGGATACAATTAAAAATATGAAGTCATTAATTTATTTAGCATATATGATGTGGCATAAATTTTATCAAAGACTTGAGTTCTACTTTATAATGCATTATAGTAGATGAGATATAACATTCATTTTTTTTAAAGAATGCGGTTTGATTTTTCTCAACTGATGAGAAAATGAACGAGTGGCTTTGACCTTTTCTTTAGCCACATGAGCTTAATGTCCTACAACGATCTCTAACGGGGTAGGTACTTCTCCTTCAAATAGGAAACTTATTTTATTAATTAATATAAGATTTTCTAAGATTGATTTTTCTCAAGGATTGAGAAAATAAAGGAGTGTCTTTGACTTTTTCTTCGACCTTAACAATAAGCCAAACCCAACTCAATGTCATATAACCCTAACGGATCAGACATTTCTCCTTTATTTAGACATGAGGCAAATAGTTATACGAGGAGAATTTGAGGCACCATGCATGTAGAAACCCTAATGCAAAATAAATCTGTCTAGTAGAATGAGTACAACTATATCTTATCAATAGAAAATAAGTAATCTTTGTTAGATTCATGCATCAATTAATTTAAACATCTTTGAAGCAAACATGGTTCTCTATTTCCATGAATTTCAATAGAAATTAACATATGGAACTAAATAGAAGTTGGAGTGCTATTTGTGTGTTAATCTATGGCCTCTATGTAGACACCTCAAATGTGCACCACGTAAACAAGTACCCTACCTATTGGTATAGTGATGATTGGTGCTGGCCTCTTAAGCAATTGTTAAGAGATCTCGAGTTCAAGACTCTCTAATGGTGTGTGTGCAGCAAAAGGCTTGGGAGGAGCAACACCCCTAACGAGGTTGTCCAATCACACTCCGATCCAGATTTAGGCACGGTTGGAAATAAGTAAAGTGGTTCTAAAAACACCACAAAAAATAGGATGTGGTTCTATTTAGAATCGAGGGTCGTTTCACTATAAGATGATCTATAAAACGAGATTGATAAAAATTCCTTAACAAGATTTTATTTAGAATCGAAGGTCGTTGCACTGTAAAAAATATCTAGCCTAACTCATACAATTTTTTTTTGGATAAAAAAAAAACTCATACAATTTTTAAATTTGTTTGGGTTTGATAAGAATAGTTCTTGAGCATAAATGTTGTAAAATTAAATGTTTTTTTTAGAAATACTAGCCAGGGGTGCCCGTCCGATGGACGGGCCTTAAGCGTAAGCTTACGTTGTGTTGTTTCGTAAAAGGGAGACGACATCTGCTGTACAATAATTAAAAGATAGCTTTTAATTCATGAAAAAGCCATACATGATTCTTGCGGAAAAGATGGTGTTTCAAAAATGTTCTTTTTGCCAAATATAGACCACACAAATCTAAAGTAATTTATTTAGCTTGTGAGTTTATCAAATTGCGGAATCGATAGTGCAATTTTATTTAGCCCGTGTTCTTTTTGCCAAATATAATAATTACTCATTTCACTTACGTAATTAGTACAATTGCATTAGAAAAATGCAATGAGTTATCAAATTAATTTGGAAGGTCATGAGTTAATTCTTTCATGTCACTTGCATACCAAAGGATTTCCCTTGTTTTTAATTTGTCAAAAAAATTATTTAGAAATGATGAACAACATTTATGTTAAAGGAGGAACCACCTTTTTCTATAGATATAGGGTCAGTGCCCGTGCGTTGCACGGGCTTTGTTTGCCGCATAGTTATTGTTGCTTTAGAAAGAAATTAAATATACATTAATTGTGTATATCATAAAAATATGTTCATGTGTGATGACCGAATTGTTTACAAATTTTTCATCTATGATATATGCGTAGAAGAAGTTAGACCAAGAAGTTTCATCATCTTATGATATTATAGTACAACTTCCATAGATTAGTACGCGATAAATTAATAAACATGGCAAGTTAATATTCTTCTCTGGTCACAAGTTGGTCCAGTGTAAAATTTGATGATTTTCGATAAGATAATAAGATAATAAATTGTCGAAAAATCCACTATAGGAAGATAAGGTCCTAATAAAAGTATAAATTAATATAATGTGAAAAATTACATAAATATACTTATAGAACTTCTGAAACTTAGTAAAATATGATCCTATTGTGGATTCTTTTTTCTTAAAAATTAAATCTACTTGAAGTTTATCGCTAACTTACATATAAGAAACGTACAATAATACTAATAATCCAAAATTTGACCGGAAAATTTTTCGTGTTTTATTTTTAGTGAACATGTTAATGTTAATAGTTTCATTATGCTTTTACGTTTTTGTAGATGAAATTATTTTTTGTTCAATGACAATAACGGGTATTATTTTTTGTTAATAAATTTAATATAGTCAGATTGTAATTGTTGGACTATTCAAATTTCTAATAATGTAACATAAAATTAGTTCAAAAAATATTAATTTATTCACATAATTAAATTCAGAAATACATTACAAAATAACTATATTAAGAATCCTTTAAGTAATTTTATAAATCCACGACCGATATATTAAGAATACATTACAGAAGGATTTTTACTTCAAAAAGAAATCAAATATATTCATTATGTATATTGATTCTGTACCATAATTAGATGTCTTAACCTCATATTAATAAATGCTCAAGCATCAAATGTCATTGATCTTTTCCATAGTGGTTCTGATCTTTAGCTAAGGCAACTTAATCTCATCAATCCCAATAGTTTTCGTCTCCTGTTGAGCTGTGATTTCAGTCTCCGCCATTGTCGGCTTATCCTCCACGGCTTCTTGTACAGCTTTCACGGCCGTTTCTTCCGTCGCCATTGTTGCTCCATCTTCTGTAGGGAGCCACTATGTCTATTCATATGTGCGACTTATACCATTGTTTTTTTTAATATTTAAAGAGGTAATGCAATCTGTACTATGAGAAAAAGGGGAATTGTTAACGTACATAATATAAACGGGAACGTTAGCCAAAAAATAATAATATAAACGGGTACCGCACGTACCACACGTGTTGAAAATTGATTAAGCGTGACATTTTTATAGGATCATTCTGCTGTAAACAAACTCGTCTTGGGTTTTTCGGGGTATAGTATTAGTATGACTGGGTTGGTTTGTATGTTTTGATTATTTCGGTACGTATGTGGCCTTATTATCTTTTGTTATTTTTCCTATGTAACTTAATTTTGGTATGAAAATATAATTTTCATTTAAATATTTTCTATTTTAGGTAAAAGTGATTTTTTTTTCGTTTTTATGAAGATTCTACATAATTAATTAAGACAACAGTTTTTAAATCAAAATTATAAAAAATAGAATACATATATAGGTTAATAGGATCGAACTTGAGTCTATCGAGCTTAAATTGTACATTCTCTCAGGCTTGGGTCAATCGGATTTACATTTATATTACCTGTACATGATAGCAGGGTAAAATTCGATCTCGGATCGATTAAGTCAGGTTTACATTTACATTGTCCGTATATGGTACGAGATTCGTACAAAAAATCTGTACGCTAACCTATAGCTGAAATGCAAGATTAAAGGCTACAGTATAATTTTAGCATGTACATGATACCTACTTTGCCCCTAATAGTAATCGGAAATATTGGCATATTACATTGCGGAAATATTACCTGTACATGATACAAACTTTGCCCCTAATATAATAGGATCAATGCTAAAATTCAATATCACATTCAGTTGAGCATGCTGAAATGCTTTCAAGAAAAAAAAAATTAGCAGAAGAAAAGAAAAAGAAATAATAGCAATATCAGTATAAAACAATTAGACCCATTTCACAGTTGGGCCGTCCCACCTAAATAAATAGCAGCACAAGTGGGCCCAAATTATCTGTGTAAGTGACTCGAGTGGCCCGAATTAAAAATACAAACAGCTCTAGCCACCACAAAACTTTACTCTTGCTTGCCCCTTTTTCTTGTTAGGAGGCAAAAATGTAGCAAATATAAAAAAGGCCAAGATTCAAAGAAGAAACAACATCCTTTCAATGTACCATAACAGCAGAATAGAGTCAATACACGCTGACACAACATTGAATTTCAAATCCAGAAAAGCACTCCAAACTCCTCAAATTCACAATCCCAGTAGTTAAAACACAAGACCCAGAGTTTAACCGATAACCAAAACCATACCCACCCATACTAATTAGCAAATGACATGGCCACACACCAGCCAAATCAAAACACAATCATACATCTACAGGTCATTTACAGACTCTAACGATCAACTAAACAACCAAAACAGAGATTTTACCCAACCACCAAAAGGGTGTGCAGAAAGCTTCTAAAGGCCTCGCCCTCGGACCCCTCCTCTACTTATCTGATAAATGGTGCTTCCAAGTAGTTTACTACCTCAGTGGATACCTGATAGCATGCAACATATTTCCAGCAGGGTAAACACAAATACCTTACAAAATGATTTTTAGAATCAGTCAATAAAACTTAATTAAATTCTTTTCGCATGCCTATTTCTCATCCTCCACGCGTACATCCGCAGCAACTGTCTGTTCTACAACACATGTGGATGTACAAAATTGTACATGCTCAGTGCTGCTAGGTTCACCGCCTTGGCCACCATTCACATTTAAGTCCACCTCAAATTTCTGAAGAAAGTTCAGCTAAGCTTGGTCAGCAAAAGAGTCTAAAGATGGTCAAATTATATACTAAAAAAAGAACAGAATCCAGTTTCAGTTTACCTACATCAGCCTGTGTATATGAAACAAAAGTTTCTTGTTCCACAGTGTATGTCTCCAAATCCACACTACAAAACATGAATGCATAAAATTTGATTAGTTTGAATATAATATCATTCTTGAAATGGCATCATAAAAAATAAAGGAATAGAAACTCTACCGGTTGGAAGTGGCATATCCTAGACGACAACAACAACCCGTCCTGTCATTATGATGAGTCTGTAGCTGAATGGGTGTAGGAATTTTCAGACAAAGATAGATGCAGGTGATAAAGCTTAAAAGAAGTCACCTTCTTGCATAAATCAGGAACTTGAAGAAAAGCCACTCTGGTTATTGACGTGGCCATTAGATCTGGTTGACGGCTTTCCTGCATTTCAATCTTGTTGGAGGACATAAACTCAACTTTTCCCTGACAAAACAAAAACGCAGAGCAACTGAACAACCAAAACCAAACAGGTTACTTACTATCCAAGGGAAAGAATAATAGAGTCAAAGCTCCAAGCTAACTAACCTCACTATGAATTCCATTAACTGCACCCTTTAGACGAATTGCATTTGAACCCAAGGACCAGCCAACCTCCCAACTATGCTCCAGAGATGGAGATGAAGATTCCATTAGCAACTTAACCGGGGAACCTGTTCAAGAACGCAAGTGGTTAGACTATCATTCACGCGCATGATCAGACCACAATCACAATGTATTCTCCTAGGAGAGCGGTTTCATAAGACAAATTTGGATGTATTAAAAACACATACCAACTTTAAAATTTTCGCAGGGAGCCACTATGATGCATGATTGTCCATGCCCTCCACACTTCGCCTTGTAGATCCCTTTCGACTGCTCCTTTTAGGGTTTCGAATTCAAGAACCTAATAAGAGGAACTCACCGACGATTCCATTAGAATTCAAGACCCTCGGATTGTCTCCTTGCAGATCCTTTAGCCTGGCTCGATCCTTTTAGGGTTTCTCTTCCCCAACTTCAACCTAAAGCTGCCAAAGACACACATCAGAATTCCAACACTGAATTTGAATAATCCAAAATCTAAAAAATCAACACCCAGGAATTCAACGATTTTTGAGTTAAAACACAATCAACCTAACCCACATAGTACAGAGGGAAAACACGAACAGAATCTGCGATCACATATTACAAAGAAGAACCACGACACTTTAACAGCAGATCATTATAAGCAAAAAAAAAAAAGAGTGAAATCAAATGGAACAGAGAGTCATATAAACATGCCTTTACATAAAGATGGTATTCATGGGACATCTCCAGTAATGCTCCTTCCACCACTCCCGTTTTCTCCAGTGGTGCTGCTTGAATCTGTATGCCTCCCGAGTAACCTCGGATCCATTACCACCGAACCCGTTTTTGATTTGCACTTCGTCTCTATTCAAATTGCAATTGAGGGTAGTAATCTAATCTTCAAGAATACCCGGTTAAATAAAAGACATTACACTTAGCAGTAATGTAATCTTCAATCTTCATAATAGTAATCAGAATTCAAACCTGCAGTTGAGGGTAGTCCTCTCGCCGAAGGATTTCCACAAAGCGAGGGACAACACCTGCTTGTATCACTTCCTCAATTGGAGGGCTTCTTTCTGCAATTGTTGAAATTTTTGTTTGATAAAATCTGCAATTGTTCAATTAGACACCAATATTCAGCATAAAAATTAGAAAGCACCAATATACTCCCAGAAACAAACATAAGAAACAGCTTGGATCATTCAAATACCTAGTGAGAGAAGTTTGCGAAATTGCATAGTTGAATCGAGTTGCAATTGGGGATTGTCAGAGTAAACCCAGGAAACCAACTGAGGAAGACTATCCAGCTGCAACCAAACCCCAATAAACACAATTTAGCATCCAAAACACAACGCAAGATCCAAGACTACAAATCATTATACGTCATTGCCGATCGTAATAGTACCCACAGGGTTTGCTGCAATCAACCGAGCACCAACAGCCTTGACAGCTTCGATGAGATCAGCGGCCTGGTTAGTATGAGGGATTCGTTGATGAGAAATCAATTTGCCTATTCAGTTCAATCAATCTATAAACAAACTCAAAACACAGAAGTTCAAGCATATAGAATCTCAAACCAGACGCAAATACCTATAACAATTTACAAAAAAAAAATTGACATACATCACTGAGTTTGCAGGTTTCTTCCATCATCTGCACAACCTCCCTGAAAAGCTGAGTGTCCTCCCCCTTCTTGATCTCGTCAAACGCCATTCTTAGGGCGTCCAGCTTCATCCGGCGGTTATCGCAACGATCGGCGATGAAGAGAAGTCGAGCGATCTTAGTTCGTCCGGAGTAGAGAGCGGCGTAAGCCTCGATGTCCAGTCTGCTGGCCGTTGATGACCGGACGTTGGCGGTTCTCGCCTACGTTGGCGTTGATTTCCTCCATCATCTGGTTCGATGTCTCCATCATCTGGTTTGAAAGAGGACAGAGAAAAACCCTATTTTCAATGACACACCTCAACAGATTTGTTTCGAGATTAGAGACGTTTTATTTGGGCAGAGGCGTTTTTTTTGCTAATTCTACCCCATATTATTAATACCTGCATCTCCTCAACAAAAAAAAAAAATTAATACCTGCATCTGTGTTTGGAGGAGGGAGATTGGCGGAATTGGAAGGGATGGAAAACAGGGAGCCGGAAGGGGGTTAAGGGATTGGAACTAAACGCTGTAATTTGGGGTTAATTAACAATATTTGGGGTTAATTAACAACATTTAAGCTTTATGGATGTGTTGCATTTTTTAAGTTGTAAAGATGTGTTGCCATGTAGTTCAATATCTTATGGCAAATTGTCGCCGACGATCGGCGGAAATACAATAAAATAAAACCTGGTCGATCACTTTGACGTACTAAACCACACTTCTAGAAAATGAGCAATCATAGCTTGTCAATCCTAACAGAAAACTTTTGCCGTTTGAAATGATTAAAGTGGACTGAGCCTAGAACTCAAGTGCTGAAAAGGGCTTTTTGGTGTCCACACAAGCTGGAGCATTAAGGAAGGCAAAAAAGACAAATAGGTATATAAAGTCACCCCTTCGGGACACTTTGGTATTTTAAAAGACGATAGAGACAAATAGGCATTTAAAGAGACTTAAAAATGACAAATAAGTATTTTTATTAAAAAACCTGTAGTGGATTGGTTTGCTAATATATTAAACCGGTTTTAAATTACTCTAAACCGATTTATTAAAACATACTAAACCCTACCAACTAAACCAGTCCTTTTAACCAAGCCCAAACATAGAAAGAGATAGGTCTTCTCATCTGTACACACGCAGCTTATGATAATGCTAATGAAGTGGTATATAAATATTGTTAAAAAATTATTCATGCACTAGTGGACACGTGATAAAAAAAATCAGCATAAGAAATCATGTATATAGCCACTGGTAGATCAATAAAGCTTAAAACAACACAAAAAAAACCCAACAGTAGTGTCGATCATGTATCTAAGCAGTGCAAATGGTGTTCATAAAAACAATGGTTAAAAGCAAGATATAGGTCATCCCTATGGTTGAGTTTGAGCCTCTCTGATAACAACTCCAGGCCCGTGTGTAGCAGATCTGAAAGTCACCTCCCCATCATCTCCATGATATAAGCCAAGTCCTATTTGACCACCGACACCAGATGTTCTCCCTCTTGTGGATGTTCTTCCCCTACCTCTTCCTCTTCCTCTTCTAGTTGTAACTGTAAGATAAAAGGTCCATGTTAATACAAACTTATTATATATAGTCATATATATATTCATGATCTTCACTTACCTGATGAGAGCCAAGCACTAGAATGTGGGTTAGGTTGCACAGACCCATTTGTTTGTTCTACACTGTAGCTTGAGTTGGCATTTTTCTGTTTTTTACTAGCAAGATATTGGGCTGGTGGTAGAATATCATCTCTACCAATTCTATTTTTGCTCCCTTTTGGTCTACCTCTAATATTAGTAGTCTGATTTGTACGCTCTGCTTGGTCTTGTCTAGTTGATGCCACCTATAAATATAAATATGAAGTTAATATTACTTTGCTCAAATTAGAAAATAAAATGAAAGAATAAATATTAATTAAGACTTACTGGGCGTGGAAGAGTACATGTTCTTCTATCATGACCTTGCTCACCACAATTACTGCATGTAATAGGTAGTCCTTTCCTTGAATAACTAGCTTTCTTCTTTGGCTCATCAACTTGTTTTCTCCGATTAGTCTGTCTCCTACCCGGCCTTCTCCTTCCAATAGCTGGGGGTAACACCAATCCAGCTCCATCATGAGCCCAAAATATACTGCCTTGTACAGGTTGCAACAACCATGAATACGTTTGATGATAAGTTTCCACCTTGTACCACCGAGCGATGTAGTCTTCAGGTAATTTATTCATGTATAGAATTGCACTCATTGCATGACAACATGGTACTCCAGTCAGGTCCCATACTCTACATGAACACATTCTTTTCTCCAAATCAACTGCGTGACTAACACCGTTATGCAATACTTCAAAACCAGATTGATTATCACTACCATTCCATCTGCACTCACATTGTTTTTGCTCGTCATATGCTTCCTCCATCTTCTCACTAATCCTTGGAGCAACACCAGCTACGAACTTAGAAGCAAACTCCTTTTTCAGCTTCATTCTATCCATTAAAGCAAGTCGAATGTCCTCGAACATGGAAACTATAGGCTTGTATCTAGCTAGTAGAATGAAGGAATTAAAATTTTCTGCCATATTATTATCTACGACATCACACTGGCTGGTTGTCTTGAAATGGGACTTGCAAAATGTTCTAGGATCTTGGCGCAAGAAAGCATCATAGGCATCTGATGACAACATCCTTAACTCTTCAACTTCAGCATAAAATTGCCCCATTGTTGTAGCCTTACAACATCTCCAAAATTGACGCTGGAGCTCCATGCCCTTGTGTAACTTCCTCCAATTTGAATAAATATGTCGAGCACATTGTCTACGCTCAATGTTTGGCCATAGTGTATGAATTGATGGAACGAGACCCTATAATTAAACAAGTATATAATTAATTAAGGTCCATATGAAAAACAAATATCAATAAATGGTGTTAAACAAACCTTTTGTTGGTCGGAAATTACTGTCCAACCATCACCCAATTCCATTTTCAGATCTTCTCCCACGTGTCTAAGAAACCAATCCCAGCTACTTTTGTTCTCAACTTCAACCACAGCCCATGCAATAGGATACATGTGATTATTTCCATCACGACCTACTGCACATAGAAGTTGTCCTCCACAAGCATGCTTGAGAAAACAACCATCAACCCCAATAATTGGCCTACAGGTCTCGATAAAGCTCCTTTTCAATGCCTCAAAACAAACATAAAATCTATGAAAGACTGCAGGCTCACCTTGAGGAGCTTCTAACGTCTTCAAAACACAACGAGTGCCAGGATTTGACTTACATAACTCTAGTAGATATGGCTTCAAAATTCCATATTGACGCTTCATCAAATTGTTCACAGCAGTAAGAGCTTTATTTTTAGCTCTTATGCTCATCTTAATATGGACTAAGATATCATATTTGCTCCTTACATCATCCTTCATTTCTTTTGACGTCATTTTTGGATTTCTCAATATCTTATCTAGGTATTGCTCTGCAAGCCATTTTTCAGAAACCAACTTATTCTTGAAAGTCCTCACACATCTATGTTCTCCTCGTAAAGACTTAATCTGCCATGCACCCTTGTTATCTAAATCTTTCCCTGCAGACAACTCCCACATACAGCCATGACATCCTATATGAATCCTTTTTTTATCATTTTTAAGGTACCTTATGTCTTTCTTTTGTTGTATACTGTACCATAGTATTGCCTCTTTTAAGACCTTTTGAGATTGAAATCTTAACCCCTCTTCAAAATAGACATTTCTTTTGTCTGTCTTCTCATTGAAGAAAGGATAATCCACCTTCATTTTACCTTTCTTCATCCTCTCTGCCTCTTGTTCAGCTTCAAATTCTTCATCTTCGGTGGCAATAGGATCCTCGTCATCTGAATCTCGTTGGTCTGATATATATCCACCTTCATAAGTAGTCCAAAATGATGGTCAATTGCTTGATGGCACACTCTTTCTAGTTTCAAGTTCCGCGGCCTCTATCACGTGAATATCATCAACCGACTCATTCGTTGTTCTAGTAGAAGCAAGTCTGTCACCTATATAGACAAAACATTGACGTAAATAAAAAAATTTATTATAAAATACTTGGAAAAAAACTACAAAAATTTAAGTGAAACGTACCATTTTCATTTGATTCAATTGTTGAAGGAGGACCAATTCGATTTTTTTGTGCCCTTCTCAAATTCAAATTCATTTGTCTGATTGAAACCAACTCATCAACATCATATTGCACCTCCTCTCCTATTTGATCATCACATTCTATAGAATTATCTGAATTCACACTATTATTTTCATCCCCCCTCACCTCAAACAACTCCTCCATATAGTCTTCTGAATCACCTCCCTCATTAGCTTCCAAATCATCTTCTTCTACCACTTTCCTCTTACCTTCATTCACATCTCTTCTTGGGGTCAATTTTCTTCTTTCACATTGTAATGGTTCATCCATCTACAAAGAGCATACAAGATTTCAATACTGTAAATAAATAAAAGCTTTTGAATCTTACCAATCAAAGCCTTGTAAATCATGTCAAAATTGTGATCGATCATGTACACACTAATTAAAACAAATATAATCATACAAAATACAAAATTGCAAACACTAATTAACCCAATAGCATAGCAGTTGGTTTTGACAAAAAAAAGAGCATATATACCAGTTGGACACACTAATTAAAACATGAATACGTGAATGACATTAGTCAATAATTAATAGATAGTACTCATAGGCATACAGGCTATGTAATTGAGTTGACTATGGAAATTAACCACTCAAAACCCTAACTAACACAAATCGTAGCTAAGGATATATAATTAAACCCTAATCCACCAACACGTATGGCATAAGATCACAATCCTTACTTAATAAACTTGAATCTTACCGGGCACTCGTTGGCGGATGTGATTGATGCATTTGCATCATCCAAATTTTCGAAGTTAATTGACGCCCATGGATTATCATGATGGTTCATGTCTTCTCCTACGTACGTGGTGCACAGAAGAGAAGGGATTGTGTTTTCTTTGTGTTAGGGCTTGGTTAAAAGGACTGGTTTAGTTGGTAGGGTTTAGTATGGTTTAATAAATCGGTTTAAAGTAATTTAAAACCGGTTTAATATATTAGCAAACCAACCCACTACAGGTTTTTTAATAAAAATACTTATTTGTCATTTTTAAGTCTCTTTAAATGCCTATTTATCTCTATCGTCTTTTAAAATACCAAAGTGTCCCGAGGGGGTGACTTTATATACCTATTTGTCTTTTTTGCTGCCCATTAAGGAAGGTTGAAGATTATGGGATAATGCCTCCACTCCACTCCACACGCTTTAGGAACACATCCATCCATGATTACTTGCGGATCAAAATCCTCTGTCTCGGTAACACGTCCTATTGCACGTCTTGTTCACTCTTATTGGTCGAAATTTTAAATTTACTCTCTTTTTTGTGTTTTTTTAAGTCAAAATTTAAAATTTTGACCAATAAGGTTGAAGGGGACGTGCAATGGGAAGTTTTAGCGGGACAGAGGATTTGGATCCATTACTTGCACTTAGGTTGGACAATAACAGGTTCGAACCGGATTTTTAGATCATATCAGACTGAGTCAATTTCGATCGGATCCTAGATTGTTGGAACACTTTAGCCGTATGTTGTTGGAATCGGATTGTAATTAGGAATCAGAATGGAATCAGGAATTAGAATGAACCATTCCTCAGACATGTTTTTTGGTATACTGTTGGAATGAATCATTCTATATAATTATGGTTTGAAATCCTTAAGGTTTAGAGTTCTTATTTATGATTTCAAATATTAATAGTTTTTCTAATTTATAAAATAAGGTTTATAAACTTGGATTCCAAATGAAGAATTGCAATGTTTGGAATGAATGATACCCTCCAGTTTCTACTGGAATCAAATTAGCATGCAGACTTGAAATGAATCATTCTTGGAAATGAAATCGATTCCAGATATTTCTCTGCCAAATAGGATATTGAAATCAGTCATTTCTGATTCTCACTTCTCATTCCCAGAGAATCGTACCAAATGAGGTCTTACTGTTTTGATGGTTCCAATATGATCCTTGTTTATTTTTTTTTTGGTCAAGTCCAATATGATCCTTGTTGACAATGGGGGTTATCTTCTATTGATCAAAGTTACAGAGGTAGAACGGACAAAATTCTATTTAAGGCAATTGAGTAGAATTCTCATTGGTCAAAAGAAGAAACAATTTGAGCATTTTTTGTCCTACCTTCTAACTCACCTATTTAACAAAACTAACTAACCAATACATATATAACAATGTAAACCACAATACTAGCTCACAAGGAGAAAGACCGATGTGGGAAGTAAAACACAACTCTAACCTGATAAAAGAAAACTTATCTATAATGTGATAACCTTCTAATTATGAGTTCTTTTATGGTCACACCAACTCCCCCACCCCCTACTCCAACGTGTAATAACAAACCCACCGTCCTTATAGTTGATTGATGATCATTCCCAACAGTCTAATTATATGTTTTGTTCTTTCATGATATATGAAGCTCTTAAAAATGTAAAATGTTACTGACTAATGGTCCAAATGAGGAACTTGACGACCTCACAGGGTAGTGATGGGAAGAAGGACGTAAAGCAAAAGGGCTTAGAGTGAACGACCTCTTTGTCAAAACAAGACCCACCCGAGCAGGGCACTTGGGAATGCTCACCACCAGAAGTTGTGCGCCCTCGTTGGTGGATTGTGGAAGCTTATGCATTAATCACCTTAGAAATTGCATCCTTTCTAGATGGAGAGATAAGAGTGGAAAGTCTAGGAGATGGATAGAGAGACTTGTGATCTATGATGTTGTAACTACTTAGGCTTTGCCTAAGAAATTTTCTTATTTTTACCTTAATAATGAATGAATCACCTATTATTCAAAAAAAGCCTCGGTAGCAACACACAAGGATGCCGCCCGCGAAGTAGCGAAGGAAGAGGATGACCGAGAGTTTATAGAGCATTGAAGTTCATGATATAGGAAAAGATAGGGGTGGATCCAAATGTTTGCGACCAGATTCATGTTTGTTAGATAAAGATACAGAAATACAATGAAAAAGTTACAATGTCAAACATCTATAAGAAGACTTTACTACAAAAGTGGATTATCAATAAAAGGCAGAGTTAGAGTTGTCAAAGTTCAAGAGAAATATGACACTTGAGAGGAGTTGGTGAAAGCTCACAAGAAGTCGAAACAGGGGGATGGAGATAGCCTTGTGAAGTCAAACCATTCGAGCTACAACAAAGGGGCCGGAGAAGAAGCTTGTTAATGCAGTCCTAAGAGGGAAAGGTGAAAGAGCCCTAGGCAAGCACCGGTGTGAAGCCAAAAGTTAGAACAACATCATAGGGAATCACGATGAACATCACTAGGGCTGGGACTTTGGAACCGAAAAACCAAAGAACCGAACCGAACCGCGTGGTTCGGTTCGGTTCGGTGCGGTTCGTAGAAATAAAAAGGCTAAAAAAATTCAGTTCGGTTCTTGCATAAATTTCGGGTTCGGTTTTTAGGAAAAAAAATTAATAAAACCCGAAATTTTGATAATACCCGTGTTTTTTCATTTTTAGACTTCCCCCAAATCCCAATAACCCGTACTCGCTATTCGCAACCCTAGCAGTTTGCAGTCTTCGCACTAGCAGTTCGCCAACCGCCTCCCCATCGTTCCCGAGCCCTAGCAGATCCCTCGTCGGTCGCCTGCGAGTCACCGGTCGCAAGCCCTCTTCCTGACTTCCCGACTTCCCGTCCTCACGCCTCGTCGAGCCTAGCAGTTCGAACTGCGAGTCGCCGTTCCCGAGCCCTAGTAGCGCCCTCGTCGGCCCTCTTCCCGACTTCCCGTCCCCACGCCTCAGAGCCCTTGTTGGCCGCCAACTCCTTGCGAGTCCTCACGCCGCCAGCCTTCGTCCAACTCCTCACGCCGCCAGCCTGCCTGTCGGTTGTCCTCACGCGTCTGCTGCCTCGTCCAAGTACAGTCGGTTGTTCAACTCCTCACTCCTTGCGAGTTCAATCTTTAACTTCTGTGGACCAGAATGAAGCACAAGTGTACATAGTGAAAATCTCTGTGTTGTAAAACTGTTATAAACACCTCTATAGATCAATAGATGTATATAATTGATGAATTCTTATATGTCCAAGCATTGTGCAATTACTGCAATCCATATACTAGTCATTACGCCTAGTGGGTTTTCCACTGCCAACATGCTTCTTCCTCCTTGCTACAACACTGCTCTAATTATGATTGACTTGCTTTGATGATTGTACAGTACATTTCTTATATCATTTGGTCTTTCTTTTTAAACTATGAATTGAATAAGTCATTTCTATCTTAGAGAATATACAACTCTAGTTGGAAGATATTGGCATACGTACTGTATTTTGACTCCATCATAAAGCTATGATGCACAATGTAGAAAGTTAGAAACAGGGGTTTCGGACTTAACGTGCTAGATGCTTTGCTTTGAAGATTTCTTGATTATGATGCTTGGTGTGTAGTCAGTTTTCTTTTCACCAATTTCAATTTCCTCTTATTTAGCTCTTGATTGTAATAGGAACCGAACTAAATTTAGGAACTGAATAAGCTAAAAAAAAAAGGAGTGTGACTAAGTTCGGTTAACCGAAGTTAGGAACCGAATAAAGTTCGGGTACGGTTATTACGGTTCCTCACTAAAATTCGTAGGAACCGAACCGAACTAAAAAAGTTTTTTTACCCTGCGGGTAAGCTAAAAAAAACCCAAGAACCGAAGTATCTCAGCCCTAAACATCACCATAAGAACGAGATCCAATTCAAGAACATCATCGTGCCTATAAGAAAAGCAAAGGAGAAAAGGACAAACATAAGGTCTGGATGAGGGGGCACAACCGAACTTAGGAAGGAGCAACGAAAGGCAAAAGAAGGAGTATTGAGCATTCTGGATAGATCGAGGCTCTTCCACTACCCTCGTTTGACTAGGCGTTTTCAGCTCCTCCATAATCCGCCTCCAACTTGCTAATAAAAGCAACTCTATCTCCTTCAACCTACCCTTGATCAAAGACAAAGTAGTTATGTCATTTCCAAATCCACCATAGGGAAATAGTGAAACACTCGCCCACATTAGCCCATTACCACAAGCATGATTGCAAGTAAGATCCACATGTAACCCAATCACGTAGGTGGATCAATGACTTCCCATGAAAGAGTAGGGTGAAGATCATCTTATAAGCATTTTATTGTAGCACAATCATGTAGAAGATGAATCAATGACTCCTTCGTTTGCACACCTCGAGCAAAGGGCATCTATGGTAATATGTCGCCTAACCCACTCTTGACGACAAGTATGACTCCTTTGACAACAAACCACATGATAACCCAAGTTCATTCTGGCAGCTTAAGCTTCCAAATTCTCTTGTAAATAAACATGTCTACACTAAAATCAAGCCTATGATTAACAAGACAGTTAAAGGCAGATGAGAAGTATACTTCCATGTAGACGATAAGCTCTAGTTGAGAAAGTTAGGCTTGTCATGATCATCCACCAAAACCATTGAGGTCAAGTGTAAGACAATGTTATCTTATTTTGTAGCTCTTGCCAATCCAAGTCTAACACCGAGTAGTCACGAACGGACTTGTAGCGGGAGTGAACATCGATAACACTAGTGGCTTCGTCGGATAAACAACGGTCTGTCAATCCAAAATCTTGTATTCATGCTGCTATGCACACAACATCTCACTCCTAGCACAATATCATGGTCAATAACTTTCTTAATGCTCCTCCACACATATGAGACACTAGGGCCATTACCATCTGTGAAGTGTTAGCATGTTTCGCCCTTAAGATGTCAATTAATACAAAAGCTTGTCATTCCGTGTAAATTAAAAACCTCTGTCCAAGTTTCCCTATTAGGGTCAAGTTAAGCTCCTTCATGGACCGCACACCTAACTCACCACCTTTTTTTACCTTACAAACCTCTTCCTAGCTCACTAAATGGATTCATCTATGACTCTCTAATCCACCTCACGAAAATGGTCTTATGAGTGCATAATTTATAGCTAGCACAAACCTCTCTAGGAATTATCACCATAGCCATTAGAGTAGATGTGTATGGAGAATATATAACACCGTTTTAGCCAAAGTGAGTCTGCCTACCATGCTTAAGAAACGACCTTGCCACCCATGTAACTTTAAAGAACCTTCTAGAAGAGGCTCAAAAGTTGCAACTTTCACTTGATCATGAAATAAAGGCATTCAAAGATACTTACCAAAGTTGGTAGTCAAAGAGAAGCCTTGCACTCTCATAACTCAATGCTTCCTTGAGATCCTCATTGATATTTTAATTTTGAAAACAATTATATTCAAGATTTGGTAGGGTTAACTCATTGACCAGAAGCCATACGAAACTGATCAAGCACCCCCTTAGTGATCCTTATTTGATCATCTGACGCTTGAGTAAACTACGTCATATCACCAACAAATAGTTTAGGTCCCCTATGTAAGGTTTATCAACTTGAGTCTGACACAACATGATTAAATGATTAATCATCTAACTTAATCTCTCAATACAAAGGACAAACAAGTAAGGAGAGATTGGACCACCTTGTCAAACAGCCTCTGATGGAAGAAAAAAAAATACTACTCGTTAAACAAGTAAAAAGTGAATGAAATGCCAAGTAGGCAAACACACAAACTTCCACTAGCAAGTATAATTGAGCGAATGCAACATGGGATGAAGCTTAAAGTGGATATGATCGAGTAAACGAACTATTAGAGTGCATAAATTGTTATGGCGATGCAACATTAATGCATTCTGTTTCAAATCTTTCAACTGCTGTTCGTTTGTGCCCAAAGGCCCCAAACCCACGAAAAAACATTACGTACATGAGATCGATAAACGCTCACGTACAAAACTGTTTCAAAAGGACAAGATAACATAACTTAAGTCATCGAAAGTCAACAAGAAAAAGTTACATATATATGGGTATAAAACCCTCGGAATGCTAAAACCACTCATAACCAAGATCTCTTGAACTCAACGCACAATGTGGTTGGTGAAACCCAAAAGGGGAGCACGGCTCTCCTCCTCATCATCGTCCTCATCATGCCTCGAAAGGCGCAGATGGGGGTCGACAAAGAAATGGTGGCCGCCGGAAGCCGGAGGAGGAGGAGGCGGGGGCGGTGCCTGAGCACTGGCGGTGGTGGCGGTGAGGTCATAGTTGGCGGCGGCGGTGAAGCAGCAGCTCGTCATGTCGGTGGGTCCCGCCACAAGGTGGTGGTGGGTGGTGGAGGCAGAGGAGTTGTTGGAGTAGGCCGGCTGGTGGTGGTGGTGCTGTTGTTGTTGGAGGATTCCGATGGTTGCTTGCTGGTGGTGTTGCGAGGTTTCGAGGGCGTTTGCGACGGCGAGCCGGCTGTTTATCAGCTGGGATTGGACCATTGAGAGCTCGGCTTGCAAGTTTGCAACCTGCATTTTCATTCGTGTATACGTACTATAGTTATAGTTATAGATGTTCAGACCTTGAAATAAAGGAGATGCAAAAGATTCCTTATTCGTCCGCGATAGGAAGTCTGAAGTCTGATGTGATGACATGACCTAGTGTTGTACACTATATTGTATACAATGCAACATGCATATCAATTTAGTCCCTAGTTGTAACATTAATTCATCTAGAAGGACTAGAATCGTTGGCCGGATATGCAATATGGCGCATAAATGTATAAATTGTGTACGTATTAGATTGATTATATATTGGATATACGATGTGTAGTGTACCATTCTAGGTTAAGTACTACATATATTGTGTATTCTATATGTATTATGTGTTACATTTAAATCATATACAATATAGTAAGCATTGTATATTGTCATTAGGTTTCAAAATATGTTGTTACGCTACTATTTTTGCTTTATTGACAAGAAATCTATCTTTGGTGGTAAATTTCGAACATCTGACCTAGTTGATAGAGGACATAAACCAAGTAAATTAGGTTGCGTCAAATGATTCAACCCAATGAAAAAGAAAATATGAGATTTGATTTTTCACCCAAGTAAAAAGACGTAAACACAACCGAACAACCCCTTTTCACCGGGTCTTTTCATGTGGGCTCATGTTACTCTGAGTATGTTACTCTGAGTATGTTACTCTGAGTAGTGAATATATTGTACTTGTATTTAATTGACTACCAAATATTCCAGGTGGATATATATGATATATTAATTGGCCGTTTTTTTACATTAAATCATAAAATAGTTATAAATTTAGTAAAATAATTAATATAATCAACCCAGCCAATTGTGATCGTCGAACATAGCGTGATCCATTTTCATGAGAGCCGGACCCTAATTGAGCTCGATCCTATTATTAAGTCTAGGCTTTTCTACTATACGGGTGTGCATTCCATTTTCTGTATTAAACTCTATTTTTTTGGGTCGAATTTTGTATTAAGCTCTACTAAGCTCCGTTTAATTCAAGATTTTATGTATCTTTTCTCATACAGGCCCTAAACTTCTTTTTTTTTTTTTTGGTCGAATACACACCCTAAACTTCTATGACAAAAACAATTGATCTTGTTATATTGAACCTTCTTTACGAAAAAACAGATATATTTTCAGAAAATGGTGTTTCAACCCTTCAAGAGTCCAAAATTTTACGTAAGTTGCACACATATATAATCATAGACGTAGAGTATAAGATGCGTGTGGAACATTAATTTATATCATGCATACATATTTTGCTCATAAATCTTCACATATTGTACCCTATAAACACAAACAAGATGAAACCCTATAAATCCCTCGACACAAAACGCAACTACTACATATATACTTAAACCACACATCAATTATAATTTCTTCTGCATGAAACAAACCATATACACATACATATATAGTAACAACATCCATCTAAATTAAGTAACAAATTAACTAATTACCTGTTGTTGGAGGGCAAGAATGGTGGAAACACATCCATAAACCGGATCAGAGAGCCTAGCCTGAGCCTCATACGAAATGGTGACGACAGCATCATGGCGACGGCTAGTCGGGATGTGCGTCAGCAGCTTCGACACGTTGCTGGCGCCGAACACCTTGTGGACGGCCGCGAACCGGGCCGCGCCCTGGTCGGTGCCGAAGTAAGGCGCGAAGATGCACGCGCTGGTGCACTTCCTCCTTAGGAACTTGCACGCGCCACAAGGGGGCGAAGATGACGTGGAAGATGTTGATGACGACGGCTGGTGGTGGTCGGCCGCCGCCACCACCGTCGCCGCCGCCCGCCGGCCGCTCCTCCGGTGGTCGGCGCCGGGGTGGGTGTGGTCGGACATTTGGAGTTGGTTTTAATTGATTGGGGATGGGTTTGAGTGGTTTTGGGTCGATTATGAAATTTTGATTAATTTATAGAAGGGGAGGAGTTAAAGGAAGGGGAAAGGAGACACGTTTGTTTCATGAAGGGGTTGGCAAGGTTAATATGAAAGAAGGAGGTAAACACTAAACACCATTGTTGCTTTCTTTTTCTTTAAGTTTAGTTTTGGAAAAGAATTTATGTAAAAAGTTTAGGGCTGTTAAATTTCGCCTTGGACACAGGCTTATGTGATGACATGACCTAGTGTTGTACACTTTTTTTTAAAAGTAATGTTTTTTTAATCTTATCAAATCTCGTGAGACTAATGGACTTGGTGATTATACATCCGTGATTATTAGATCATGAGTTCGAATCCTTTCCCTAATATCTCACACAATTTGTTTCTCTTAATCTGTTTCTTTGTTTTCTGATAATGATTGAATTAATTACCATTTGCCGAGATTAATACACTAAACCTATCTCTTAGTCGAATGCTTAGCTTGTCAATGAAAAATAATGTGGTAGCAAAAAATATGTATATGGTTTTTATTTGTTTAAGTTTGCTACACAAACTTACAAGCTTCAGCTAGTTGTTTCCCAAATTTTCCTTTTAAGTTTATTGATTGATTATTTAATTACTACTGTATTATTATACTGTTTTATTGTGATGTAATACTGAAAGAAAGGAGGGACGTTATGGTTGGTGAAATGGGAAATAGGAAAGATGATGGGGGTGTTGTTTTTGGTGTGAAGTGTTTGTTCTTGGGTGTTATAAAAAGTTAGTTTTGCCGCTTTGAAATTGATTTATGGGGTCAAATATTTTAATGCTTATAATTTATAGGTAATTATAGTGCTGACATTTCTTGTTATGCGTTGGTAACATTAAAAGCCACAAAGGATTAATTAGATTCATTAGAGGACTCCATCAGTTCTTAATTATCCTTTGACCCAAATTAATTAGTTATTTCAGTTTGTTAGATTGTGCAATTATTATCATATTATGTCATATACTCAGTCATAAATACAAGAGAAATTTCTTTTAGTATCCCTCTAGTTTTGATAATTCCTTTTGATATCATGAAAAAAAAACTCTTTTTTGTACCCTCGTGATTTACATAATTTCCCTTACATAGCCAAAAATTTATTTAAACCGATTTGTCATCCACTTAATATAATTTCTCTTTAAAATTTTAATAAAAAATAGTAAAATAAAAATAAATTAACTTAACAATATTTAACACAAACACTCACAATCATTTTAAAAAAATTTGTCAATTAAGTTCCTAATAACTTTTTTTAACGTGAAATGTTTTCAATCTCTAATAGAAAGAAATAAAATCACACCTAATTGTACCTAATTTATAATTTTTAAAATACTCACAAAATGTTCAATTAAGTTCCTATTTTATAATTTTAAATTACTTTTTATTTAAAATTTAAAGGAAAAGTATGTTAAGTGGATAGTAAATGGGTTTAAATAAACTTTTGGTTAGGAAAAGAAAATTACATAAATCAAGAGGGTACCAAAAGGAAAAACTATTTTTTTCGGGACACCAAAAGAAATTGTTAAGAATAGAGGGGTACCAAAAAGAATTTCCCTAATTATAACTATTAGCTTGCTTAGGCACTCTGTGTCATTTCATTCGCGTATATACTTCGAGACTCTAGATCGGGTGTAAAACAATGCATGCCTCCTGTGTTTTATGAGGTGAGATGTGGGTAGTTTGATGAGCCAGATCCAAACGTTCATATTTTAAGGTAATTTTTAACAAAGTGGGTATTTTTGCTTGGTGATCGCGTGATGAAATCCAGACTTTCCATCTCTCAATCCTTTGTCTTAGTCGGTTGCACTCTCTCGATTTGTCTCTTCGACCTTAAATCGGCTTGTTTCGACCTTAAATCTATACACCATGCTCGAAATCAGTAAAACATCTCGGATCTAAAAAAAACCTAAAGTTATGAATTGAGAAAATTGATGGTGAATGGATAAATAATTTGATGAATTGACAAAATATAGCAGACTCGTATGGATTTCATGAGTGTTAACAGTGAAAGAAGGTGATGGTGATGAAGAAAGATGCGAGGTTACGAATGCACTTTTTGATATTATGGTTGCACTTTTTCAGCTTCTAGATTAAACACTATGGATGCACGATTTCTTGTTAAGGTTGTACTATTTGATGTTACCACCGCACTTTTTAATGTTATGAATGCACTTTTTGTTGTTATGAATGCACTTTCTCAGTTTCTGTATGAAATACTGTGGATGCGCGATTTCTTGCTAAGGATGCACTTTTTGACGTTATGGATGCACATTTGTATTTTCGAACAATCCTATCTTCTTACAAATGCACTTCATTTCTCCTTACACTTGTTCATCTTAGCAATGCACCATTTTAACTTACTAATGCACTTTTTCGGTTTACTAATGCACTTTTGTATTTTCGAACAATCTTGATTCTGACTATTCTCATTGCACTTTATATTAGTAATGTATTTTTTCCGTATACTAATGTACTTTTTCAATTTATGAATGCGCTTTTTGTATTTTTGAGCGATCCTCACTTCTCACTAATGTACTTCATTTCTCCTTTCACTTTTTCATCTTAGTAATCCACCTTTTTTTATTTAATACACTTTTTCAACTTACTTATGCACTTTTTATATTTTCGAATAATCCTGACTTTTTTCTAATACACTTCATTTCTCCTTGCACTTTTTCATCTTAATAATGCACTTTTTATGATTTTCGAACAATCATGGCTTTTTTGTTTCTGTCTTTATTGTTGTTCCATCAAACTCTTCTTCAGTAGCTGAATCTTCATTGGGACATTAGAAAGGCAATAAATCTAGTTGTAGGGCTGAAAGAGAAACTTCACTAGTATAATTTCATAAACAAGTTGTGGTCTACAAATTCATCCGTTAAAACCCTAACCTAGTGAGACTCCATGAAGTTTCTCCTAGAAATACACTAATGGTACCCCGGCGTGGGAGGATTTTTCGACAACTCAAATGAAGATTTTTGTTTGATTCATCAATCTTTATCGATCGCTAAGCCCTAACCCTTATCTTTTTAGGGATTTTTCGAATTAGATTCGGGAGACATTTTGAGCAACCAATTGGTGTTGAAGATGGAAAGAAGAGTGACATCAATGGCGTTGAAGATGGGAGAAAAGTAAACCAGTGGTCTGAAGATGGAGACTGATGTGAAGATGTTGAAGTTCTCTCGGGAAAGAAGAGTGAAATGGGATCGAGGAGGAAGAACGCAAATCGAAATTTGATGATATTTTTGTTATTTTAAAAGAGGGGCATAGGTTTCAGAAAATTACAAGTTTGTCACCGTATGCAATTTTAATTCAGGATTTTACAAAAAAAATGAGATTTTATCTCAACCATTAATCTAATAAATCAAACGGTAAAAAAAATGCCTCATATAAGACATGAAAATCATGTTTCGTGTGATTTGGAGTCTACAGTCCGGATCTAATTAAATTAGGTCGTTATTTAAAAGTAATATATACGCTTAATGTAGAATTTTTTTTGCTTTTTCTTAAGATTAGACATCTACTTCCGGTGTTTCTCGAGACGGTTATTCAAAATTATTTTGGCAACTTTGTTTGATTGTTGTTTATATATATAACTTTAATTGTTTGTTATATTCAAACAATATATTGTCTTGGTTAAACAATTGAAATGACATTATTACCCTATTTTTTGTATTATTAAGATTATAAATCCCTAAATATCAAAATATTATTACCTTAATCGATAAATTTTTAGTTATAATACTGACATTGGAAATTTAAAAACTAACTTATTAAATAATTTATGAAAATAATCTTATAACGTTTTTATGATATAACATTTAACTTTAATAAGAAAAGATGAGATCTAAATCATTATAGTGAAATTAATTGCCATAAAATAAATTTATAAGAAGAAAATGAATAATTATAAAATAAGTAAATAAAATCTTTTAATTTTTAGGCCGCACCATTTAATAAAAAAATTATTCAATAAGATAACATTTAATATATATCTACATACTTATCAATAAGAGTAACATATATAATACATTTAATAATGACACTTTACTTAATAATACCACTTTAATGGGAAATTAATTTAATAAGATAAATTATATTATATATATTATAAAGTAATAAAATATAATATTTAATAATAAAAATATAAGTTGAAATAAATTTATTGATACTATATAGTATAAAGTAACAACAATAATAATAATAATAATAATAATAATAATAATAAATATTATGAAATAAACTAATAATAAAAATATCATATTAGATTGAATATAATATAACTTAATTAAAGGGAATCAAATTAAGACATTTAATGCCAAAACATACAAATTTAGATCTAGACAGATATGATAAATAATATATAGTAGCATAATAATATATATATATATATACTATAACATGAATGCATGAATTGAAAGGGGTAATTAATGGCAAAATATTCCAACTTTACATGTAGGTTAGACGGAAATAAATTTAATAAGATAAATTATATTATATATAGGGAAAGACTCGTGTGAGAATGAGTCTTACATACGGTGAGAACGTGAGAATACCTAGCGTCCATTCTTAGCTCCGCAAAAAGCGACGACCTCCTTTGCGTCATCTGCAACCTCTCCGCCGCCGGCCATACTCCGTCAACTACGTCCGCCGCCTCGCCTCTTCCACCGCCACCGAGATCTCGCCTCCCCCACACTCTCTTGTTTGGCCTCCTCCTACAAGCCCTGCCATTACCGCCACATATAACCGCGTTGTCTCCTCCGTCCCCAACTCTCCCTCCTCCGGCGAGATTGTCGTCCCCGATCCCGCTCTCGATCTCGATCACAAAGACATCAATCTCGTCTACATGAAGATCTGCCTCCTCGGCGACATGCATATTGGCAACCAACTTCTTGGTACGTATTCCATCTAATTCCCCATTATCTCCCTCTTTAATCCCTAATCTCTCCCATTGATGTTGGTCTCTGATTGATTCTCTCCCTCTTTAATCCCTGATCGAGAAGAAGGACGACGTCGTGGTTGAAAAAATGGCAAGGAAGAAACCCCCGTCGTAGATCCATCGTCGATTCCACAGAAGAGAAACGACTGTCCTTCGGAGAACCTAACCGGAGTAATTGGCAATAACAGATCTGGATTGGGGTTCAAGAGACCGAAGAAGACGAGCTGGTGGAGAGGTGAACGATAAATTAGGGTTTCGGAATGACAAACATGAAAATCGAGGGAAAAATTTGTAAACCCTAGATATGAAATTGTGCAAATTTTTCCAATCAGTTTCTCTAAGACCGATTTCGTTTTCCGTGCCGTTATTTCAAATTTTGTTTTTCTCGGGAACACATGTAGGATGACGGAATGTGTTGTGTTTTTCCGATGAGAATGGCACGGGATTTAGAATGGCACCCTAGTGACTCAAGAATCCCTAGTTACAATTATGGGCCGCATGTCCAAAAAAGATTACGATAAGCTTAGAAACAGAAAACATAGTGTAGATTACGATAAGATTATGGGCCCCCGGTCAGTGGGCGCGTCACCCCCTAGACTCCGTGCTCAGCGGCGGAGCCAAAGATTTTTGAGAGAGGGGGCACAAACTAATAGTACGATTGGGACGAAAGCAATAGATTATTATTATTATTAACCAAGTCTTGACCAAACAAAAATTATTTTTAACCAATAAAATGTAAATTATGTTATTAAGAAAATGTAAGTATGATTGTTTTTATTGTACAATAAAATACATACCCCTATGGTTTTTTTTCTTGTACAATAAAATACATACCCATAAATCATAATCTTTATGAACATGTATATAATTACATGGCTAAATAAAAAAATGGAATAAAACAAAAAAGGCTTGTAGAGGGAAGGGAATAAACAAAATGTGAGAGTAGAGATTCGAACTTGGAGGTGCACGGAGCAAAAGCAAGCTATTAAACCACCAGGCCAATTTGTTTTTGTATCTTAAATAAATGCTAAAATAGTACAAGTACAGATTGTAGAGGGGGCCAGGGACCACCCAAGACCCCCTGGCTCCGCCAATACCCGTGCTACCTAATCGCAGTGTGAGTTTCAGATTCAAGACACATTAACCTTAGTCGATGAGAGAATTCTTGTTATATGGCTGAGAATCAAATACTGCTTTGAATGTTTCAAATCCAAAAACGAAAACTACGTTTTTAATGGGGAATAAAAAAGGAATAAGATGAAGAAGGAGAAGTTGGAGTTGTGAAGAATGTAAGCCTAATTAAGAAGATGGATGTTGTGAAAGGAAGAAACAAGAAGGATTGCGCGGGGTTGTGGCGTATGGAACGGTGAAACCTTCCCAATTTGGATCATGCTTGTCACACTCCGCCCAACTCCCTTCATTTATGTTTAAAAGCCTATTTTCTTTTAATGGTTTTTTTTTCCCTTTTGCTTCCTTTATTATTTTATAGTGATTGTCTCAAAAAAGCTAAGAGAATATGTCATTCTAATATATCCTTACAAATTTCAACCAAAAAAAATATCCTTAGAAAGCGTCTTGAATATGTAATTGATCGATTAAGTTCTAAGGGTAGGTGGTGTCAAGATACCATAGACTCGACTTCCATAAAGAGTCTCTTTTACCCAAAAAAATCCATCCATATAAGCGTAGTTTTCTTTTGAATTATTATGGAGAGTTAATGGGAGATGTGATCAATACTTTAGAGCATCCATAATGAAGAGTAGATAAATTTCTCTCCGTATAACTAAATAAAAGAAAGAAAAATTAAGTTTAATTCTTGTCATACTTTTAGAAATAAAGTAGATAAAATAGAGAAATATTTCTTCACTATGAATGCTCTTAAATGAACCGGCTATTTGGATTGGGATTGTTTAGGGTGTATATAAATATGTAAATGGTGTATATACTTTATACATATGTAATAACTTTAAAGTTTTTGTTATGCATTTTTATAGGGAAATAGTAGCAACTAGCAACAATAAAATGGAGGTAGGTTGTGTGGTAAGTTAAAAATTATCTTATCATATTAAATTTGCCTTAATTCATTTCTTTTTGATACTAAGCTTATCATGATAAACTAAACTTATCTTAGATAAACTTATTTAATTATAAAATCAACCCTAACCCTTATCTTGAACCATACCTGAATAAGCTCACCCAACCTGGTCACTCTTGGCAAACGACTAAATTGAATGCGGGTGAAGATAGTGATCGATCGAAGGGGGGTGGATATCAAATAACGGACCTCGAACAATTTAAGTCAAATTAACATATCGATATGAATACAAATTACATTGAATATATAAATTAGAGTGCATAAAAGAAAATTAAAGATTATTTATCATAAAAAGAAATCAAATCTACCAACATTTGTTTATTTTGTTATGAACAATTGGCATCTATTAGTGTCTAAACTATTCAGGGACTAAAAGTAATCTTAAGTATCAACTTTCACCTAAAAGTAATCCAATATTTGAAAATCACTACTAACGAGCTATCACAATATTAACAAAAAATTATCAGGAATAATTTTTCGATGGGTTTTAAGATGGAATTGACGACGTATCGATCAAAAATCCAACATAACAACTTCATATTCTACGGTAAGGATAGGCAAATTACCGAACATGGGCCTTGGTTATTTGTAGTATGGATAGGCAAACTAGACAGTAAGGCAATCTTTTTTCAAAATTCAAAAACCAGGGTTGGGCTTGGCCCGTTCCTAGAAATGGGCTGGTCTCAGCTGACTCCTCGTTTTGTTGGATGCAAAAGAGAAAGTGCACCTTAAGCCAAGTTTCATTATACATTCTCCAAAATTGGTAGACAAGAGTGCAAGGTTATGATCCGTGATGAGAAACAACACACAATACTTTGTTTTAAAATGTCGAAGTTAATTTTTCACATTGAATGAATCATCAATAAGTCTCGAATGTCAACCTTGTAATATGGTTGTTATATGTTGGTAAAGGAATCTAAGGCATGTTAATGAAGAAGGCCCACCTTCATTGTGCATATTAAATGCTACGCATTAGCTTATGACTTGTTTATTTGGCTTAGCTAATATGGAGTACAATTTTTTAATTATATATGAAGAGATACTAATCCTCCTTATTATCATGCATACACCAACCTTGCCACCGCAATAAGCAATTTGCCAAACCAATATTTTAGTGTCGTTTTAAACGATATATGAATGTTTAATATGTAGACAAATAATTGTTTTAAACATAGTGTTTCCATGAAATTTGATAAGCACATTTATTAATAGCAAGTATGAAAAAAGTAATATTAATTAAAAGGAAAATTACAAATATTTTTAGTTCATTTAAAAGCATAATCTCATTTTTTTTGGTTGAAGAGCAAAATCTCATTTAATATGTTTTGTTAATTAATTCAAAAATGTTTTTATAACGTCGATGTATTAGGCCTTGTTTTACTTGTTAGGTGAAAAGTATTTTTTGGTTTAAAAGTGATATTTTAGGTGAAAATTTTGTCTCGAAAAACATAAAAATAGAGATATAATATGGATGATTAAAAGAAGTAAAATAATTTTTTTGGAGGAAAAAATTCTTTCAATAATAAGTGAAACAAGGCCTTACACTTCCCTTGTAAAAAATAATCAAAAACGTTTTTTTTAATCAGAAAATCAAAACGTTTTTTAGAAAATTAATCTGAACCATTTACAAAACAATGTAAAAGAACTCAAAACCTATTTTTAATCAGAAGATCAAAACGTTTTTAGAAAATTATCTATCTAAAGTGCAGAGCTAAAAATTTTCACCGTCGACCACCAAATCCTACCTCCTGAGCAGGCGAGTTTCTCTCGTCTCTTCCCCAAACTCCCCACTGTTTGTTGGATTTGTTTGTTTTCCTTTCGAATCACTCCAAACAATTCCCACCAGTCCCCAATTCCAACTTCCCACCTGCCCTTGATCATTGACATCTCTCCTACAATCCTTAATCTTAACCCCCCAAATCCCAAATCCCTTCATACGCTCTTCCAATTGGCCTCCCCTTCCCACGATTCGTACTTGAAACACTCCACTTGATCACAAAAACGCCTTCCCCATCTACAAATCCAAAGCGCCCAGCACCTGTTCGATGAAATTCCTCTGAGAAAAAAAAAGAGAGGAACCTTTACTGGTAATGTTACACCCTCATAAAGCGGATTTGAGGCGATTTGTGCCCGGTTTCATGGCGAATCACAAAACCCTCTTCATGGTCCTTTGGATCGTGGGCTTTGCATCGGTGTTCGTATGGCAGCGCAACATTGTAGACAGCCTTCTGGCGTTCAGGCACGGCGGTTCTAGGGTGAGTTCGCTTCCGTTGTTGAGGCCCGTGGCCTTCAATATTACGGATTTTGGGGCTGTTGGTGATGGGTACACGGATAATACGGCGGCGTTTGAGAAGGCGATCTTGGCGATTGCGAAGCTGAGGAATAAGGGTGGGGGTCAGCTGAACGTGCCTTCTGGAAATTGGCTCACTGCTCCGTTCAATTTGACAAGTCACATGACTTTGTTTCTTGCTGAGAACGCTGTTATACTTGGCATTGATGTGAGTTTTCTGTTTTCTGTTTTTTTTTTTTTTCCTTTTGTTATATGGTGTATGTGGCAATTGGGAATCTCAGTGTTGTTGATATTTAAGTACGGTGAGATTTTGTTTCTCAATGAAAGGAGAGAGCTTGGAGATTAGGGCGTATTTGTAAGGATTTTCGCTGTGATGGGTTTGGGTTTCATATGCATTATGGGTGGCGGGATGGAATGGATCTGCAATGATCCAGGGCATTAATGTTTGGTATCATGAATCATAATTGAATGTAGAAACTTAAAAATATAGAGGGAGTTGATCCCCCTATTTCTGATGTGGTATGCTTTGTGAAGCTGGATCTAGCAGAAAACCCCCTTGGTAGTAATAGATGGTTGCTGAGGCATCTCTTAGTTCGTCAACTTCAGATGGTTTTATGGATTTGTTTGGCAGCTAAGCTGTCTTTATTTTTGGCAACTCCAGAAATTGATATGTGTGTGGAAGCTTGTTCGGGACATTGTGCAGCGAAGTCATTGCAAGGATTTGTTGGCATGGTTGGAAACAACCTTGTTTTGAGTAGTCTATGACTTGTTTTTTTTTTTCCCTGTTTAGAAAACAGGGGGAAAGATTCATTTGATTTTTAAAAAATGGGGATCGTTCAGGTGTGCATTTGGAAGATAAATGCTCAGATTTAAGTTGGTTAATGCTGGTATTGGATTGTTGCTAAAGGGCCTTGTTTTGTTAGATTTAAGTTGCTGTCTTTGATTAGAAAAGTATGACTATTTGGAAACCCCAGCACAGCTCGAAAGTTAGTATTAATGGATGACTGTCCTGACTTTGTCTGGTATGTGAATGATAATTGATAAGCAGTCACAGTGAGTTCATACATCTGTCATCCAAAAAATGCTATATTTTTCTTTTCCTTGATGCAGTATTGCAGTTATTATTCTTTTTGTTGTGTTAATGGACGGTGCAAAATAGAAATGTTTCGTGTCTTTTGGGAAACTTGTCTAAAACATTGTGTGTCAACCACAGTCTGCAAAAGTAAAGGACGTAATGGAGAACAAGGGTATCTGGGGACTTGAATGTATTTTTTCCATTCTCATTTGCTCTGTCGTAGGTTTTTCAAATGTTTATCCTTTTTCTTGACTTAGGTTTTATGCACCTTAATAAACTCTATATTAACATTATGATAGCATATGGTCGTTTGTTCTGTGACCTTTCCCTTCTGTGTTCGTTTGTTATCTTTTCTGGAATTGCTGCTTTCTCATGTCCTTGCCATTTTCATTTATGTATTCATGCCTGCTTCCATGTAATATGGATTCCCTTATTTTGCAGAAGTACATGTTTTGTTCTGCACTTATAATTGTTATGCTCTGATTTTTCATCTTCCCCATACACTATAGAAAATTCTGTATTGAGATGGATCGTCCTCTGTTGTTGGTCAAATTTTGTGCAAGGTAAACCAGTTACTTAAACATATTATCTATGAAACTGAGCAGGATCAAAAACGTTGGACTTTGATGCCCCCGTTGCCATCCTATGGGTATGGAAGGGAGCATCCTGGGCCCCGATATGGAAGTCTCATCCACGGTCAACATCTTCATGACGTAGTGATAACCGGTAAGATAAGGCTATTGCTACTTTTGGACTTGAGTATCATTTGTATGGTCTATCACTGTGTTATGCAAATTCAGTTCTATTTTCCCATTTCTCCTACATAATAACTTGGATGTGACACTGGAACATATGCATTATAGTTCATTTCTAAGTCATTTAAATTGCTTTTTCTTTCTGTTTAGCTCTTTGACGGGGTTGTTCTTTTTCTTTTTGACTGATTCCTTCAAGAATAACAATATCCCTTCATGTCTTTATCTCTTATTGGAGAGGGGCTAGGGATTTGGTCATTTGATTATGGAATACCATTTTTGTTGGGGGTAATCATATGAGTAACAAAGTGAAAAGGTCATCATATGGGATTACATATATGTCTTCTCTTTAAGCCTTTGGTTCTCTTTTCTTTTCGGGTTGGAAGCTCTTATGTATTTCATTCAGCCATTACATTGAAGCGTATTCTTCATTGATAATGACAAGTGGTGATCATGCTCTTTTGTTGACTTGCTGGGAGAGTCGTTCTATTTTGGTTCAAGCATAAACAAAGTAGAAAACTGGAAATTGTGTCACATTTGACTAGAAAAGTTGGGAGGATGACGGGACACTAGAAACTAGCAGCTCCATATTTGGTTGGAAAATTCTAGGTGATGTGCAGTTTTGGGAAAATTCTGTACTTTGTTGTATTTTTTCCGGGGAAGGGGGTTGAAGGAGGCCAAAAGCTCTAATTCTAACCATCCAATGGTCAGGGAAAATCGTGATATGCTTGAGTAAAATATAGGAGAATAATGCATATGATATTAATGTGTGAAAGGTGAGAGTAATTTACTCATTCTATGGATTGTGCTGTCGTTTGGTGTATCATCCTCAGTAAGAAACCAACTAATTATAATGAGAAAATCACGGAGATTGTTATTTTTTTGCTTATACATAACAAAAGACCCGCAAGTTATTTTGGAAATAGTAAGTTAAACACTTAAAGTAATGCATGTCTCGAGTTCTGTTCTGATGGTGAGATTTTTGTTTTCTTCCTTAGTCAAGACCAACTTACTTCTTTCTTTTAGCTGAGTTATAATCGATTTCTGCTGTTGATATGTGTGTATTCTTGCTGGAAATTGAAATAAAATTTGCTATAACTCTGCTTGTGGGTTTTCTTCTCATTAAAATTTGCTACCAGCTATATGACTTCTTTTGTAAAAGCATTGTGGGCCTTGTGGCCATTTATCTCCTAAATTACATTAGAAAGCTCCTAATGACATATTTATATTTTCTTTTTGTCATTAATCGAATATGAAAATTTGTGAAAATTAGATCTTTAGCTTCTTTTTTTGTTCCTTTTCTCATCAACATAACAGTGGCTTCAAATTGGCTTATAGGTGTTTGTTTAAAATTCTAACCTATTCCTATGGTATAATGTATATGTTTCATCACTTATAGCAATGTTTTCACAATGACTCTAGTCTTTTCATGAAAAAGTTGAATATCTTCTGAGCTGCAGAACAAAGGGCATGTATGTACTGTGTGCATTATATACAGTGGACCTAAGTTGATGTTTCAGTGGGGTTTTTCTTTTTCAGATGAAGATACATGGGAATTCCCAACTCACCATATGTGATCTGGATATGAATAAAAGGATGTAGAGAATATTCTAAAATACCTTGTCATATAACTATTGAACAGGTCAAAATGGCACAATTGATGGACAGGGTCAAACATGGTGGACAAAGTACCGCCAAAAGCTTCTCAACAACACTAGAGGTCCTCTCGTGCAGATAATGTGGTCAAGTGACATTGTAATTACAAACATCACATTACGCAATTCTCCTTTCTGGACGCTCCACCCTTATGACTGCAAAAATGTTACAATCCGAAATTTAACAATTTTAGCTCCCTTACATGACGCTCCAAATACTGATGGAATTGATCCTGGTAAATATTTTCTTCTCCTCTTTTGAAAGTAAGATTATCTGGTTCATAACCAACCGCAAACTCAATTAGCATTGATCCTCTGACCAGATTCATGTGAAGATATGGTAATCGAGGACTGCTATATCAGTGTGGGTGATGATGCAATTGCAATTAAGAGTGGCTGGGATCAGTTTGGCATTACTTATGCCAAGCCTTCTAAGAACATTCTTATTCGTAACCTTATTGTTCAGTCTATTGTCAGGTAATTATTTTGGATGAGTTGACATCCTTGATTAGTACTATATACTTCTAGTAAGGGCACCTCTCAGATAAGTAGGACCTGAAAATCATGGTGTTAAAACAGTATCACCTGTTGGTAGTTAGAATTCATTTCAAAGTAGAACACTCTAATTTTAACTGTCTAGGGCTCTTTTGGTTCCTATTTGAGTTCCCATTGTTGAGTTATTAAAACATTATAAAGTTACCAAAATAATTGTTCCAAATTGTAATGTAATAGGTTAGGCATTCAAATTTCTAAACTGACAGCTAAAATTTCAACACAGGAAAACTCTAAACTAAATCTGAACCAAACAAGCTCTAATGTTGTGATTGAGCAGCCATGGTCTTGAGTTCACATTTCTAAGGGTGGGTTTGGATTACCCAAGATGGGCATTACATTGCAGTATACTCCATTATTTGGGTAATCCAAGCGCACCCTTATAGTAGGCTGGCACTTGTCTTACTTTCTACATGCCCTTTGGGAAAATTGCTATATGTAACGAACAATTGATCTGTTGCAGCGCTGGAATATCAATCGGTAGCGAAATGTCTGGTGGTGTGTCAAACGTCACTGTTGAGAACCTGCTTGTGTGGAACTCAAGGCGTGCAGTAAGGATCAAGACAGCTGTAGGCAGAGGGGGATACGTCAGACACATAAATTACCGGAATCTAACTTTTGACAATGTTCGTGTTGGAATTGTTGTCAAGACTGATTACAATGAGCACCCAGATGGAGATTACGACCGAACAGCTGTCCCTGATATACGAGACATAAACTTCACTTCAATCCACGGCCAGAGGGTGCGCGTCCCAGTTCGCATCCACGGCAGTGAGGAAATCCCGGTGAAAGACATAACTTTTAGGGACATGTCGGTCGGGCTTTCATACAAGAAGAAGCGCGTCTTTCAGTGTGCATTTGTGTATGGAAAGGTGCTTGGGACGATTTTCCCGCTCCCATGTGAGAACCTTGATCTGTACAACGAGCAAGGGCAGCTTGTGAGGAAGTCGACTTCCCAGAACGTGACGGATATAGATTATGATTTCTAATTTGGGGAGTTTGGAGCGAGTTTTGAGATGGGTTTGATGTATGTTTTCTCATGTTTTGTTGATTTATGGAGTTTTACCAACTTGTTAGCGTTTTACCACTCTGAATGTTGGTTTGATGGATGAGTGGTGTTGGAGTATATATACAGGCCAGTTGAATAGTTTCCGAACGTTTTAGGATATTGTAGCAAGAAAGAAGCCAAGGAAATAAAGACATTGCCACTTGATCTCTGTTTGTCACGTGCACTTATTGGTCAATATGCACATTCTGAAATTCATTGTACTGCACGTAAGCCTACACATTTATGAGCCCTTTTGAAATTCATTATAGACTCTATGGACGATAGGGCTGAGTATCGAACCGAAAAAACCGAAAAATTTAATCGAACTGAACGAAATCGAGGATAGTCGGTTCGGTTTTCGATTCACCAAATTCTCAAATTTCGGTTTCGGTTTCGGCTCGGTTTTGTGCTGCGTGCCGGGTGGGCCGTGGGAGTATGAGTGTGGTTCGGTTAGGGTATCGGTTCCTCAATCCAAGTTTCACACTTTCAAGTTTCAAAATTCGTGCTCTCAGTTTCAACCCTAGCCACCGTTGTCGACCTCCGCCATAGCCGGCCTCCCGAGTCTGCCTCCACGCCTTGTCGTGTTGTCCTCGAACGACTCCTTTCTTCTACGCCTCTGCGAGTGCGGGCTGCCCTCAACTCCTCAAGTCTTGAGTTCTTCTTCCCCTTCTCCGTTTCTGTTCTTCACTTGAATGAGTCGTTTCTGTTCTTCACTTGAATAGTTGAATGAATCGCTTGATGATTGCAATTTCGGTTCTTCGCTTGATGATTGTTGATGATTGCAATATGTTTATGTAATTCTGTTCTTCCCTCAAGTGTTGTGATGGCTTACTGGAATTGGGAATTCAATCGTATTTGCCTTTGTGTCAAAATGAAGTTTACCACTGGTATGGCCGTGTTTGATTTCAATCTTGCAACTCTTCTTAGCTTGTTCGATGTTAAAATTTAAAAAAAGACAAGTAGAAGAAAGTTTAGCCTCTGGCTTGTGCTCTGATGTGAAGATGTTTTTTTGTCGGATGCTATGATGTAATGTCACCTTTCAATCTTGTTCGGATGTAATTTGGAACATGAATGTTATGTGATTCAAACTACAAATGCTTGACTTTTATGGTTCTTTTGAGTTCTGCATTTCATTTTAAATGTTTGTATGATAATTCTTCTCAACTACTTTTGAAACTGGGGATTCAATGGGAACAAATCTATCATGTATATGGTGGAATGCATTTTTGTATGTGCAAGGCTATGAGATGCTTACTGGGATATAATCTCATGAGATATCAGATGAGGAACTGTTGCTGCTGGTTTAACCACCAGAGTACGAAGATTGAATCCATTTAAAAAATGAAGCAAGTTCATCATTCCTACTTGCACATTTCTTGATTTCTATGAGCTCCTACTCTGATGATATTGATTTGTGCAGGGTTCTATCAATGTATATATGCATGATATTGGTTTACTCACTTTATTGATTGTATTCTACAATCTTATATGTGTTTGTGTGTTTTGTGTGCAGTTTTCATCTAGGGTTGTGCTGTATCCCAGCCCTAGAAGTACCCATGGAGCAGGAGATCCAAGACGAATTCAAGAGAAGTGGGTTCGCTATTGAAAACGAGGCAGAAGTTGTCAACAAATGTGAACCTTTATCTACCAATTGATGCTTTGCCTTTCTCCAAATCTGCATTCATGTCGAATTTCAATTCAAAGTTGTATAACCTTTTTGTAGGTCTCACGTTTTGCATAAATTACAAGCTATCTCCTTCAGATTTGGTGTCCAGTTGGGAAGTTTACTACCTCAACAGGTCAGTCTAGGTTTTCTTGCCAAATTTCAATTCGAAAAGAAAACACGAGGATAGTATTACTTTTCTCTCCTACGGCTTTGTATGTTTATAATTTGCGGGCGGTTGAACCCAAAAAATGGACCGATAGGAAATTAGAAAAAATTGAATTCGGGCAATTGCTTTTCAAACAATGACCCATATGCTGTCAACAAGGAAATTTTGGAATTGGGTGGTATTGTGCCTTGAGATATTCTTTATGCAAGTACATAAAATGGATCAGACAAGTTGTTCTGTCATTTTGCTTTTCTTCTATCACTTAAGGAGTAGCTCATGGTTAAGTGGGGGCTGCCTGACATTGAAAGCTATTAAGCAGGCAACTGAATGATTCGAATGTACAAGATGCTGAAATGGATGGGTTTCTGCTGCACCTACAAAATGAACAAAGGGATGCAGTTATCAAAGAAGAACCTTACTTACATGTATACTCCAGCCACGATGTTGACATGTGAGTACCAAGTCTAGTCTGGCATCATGAACCTGCTTGTTATATCTTGCTGTCATGTATACCTCCTTTTCAATGTGGACTGTATTAGGATTTTAAATGAAGAACAAGAAGACTCGAGAGAAGGAATACTGGACAGTCCAACATACCAGCCCTCCACTCTTGACCAAGATTCATATGGTTCAGGTCGAAAAGCAAAAGGTAGCGTCCTATCATGTGGAAAACCGTCGGACCTTGTGACGCCATTCGAGCAGCGAACCAACAAATTTGTGGTTCAGTTTACAATCAACAATCAACATAGTGCGAACTCAACAATAATGAACAATGTGAGTGATCAAAGTGAAGATGACATTATCAGGAAGGTCCAGCCGGTCAAAAAATGCTCTTTGGACATTCAGGGATCTAATCCTAAACCTGGTTGCAAATTCATGTATGACAGAATTGAAGACAAGGTAATTGAATTATTACTGTAAGATGATGGTTACAATATTAATACTGTAACACTGAGGCTCTAACATAACTGTTTGATAATGTAGTTCAATTATCTTGAAACTCACATCAATAAACATGGGTCGGCAATCATTTCTTCCAGTCCTCATGAAAAGGCCGTGGACCCTACAGTTGCTTCTCAGGTGATACTGCTTACATAATTCTAAACATAGTATTGAGCAAGAAATTTAGGATATATTATCCCCTGCCCAGGTCTTTTGTTTGCTTGCATATATTATATATTATTTTCCTGATTTCGTTATTAGGAAGCATTTGTAAGTTTAATTATAAATGAAATTAAATGTTTCAGAACTGCATATTTGCCATTGGCATGATATCTTGTGACGGGGAAGGTCGTCTAAATGAGAAGTCTGTCTTATTACAAAGCAGGTTTGACACTTTCTTCTCCTTTTATTAGTGATCCAAATTTCACCTAAATATTGTATAAACTATCCAAGTTCCTATATCTTTTTTCGATCATAAAGAGAAAAAGACTAAAACTGAAAAGGTCAGCCCTTTTTAATATCCTTGGGCAGTAACCAGTAATAGTCAAATTTTCCTACTAAAGCAGCTTAAAGTGCTATATTGATAAGCAATATCACAGGATCTACTTCTGGCTTATATTTCTGAAGTGAATAGATTTTGATTTGTTCTGCCCGCTTGTAGTTGCTGTCTAAATGGGTTATAATTCTGTGACCAGTGCTGAGCATTCGGGAGGACAACATGTTCGTCTTGACTTGGAAAAATTGAGCCACTATTCTGTTTTTCCTGGACAGGTAATAGAAGGGTACCATTATCAATGCGTTTCATAGACTTATTAATACATAACACTTTGAAGATGATACGGCCGTTATGCAGGTGGTCGGCATTGTAGGAAATAACCCCAGTGGACATTGTTTAGTTGCTTCTGAAGTCGTAGAATGTATTCCTTTCTCAAACAGTCTTGTTGAGGAAACACATCCTCCAAAGAAGATAGCTCTTGCTGAAAATTTTGTTTCAAAGGGAGAAGTATCATTGGTGAGGATGCTTCATTTATTGATCGAGTTTCTTGTGCATCTTGCTAAGCACGTGAAGTTATCATTATATGAAATTCACACAAGTACTTGGACTACACTGAATTGGTCTCATAGAACTTACAAGCATTTAAATGCTTCACACAATTACTTGGACTACAGTATAACTACGGTCCAATAGCATTTAGCATTTAAATGCAGGAGTTAGATATTCTGATTATTGTAAAGACTTTTTATGCCCTTTATGATTAGCAGGTTTCATGTCTGAAGCATGCCGTTAGTGCATAGATCTGATCATGCATAAATGTTTCTATATTACCAACGCTCATGCTTGAGAATAATCCCCATCTAGCTGAATTTTCTTAGTCAAGGTTATTGTTTCTAAGCTAAACTTTTTATTCTACAGATTATAGCTTCAGGTCCGTTCACTACAACAGACAATTTGTTTTTTGAGCCACTAACAGAATTGCTTGCTTATGCAACGAGAAAGCAACCACAGTTGCTTATACTGGTAAAGAACATTTTTCCTCATTCCATTTGCTTTATTTTTTTTGCATTTTGAAGTATGACTGACAAGCATACAATATTATTTGGCAATTCAGTTGGGGCCTTTTGTTGATTCAGAACATCCAGAGATTAAGAAAGGAACTTTGGAGCGAACCTTTGATGATATGTTTGAACATGAAGTTATTAGGAGGGTAAAATTTTGATCTTTTCCATTATCATTACTATTACCATCAAAGTTTATGCTACCCAGAATTTTGACTTCTGCAGTTGCAAGACCATGTAGAGTATATGGGTTTTGAAACTCGTGTACTTCTAGTGCCATCTATACGAGATGCTAACCATGATTTTGTGTTTCCTCAGGTAATTTTGTTCTCAAGTTTATAATTTAAGCAGATATTGGAATAGCCAATTAAAAAAATTAACATCAACACTTCCTGTGCTTACCAATCTGCAGGCTCCTTTTGATACAATCCCTTCTAAGCTTAGAGATCAGGTAAGTGTTCGTTCACCTGTTAAAATTATATTCACCCAAATTTAATTGACTTGTAATTAAGTTTTCACTATCCATTTGCAGATAACCAGCATGTCAAATCCAGGAATTTTCGATTCCAATAAGGTACTAATTGAAAATTTTCAGTATGCTTTTTCTATATCAAATGTATGTTGATGTGAAGTATTATTTCAGTAATGCAGAAATGTTGTAACAACCTATAAGTTATTGCCTAGAAAAATAAAATAAAAAGGTACAAATTCTGTTTTAATGCATTGGTGCGTCATTGTAGTGTATCCTCGACCTTTCTGATGTATTAACATAAATGGTTATCTGTTTGGATGACTTTCATATTTAATGATAAATCACTTCAATCTTTATGCAATTATTTTATATATCCTTGTTTGATGCAATCAAATTTTGCCAATTGCTCCAAGAGATGGTTGAGTGTAATTGACAGGACAAATGTCCTATAATATACGATAAAAGTTGTTTATAGGCTCTTAAGCAAAAAGCAAAAAAGAGTTGTCTTAGGCTGTATTCACATTTTTCCTTTGCAGGTAAAGGTCGGTTGCTGCACTGTTGACATTCTCAAACAGCTTAGTGGAGAAGAGATCTCAAGGCTTCCAAAAGATGGATCATCTGGGGACCGTTTAAGTAGACTGACAACCCATCTCCTCAATCAGCACAGGTAGGATATGCAATGGTGATTCTTACTTTTTGGAAGGCTTATATGTTAAAATGAACATTGAGAAAATGCTGAGTTATTTTTGTTGTATTTCTTTGTTGAAAACAGCTTCTACCCATTATATCCACCTGCAGAGGGTGTTCCATTGGACTTTTCGATTGCACCAGAAGCACTAGATATCCCTGGGGTTCCACAGATTCTGATACTACCATCAGACTTGGCTCCTTTCATAAAGGTAGTATGTGAGCTTCACTCTTAGATCACAATGTTTGCTCTGAATGTGTTTTGAAACGGTCCCATTAGCTTGAGTCTTGGGATGCAACCTTAATTAATTTGTGTGCTTTAGTTGGTTTGGGCTTGCGCTGAGCTTTAATTGCAAGCTTCTGAAAACTCAAGGGAAGCCATGACTTGGTTTTATTTCATAAAACTTAGTGTTGATTTAGTTTTTGATTGTGAAACCAATTGACCTTTTCTTATTTTTTCTTTCCTTTTTAATGCTGGTGCGCAGATTGTATCAGTTAAAGAAAAAGATCATGAAGAAGCACAGAATAGCTGCATATGTGTGAACCCGGGGAGGCTTGCTAAGGGCATAGGAGGAGGTACCTTTGTGGAGCTTCATTACCGTGAGAACTGTGAAGATTCACATGCATCTATTATCCGAGTATAAGAGGTTCTATTAGATTTGCATCCTAGTCATTACATTTTACTGTAGAGCATTTAGTGTGGAAACCCTTTCTAAATTAGTATGTTCAATGTGGTCATTAGCACGATTTCCATTAGCACGGTTTCCATTAGCAGTGTTTCTTCCCTACCTGTATTATTGAACTGCTTTTACCACATTTCTAGAGCAACAGTGTGTCAAAAACAGGAAAAGAAAAGCACTTTAAAGTGCAGTTCCTATTTATTATCACATGTCCAATGGGGAATTAAGGTTAGCAAAATGCCTTCTTAACAATCATAATGGTGATGTACATAAAACATTTTGATTAGAATCCCGGGGCTAGGGTACTAGCCCGTTTTAACTGGATGCTTCTTGTCACCAATCCAAACAACACAAAGGACATGACACGAAGCAAGCAACTAACAGACCAAACCCAAGGTACAAGGCTTAGCAGGGTATGAACCATACAGCTTTGCAAGCTCCGTTGGCATAGAAAATCCAACAATAGCACCCAGCGAATTGATTTGAAAGATCCTCAACGATCCCATGCTAGACATCAATGTGGGTGTCTCTTATTCTTATTTCTAGTTTGAGAGCCTTTTACTGGCAAGGAAACGTGTGTAAAAAAACTTTGATATCTGAAACTTTCATATTCAAATATAGAATGGCTAGTAAAAATGAATGCATTATCTTGTTATAGATTGATCCAATATATCAACACAATGGACACAGAAATACATCGGACATCCCAAAGCAATCGCCTATCAGGGAACATAGAGAGAACTCTTGCCACAACTTGAAAGGAGGACCATTAGCCTCATGCACAGCATATACATTCGCCCGTGTTATGCAGTGATCTGTATTTTCTTCTTGGAGTTATTCTTTCGATGGACCTTTGTCATTGTCTTTGCCAGGTATTACATATATCAAACTTGGCTCAAAATGCGGTGCATGAGGCTCAAAAATGATCTAACCAATAATCATTAATCATATTAATATGTATACATTTTTATAAATAACAATATATTTTGGTCCATTCTGGTCTGACCCGGTAAATTCCGGATTTGAACCGGACCGAAAGCAAAAATCTATAAAAATGAAAGACCGGCACCGGCACCGGCTCCGGTCCAGTCTAGAAATGCACAACATAGGGTTAACCCTGCGAAACATAACAAGTTGCAAATTTAAAATCAATCCAAATTTTTTGTCCAAACGTTGTAATACAAGGTACTTCCATTCTTTTTTTTTTTTTTTTTTTTTTGAGCTCAACTTCCATTCTATTTAATCAGAAAAAAAAAGATTAACTTTTGTTGTATGCAATAGCTTCGTTAATATAAAAATTCCTAAATTTATAATCAATCCAAATACCTCACTTAACCTGTTCATTTGAATTAAAAAGTACTTGTTTGAGGGTGCAAAACACAGGTAAAAAATTTTAACACATGTATGGAAAAGAAATCGAGGTCTAAATTTGCTTCCCTTTATCTTATGACTCAATCAATCCAAACTAACCGGATTGATTAATCTCACAAATGAAAAGGAGGCAAGACCAACTGGCCTGAACAAATACGAAACCAGTGCCACATATATGATTCAAACTGAAACAACTGAACCATGTGCTCGCCATTACTAATTTTGAATGACATCCATTTCCAATACACCAAACACTTCATCCATTTCAGTGTAATAGAAACAAAAATTACATAATACAAGTAACCAAAATCATGTCAAAGGGAGTTATTTCAGTCAAAGAAGTTTATTGAGAGCTTTATCACACACCATAGAAAACAGAGATCAGCTTTCCTCTCCAAGAAAAGCTTCCACCTGAACAGCATAACAATAGATGTGATCAAGGCCACAATTCAAGAATCAAAGCATCCAGGGTTCTAAGGATTTATAAAAATCAAAGAACACTCTTGAAGTAATGCAAAAACTCTTATATTTGAGGTAACACACAGCAGCAATTCACTCTTAGTTCACAAAAAGTACATTAATCTGCAGCAAAGTTACCAATATCATAGCAAAAAGTGGTAATGTAACCTTCTGTTTTTTTAACAACGCATAGCTTGAACTTGAAAAGGATAGTGGTATCTTCCAAATTTTACAAAACTTGGATATTAGTCTATATCTTACATGACAATATTCTTGGATCTAATCAGAGAAGAGGTGGCCGTGGCGTGGTGTGGTGTGTCATTCTTGGCAAAAGATCAACACAAATTACCAGAAAACAATGCCTAAAATTGATTTCATTCCCATAAAAAGAACCGGAAAAAAACAAATAACCACAAATATGTTGATCTCCAAAAGGACAAGCATAGAGAAATGGGATGAACGAATATATAACAAAGCCAAGGATATTAGTCCATTAGCCTTATCACCAGCTCCACTCAAAAACATATTAGAAACCAATAAGTAGATCATGTAATTATCTTCGTTGAAGCTTTAGCCTAAACTTATATCAAGCATTATCTCATAGAAGTACTTTTTCAAGCTATCTCTATAATTACAGTTCAAGTACCAAATATATTTTTCATCTCCAAAATATCACTCGTCGTACTCAATCAAATTGTCCTAATGCTATTGTCTAATCCATGATTTTAAACATGTCCACATGAGGGCTTCACGCTTCAGTAAGAGCAGCATTCTATCTTAAATCCCATCAGATGAATTTCTACAAGAATAAATTATCACTGGAAAATAATATAGATTGAACAAGTGACCTAATTTAGTATAGTCATACTAGGAATTATGTACATTATGCACAGCAGCAAAGAACCAGATAATAAAATGAGAAAAGAGAATGTTTGATCAACAATAGGCAGTTGCAGTGAAAGATAGAGAGACATTTGACTCTATCCAATGCATTTCCTAATGTGTTCACAACTTCAACATATCATAAGCACAAATCCACTGAAGGCAAATGCCAGGAGACAGAAGACTCTCATGTATCCATGATTCCATAACATTCAATTTCTCTAAACCTCAGATATTCTAATGGAAGCAAAACTTCTACGCTACGCCCAGCGGCAAAGAGTAGGCGAGGAAAACAAGAATTCTTGAACAGCGAACAACCAGTCCAACTTTCACCGATTGCATATTACTGTATTTTTAACTACTGAAAGCAATTGATGAAGAAGAAAATGTGCCAAACCTGGAAGTTCTTTTCAGTGGTGAGAAGAGGAAGACGAAGAGGACGAGAATGTATTATAAGCAGCCTCGCCAGCGACGTAAACTCCGAAGGCAACAAGAGCAATGCCAAGGCCAGGAAAGGCGTGTCGAAACTGGTTGGAAAGCATTGGGTGCTTCCTCCATGCATCCCTCCTCCTAAAGAACTCTCCAGTTGTTCCAAGCTGCTTAGCCATCACTTCTTACTACAACATCAAGGCAAAACAGTTTAAAGGCCACACCAACGATAGCAAACTTCATCAAATTGAACCTTTCACAGACAAAACCATTTAATCCAACAAGCAAATGCAATATGAGATCTGAAACCTTTGTCGTACTACATTACAAGACAACAAAATCCACTGATTAACACAAGAAACCCTAGTTTAAGCGGTGCAGATCATAGAAACCGGAGCCAGGGAGAATGGAAACTACTGTTACAAAATTGAAGATCAGAGAACAATTTCTGGTAATCATTTCCACCAAATTATTCAGTTGATTGACCAAATCACCCATAACGACCTGATTTGCAAGAGCAATTCATTTCAAATCTCATCTCAAAACACCATACAACATTGAAGAATTCCAGAGACAAATTGCAATATCATCAAATCGAGTGAATTAGGCGAGAAGATCGATAGACTGGAACAGGCAGGTAACAACATGAAATTGAGGATCGAGAGAAAACCTTTGCAGAAAGACGAACGAGGTGGAGGTGCAGAGAGCTCGGAGAGACCGGGGTCGAGACTTGGAACTGCTACTGGAAAGGACCCCATCCAAAAGGGCTAAATTATTTATATCGTAAATGGGCCTCTAATATTCGGCCCAATACTTGGCCCATAAATGCCCTTTTCAACGGGTAACAAGTTCGTTCGACATAACGAAGCGCCTTCAAAGCTCAAAACCCTCCATAATACCGCCCATTTAGACCGGGCTAAGAATCGGTTCAAAACCGAACCCAACCGAAACCGAAATTCGGGAATTTCGAAAAAATTCGGTTCAATACGGTTTTTGATAAATATAAGGTTTTTCTTTGAAAAAATTGAATCGAACCGAAAAGTAACCGAAACCAAAATCATGAAATTTCTTGAACCGAACTCCGTCGGTTTCGGTTCGGTTTTCGATATATATAAGGCTTTTCTTTGAAAAAATTGAATCGAATCGAAAAATAACCGAAACCGAAATCATGAAATTTTTTGAACCGAACTCCGTCGGTTTCGGTTCGGTTTGTTTAACTTTTTCGGTTTCGGTCCAAGCATGCTTAACAAGCACCATCCACCGTAACCAAAACCTTAATAACTCAAAGTCATCCAATACTTCACCCAATGTGATGAGCAGGACCCTCTTCCATTTGCTACGAGAGTGTGCTCCCGTCACATAGGTCTGGCAATCGCTAAGTGTAATTGTGTAATGAGTTCCCTCCTTATTTGTACACTTGTAGTGATATACATATACTGATATCAAAGGTTGCACTTATGAGAATGTTAAGAACCATGACAATTAGAGCTCCATATATTGCTAATATGTTATGGAAAACTCGCAACAGATTAGTCTTCGAGGGGAGAACTTTCACTTGCGATTATCTACAATTGTCATCTTAAGTATCGAGGCAAAATGGGTCATTTCTTTGAAGCTAGTCGAGACATTGCAACCACTAGTTTTTATGTCTTTGTTGCACGCCATGTATGAGCAAGGCAAGCCACTTCCAACCGGTTGGCTAACCCTTGACATAAACGTAATATCCAAGGGCAACCCTAGGACTACAAGTGGTGGTGGTGTTCTCCTTGATGAGAGAGACAAATCTGCCAAAGCTTTTACATTTACTTGTGGTATAGAGTTGTCAGGCTTAATGGTGAAGTAGCTATGAGCCATCAAACATGGAATTCAATTGGTTCATCACGATCAAGGGTCTCGTATTCTTGTCCAACTTAACTCTCGGATTGCCTAGTGACTTCTATCTTATCCAACGTTATCGAGAACTCATGCGCAATCATCCGGGGATGATCCAAGTTACCTACGTGAACGAATATACTCGCAACTCCTCGACAAGTTAGCCAATCTAGTAGGACTGAGCATCGGTTCAAAACGAACTGAATCGAAAAAAAATCAAACCGAACCAAAACCGTAATCCGGGAATTTGGTGAACCGAAACCCGGTTTGACCTTTTGGTTTTCGATAAATATAAGTTTTTCTTTGAAAAAATTGAACCGAACCGAAAAATAACCGAAACCGAAAATCCTGAAATTTATTGAATAGCGAACCGAACCGAACCGAACTCCGTCGGTTTCGGTTCGATTCAGTCAATTTTTTCGGTTTCGGTCCAACCATGCTCAACCCTACAATTTAGCAAATCCTTCGAACCCTTTGGGTAGCATCATTATGGAGCTTCTTGTTGTTGTTGATTGTGTAACCCCGCCGAGGGACATCCATCGAATTGTTCCTTTTTTAGGTGTTGAATTCGTAAATTTCCTAAACGTGCGAATTAAGTTGCAAGAAGAGAGCGCGCATTTGTTCATTCACAAATCCCCGATTTCCACGCTTCTTCGTCCTCCAGTTTCCCGCTCTGTCTCTTTCTCCCTCCCATGGCGTCTGCTGAGGTTGAGCCACTTGAGTGGAGAGATCTCCCTCCAAAAATCTTATCAAAGATAGCTCAGATCCTCAACACCGACGTCGACATTCTCCGTCTCCGCGCCGTCTGCAAACACTGGCGATCCTCCGTCCGCCCTCATCTCAGGCCGTCTCTGTTCCCGCTCAAGATCCCTATATTCTCCACTACCTTCGACGGCGCCGACTGGTTTCTCACTCACACCACGCTCTATCGCATCTCGCCGCCGGAGCACGGCCCCCACGCCGGCGATTCTTCCGATGGCTGGCTCCTTAGGGTTCGCGAGGTAAACCCTAACCGCTTCGTCATCTTATCCCCACTCCGTCCTGATAAGCCCCAATTCCCTCCAAGAACCATCCCTAACTCCTTGAATCTCCTCGATTATCGCATTACTGAGATTTGCAAGTGCTATGGTGTGGTCTTCTCCTGGTCTATTGGATCGGAATCAGGCTCCTGGCCTGTGCGCTGTATCAGGAAGACTCTCATACTTAGCGCGCTAGGTCGTGATTTTGTTGTCTTGACGTTGACTCATGCTGGGATCTTGCACTATTGGAAGCTTGGTGATGAGTCTTGCACTACGATCGATGTCAAAGGCCATGTTGTTACTGATATGGTCCTCTGTGAGGGAATTTGCTACGCCATCAGTACCCAAGGGGTTCTTCTTTCGCTCGATCCCGAGTTGAGCCTGTCCGTGCTCGGTCTAGCTCCGCCGCCTGTAAACTGCCCCAACAGTGAATACTATCTGGTGGAGTGTAACTCGGATTTGTATGTGGTGTGCAAGACGCCATCGTCTGAGCTCAAGGTGTTCAAGAAAGGCGAGAACAGTTGGGGGCGTATCGGGTGTTTGGGAGATGTGATGTTCTTGTCTTCCAATGATGTCTCTGTGGGGGTTTCTGCTGAGGATTTCGGAGGCAAGAGCAGTTGTGTCTATGTTGCTCATGTTGATCTGCCCTATATGAGAGTGGACGAAGACTTCGCTGTGTACCGGCTTGATGGGGATACGAGTTCGGTTACGAAGCTGTCCAAAGAGCAAATGTTATGCTGGCCTCCTCCTCCTGCCTGGCTTGTGAAGATTGCTAAAGATGTTGGTACCGAAGGTTCTTCGGGCTGAACACAGTGTATGTCGTCCGAACTTATGCTTGCATTTTACATATTTGCATTGAAATGCTTTAGTTTGCTTTACATTTTACATATTTTGTCTGCACTACTACTGGTTTGGCTTTTGTATGATAATACAACCATATATCAAATAACAGAAAGAAATGCATACTGAGTTTCATATGTGATTCTTGATGCTTTCTTTTGTATAACTTCTTGTTTAGCTTTCAAATGTAGACCTCCTGGTCAATTGCAATGATCTTGATTGTTTGCAATTTTGCGTAGACTCTGGTCACCACTCTTCTTAGCTTTCATTCTCATGGTATGTTTTAAAATTTCTGCTTAATAATATGTCAATTATGCTTGCATTTTACATGTTGGCATTGAAATGCTTTAGTTTGCTTTGCATTCGTCGTAGAGGAGAGACGAAATGCACATAATCAGAGTGTTGTCAACAGTCAATTTTGCCTGCACTAGTACTGGTTTGGCTTTTGTATGATAATACAAGCATATATATCAAATAACAGAAAGAAATACATACTGAGTTACTTTCATATGTGATTCTTGATGCTTTTTTTGTATATAGAAATAAATTCTTGTTTAGCATTCAGATAGCTCTTGGTCAATTGCAATGATTTTGATTGTTAGCATAGACTATGGTCAACTACTCTTCTTAGCTTTCACTAGCATAGTATGCTCTAAAAAAAAATTATGCCTAATAATATGTCAAATGTGGTTATATTTCTGGTGCAGGCCCTTAATTGGCGTTTTGGCGTATCTTGAACTACTAGTACTACCACTGCTGATTGGATTGATGATCAATGATCTTGTAGTCTCTTGAATCAGAAACTCCCACAAGGCTTTACATGCATACGGTAAATAGAATCTTTTAATTCAGTATTAGCTTGATGTTCTTTGATGATCAGAGCATGGTCCGGCAGGCCCTTAATTGGTGTTTTGGCATATTTTGAACTACTAGTACTACCACTGCTGATTGGATTGATGATCAATGATCTTTTAGTCTCTTAAATCAGAAACTTCGACAAGGCTTTACATACATACGGTAAATAGAATCTGTTAATTCAGTATTAGCTTGATGTTTTTTGATGATCAGAGCATGGTCCGGCTTGTAATGGATGCCAACAAGTGTGTTTGATTAGATCGACTCGACTCTGGTATTCTTGATGGAGCCTATGAATGTACATTTGTTACTTACTGCTATTAGAAGTCTAATAGCGAAAACAACTGCACATGAATGATAGTAGATTTTATGAATATATTGGCCTCCTGATTGGTTTTGTGAATGAATCTCTTCCGGTTTATGAATGATGGTAGGTTTATTCCTTCTTTTAAATTTGCATTTGAATGTTATCTCTTTGCATATCATTCACTTGTCATGCATTGTAGAAGATATGGACCTCTCATGTGTCAATTATCTTTTGCTTGAGATTGGTCTGTACTTGATTTTCATCCTGTAAAGTCCATTAACTAAGCTATAATTTGGTCTTAAGATGCAAAAGTATGTTGCCCTTTGGTTAAATAGTGTTAGAACTAGAATATTAGTAAAAGTCCAACCCAAGAAACAAGAATATCTTTATTCACAAAACTCATTGGTAAGGTAAAAATCCAAATTTATTACAAATACAAATTTCAGAAAATACCCAATTTAAATTCAACGTATTTTAATTAGATGCATGTATTTGGGCTGTCATTTAGAGTTAATCAGGATTAGGAGGAGATAAAGAGATCACCTCAAAAGTTGCCCTGAGAAAGAGTCCATTCCTTGCAAAACATGCCTTCTCTCAGCTGTCTTGTCCTTATCCTTTACTCTTTCTTCAAAAGACTCACATTTAAAACCAGAAGTCCCACACACTTGTCTCTCCTCTTTTTCCTCCTTCCCTTTCTTTGCTGGGGAGAAATTGGAGGAGGAATTAAGCAACCACAAACCAGATCATTAGTACTATTATTATTATTATACTCTTTTTTATCTGTATTTTACTTACAAAACAAACACAATCACTATTTTCCATTTTGTTTGTTGCATCTCCAGATCCAAAATCAACGGAAACTCCAACTGTTAACCACTTGGGAAGATTTTCCCCTGTTTCACAATCACCCAATTTCCCCCTTTCATTATAAAAATCTTATCTTGGCTTACCTTTCCAAAATTCCTCTTTTCCCTGGCCTTCTAATTTGTTTCTATCCTTGTTTATCATACATACATACTCACAGAAGAAGAATTTGGACCTTTTCTGATTCAAGAAGAGTTGCCTAATTCGTCTTTTTTTCTTTCTTCCTTTTATCTATAATTTGTTTCTCATTAGCAATGGATTTTGTTATCACTCTCATTGACAGCAGATGCGTGCCCCTTCTTCACCAGGTTCTTTTCTTCTCTCTGTTTCTTGATGTTTGATTTTTTATTTTGTAAATTGTTGAATTTGCGCGTTGCATTTCTGAGAATAAATGGCATGAAGTGCTTTGATATGAGATTTGATGTTCTTCCTGAATTATTCATTGGATTCAACAATTTGCTGATTTGATTACCTTTCGTTCTTCAGTCTTTGGTGTTTGTTTGTTGATTTTGGTCATCAATAAATTAAAAATATTGAGATTATTGCAATGGGTACTTATCAATCTAACGTGGGTGCAACCAAGAAACTTTATCAATGCACGGAAATAGTCAAATTTGAGATGATTCATTCAGCCAATTCACATTTTTTCACCTCTTTTCCTTTGCTCAATAATTCTTGGTGCTGAAATTAAAAACTCATATTAATCGGGTTCTCTTCTGCAATGATCACGTTGTAATCAAAACCAAACTGATCTGATTTTCACTTTATGAATCAAAAGCCATTGAATTTGGATTTTTCTCAATCTTGTTGAGCTCAAATGGGTAGATTCTTATAGAGTTTGTTCATGGGTATCCCTTGGATCTTCAAAAGACTTAAGCTACATAGACATTGCATCAGTCTTTGATTTAGAGTCCGTTTGGCAAAATGTCACTTTTGTGTCAAGTTAGTGAAGTTACTATGTTCATCAAGTATAATTTTGTTGGTGCTATAGTTGTAACGAAGCAAGAACCCGGTTGCTTGAGCGATAGAATCCCATCTCTAGCACGAATTCCGTCATCGGTTAACCATGGAAGAACAAGGGGTCGGAAAAGTGACCGGAATAAGGCAAATCGTCAGGCTAAAAGAGCTCCTAAACAAGTGGCAATCCGTCACTCAAAAGTCAAAACGCAGCAACCATAACAACATGAACATCATCAACGACGACAACAGCGATTCACCTCTAGAGCATTTAAGGCCAGTGAACGACGAAGAAGGCTGTGGGACCCGCGAACCGCCCTTGGATGTCCCGAAGGGGTATCTGGCGGTCTATGTTGGGAACGAGCACCGAAGGTTCATAATCCCGACGGCTTACCTGAGTCACCGTCTCTTCAAGATACTGCTCGAGAAGGTGGAGGAAGAGTACGGGTTCGATCACGCTGGGGCGCTCACGATCCCTTGTGAGACCGAGACTTTCAAGTATCTTCTCAAGTGCATTGAGACTCATCCTGAAAATGCCGAGTCTTGTACGTGTTGATAATCTTGGTGTTGTTTCAATCTGATTGATCTGGTGTAAATGTAGAGTGTTGCTATTGGTTTGTTGGGCTTGTTTTTTGATGCTCCAGATTCAGTTGGCCTTTCTTTTCTTTTTTAATAACTATGTTGTTGACGATGGTGATCTGGGTTTGGATTGCTTGTCAATGTGGATAATTTAGAGTCTTTCATTTGGCTTGGGTCTTTCTACAAACCACAGTTCGTTTGCATTTTTGTCGAAGTCCACAGCTAAACAAAAGATCCAAGTTCTAGTCAAAAGTTGTCTGACCCAGAAATGTAATTCGAACACTTACTGAATTGTAAATCCAGAAGACTTAAACAGCAATGATCAAACCCCAAGTTTTGAGCTCTGCCATCGTTTAAAAAGAGGCCAAATATGCATTGGGAGTTGAAGAAGAGTTTGACAAGATTTTGATCATACATTTGTTTGTGGAAACTAAAATGAGCGACAATGGGCCTGGCCCAACTCGTATGGGTTTTGTCCAGAATCTGTAGCAAGGCAAATGATCCAGTTTTATTTTGTTTTTGTCATCTTCTTTTTATAAGAAAAATTATTTTATGGAAAAGGTGTTTCTCTTAACTAATTTAACTGCCACCTACTTCCGTTCAAAAGGCTGAAACTGGTCTTCTGAATGAGGGATCAGGGATGAATAATTTTTTTTTATTTGTGATCCAAAAAGGCTCAATCAAACTGCAAAGACCAAAGCCCAATATATTTGCACTCACTTCCGGATGGAAAAAGAGTAACAGACTAGAAATCTATACTACCTATAGTATAAAGCGGAGACAATGTCTTCACAAAAATTTATGTCACGTGTCATTTCAATAATAAAATATTCAATTGGGCCCTCCTTTATACAAATTAGGTAGTTAGAATCTCATATAATCGTATCCGGTAAAATTGATTAACATTTACCAAAAATCAAGAATTATCCTGAAAATTATAAATTATCACTTACCAAGAATTAGTTATAATCTTTCCATAAATATTACTATTTAATAAAACGTGATATTTATCATAAATTAATTTTTAAACAAATCCAACTTATTTATATTATGGGATGATTTACTATTGATAAAAAACTAATCATAATACGAAGATAAATATATATGATCCTATAATTTTAACATGATCATTGATATTACATATCTATATTAAATTGAATTTATAATCACATTACCCGTACATGGTACGGGGGTTAAACTAGTTTGACATAATGGTGATTTTACTGATTTTGAAGCGCTAACTTATTAACCCAAATAACCAATGATTGATGTAGTAATACCGAATTTCTAACCTATGTTTTAACTTTTAAGTGTAGACCTATCAATCGGGTTGAGTTGGATTGGGCATGTTTGATCATTTTGAGTTTGATTGCGTTGAGCTTGGACCATTTTAGGACATGGGTCGAATCAGGTCGGGTTGTTACGCGTTTTCAAATGGGTAGAATTGACCAATGGGTCAAAAATGTCAAATTTTCATAATTATTAAATTAAAATAAATAATAAGATTTTAATGAAATAATAATATTAATACTAATTTGTTATTTATCTATTTATTTTTATAACAAACCTATTATAAGTTAAAAAAATAAGTTTTGTGTATACTTTAAATATATAAAATCGGCCAACTTAATGAGTTTCGGATTTTAACCAAATTGAGTTTGGTTCATTTTTGGTTTTGGGTACAAAATTTTGAATTTTAACCCTAAAAATTTTCAATCTTTTTGAGTTGGATTAATGGATTCCGTGAAGTTTTGATAATTCTATCTAAAGGCATATAATGAGTATTACTATATTTTAGAAAAAAATATTGCTTTTATTTTTTTACTACTATGATTTAAGATGTTTTTTGATGGACTTGTGTATTTTTGTAGGGTATTAATTTTAAAAGTTTTTCATAACATTTAAAAGAACATTTCATGTTCTAATCTCTTTATATGTAAAACTAGTTTAACCCCCGTACCATGTACGGGTAATGTGATTATAAACCCAATTTAATATAGATATATAACGTTAATGATCACGTTAAAATTATAGGATTATATATTTATCTTCGTATTTTGATTATTGATTTTTTTTGCCAATGATAGTAAATCAACTCATTATATAAATAAATTGAATTTGTTCAAAAATTACTTTACAATAAATATCATATTTTATCAAATAATAATATTTATTAGAAGATTACAACTCATTATTGGTAAGCGATAATTCATAACTTTCGGGATAATTCATAATTTTCGGTAATTTTAAGTAGTTTTTACAAGATAAGATTATATGAGATTCTAAATGCTTAATTTATATAAAGTGGGGTCCAATTAATTATTTTATTATAGAAAAAAAGAAAATATGATCACGTCAAAATAAATCCAATGACGTACAATTCCGAAATTAGTGTTTTTTTATTAAACTGCTTATAAACCAAACTGATTAGAATTATCCTATGATCACGTCAATTTTTTTTGTTGAAGCTATGATCACGTCAACTGAATACTACGTCTTGATCGAAAAAAAAAAACTGAATACTACGTATATGATATTTTATTATCTAGCTGTATTTTGGTAAGAGAAAATTCATAATTTTTCAACCAAAAAAAAGAGCAGTAATTTTTACGGAGTAAGATTATATGAGATTATACCTACCTAATTTATATAGAGGAGGGCCCAGTTAATTATTTTTATCAAATTATATGTATTTATCTTTTGATTGTGATTAATATTTTTTTATATACGCAAGGGTCCAATTGATTATTTTATTAAAGATATGACACGTGGCGCAATTTTTTGTGAAGACTTTGTCTCCGCTTTATACTATAGACAGTATAGATCTCTTTGAGCCAACGACAATCACGAATCATAGATTAAAAAAAAAAAAATCTCTTTCAACCAACGACAATCACAAATCATAGATAAAAATGCATCTTTGGTCCATACATATATTATACAGAGACATCCTTAATAAGACAGAGGAAATTATTTGCCAACTAAGATCCACCGAACTAAGCAAGAAGTTTAACATTATAAGAGTACAAGTCTCAGTCGGAAACCAAGGATTTGGATCCGTTTGGCCTAATTCACGTGCTACAATGGAGCTCGATCAAGAGATCTTGCTTATATACGTATATGACAATAATAACATCTCTTCAATTATTACTTCTATGATTTTCTTGACTACTTCATTCATGATTATATTGGCCAATTGTTTATCATTTAATTGGTCATTTATTATACAGTATATTACAATAATTTGCTTGCCTGTCCTATGGTATAGTCCGATCCTAGCTAGCTAATAATATACCCATGTTTTGCAATAACTTTAGAATAATTCCGCAAGGATAAAATTCAAATCTCATGCAATTTGAACATGCATGTGTGTATTCATATTATATGTGTACTAGTTTATAAAATAATGTCACTATTTATAACTTTTGTGATCCATATACAACTACAATCGGAGTATAAAATGTGTTCTTTTTTCCAAATTAGTTGACCACGACCACTTTTTTCAAGAGTTGTTGGTCAATTTACAACAAATTAGCATGAAAACTTGTTGTCGTAAGGACTGATTAGATTTTAATTAATCTCTCGTTTGGTTTTATTACTCAAAATCACTTTATGTTTGAATTAGCTCCTCTCAATTCGGTCTCTTCAACGCAAACATGTAATGAAAGCTAACATATCATCTTACTAGATCAATCGGTGATGGGTGAGACATACTCTATAAAACTATCCATGAAATCTTGAAAAAAAAAGTTTTTTTTTTATATATATGGAGGAAGAAAATTCCATCATAGAAATATAAAAGTTCATCCAAAGTAGTATTGGAATTGTTAGTTGAAGAAATGATATTAATATGATGATTTTGTGTCATGTAAAGATGATAAACTCCCTGATTCAACCAAAAAAAAGATGATAAACTCCCTGCCTTCGGGCATTTAGTCAAACGGTTAAGCCTCAAAGGGCAGTATCTAGAGGTCACCGGTTCGACTCTCATGGGCAGTGCCCTCAACCAAAAAAAATGATGATAAACTCCCTTTGTATCAATAAATGTATGAAATAGGAGCTATTGATACACACTTCTTTTTGTTTTGATGAAGTTCTTGGGATGTATAAATACCTCATAAAAAAGCATATTCTAAACAAAATATGTAAACCGTTAACAAATTTGTCAAGTGTAATACTAGTATAATCTCAGGTTTGAAAATCATCACCAGCGATACGAACTATTACAAAATTAACCAAAAACGATTCGGAAAGCTTTTCCGACGTGTTTTCCGGTGGAATAGTTGATATGACGATAAAAAATATTTCAACAAAGTGTAAAATATCAAGTTATTATGTCTGATTTTTTTATACCCGCATCACCGATCATACCGGAAAACTCGTCTAAAAACGCTTCCGAATCGCTTTTGGTTGATTTTGTAATAGTTTTTATCGTTGGTGATGATTTTCATACCGCCCTTGCAGTGCATAACTATCTATACTATATATTAAAGCCGGAGAATTTCGAGCCTCCACGTTAATTCTGGCCCCACTTGATTAACAATTTTATATGTTTTATTTTTCCTAATTATCCAATCTTTAACTTTATCTTTTTTCTTACCCATCAAATATCTATCTTTAAAGACATATTATTTATCTTTAAAATTTCTTTAATTATGTAACCTTTAATTTTATCCTTTTTCTTACTCATCTAATATCTATCTTTGAAACAATATTATCTGTCTTTAAAATTTCCTTCTATAAAAGATACATATTAATTAACTTAACTTTTCAATTCCCATTATAATCTATTTATATATAAGAATTAATATATAGTATAGATTATAGTAGATACGCAAATTAACCAAAAAAATTATCATTACCCGTACATGATACAGGTCTTCGGCTAATTTATATACTCTATAGATATCATGTGAACCTCTAGAGCGTTGGACAACTTGTACATAACATATGCAAACCAAAATCTAGCATAGCCACCACTACTCAATATTCATAGCTTACCAGAACTACATTTCCCAATCACATGTGACGTGATATTTATTGTCCAATTTTAATCCACATATTTTTTCGCTTTACAATTAATTTATTACATTAACAATTTAAGCTCGATATTCTAATCATTATTTTATTTTTATAACGCAAAGCTTAAATTTGACTTGGAGCTGACAATCATCAAAGAGATGAGGTTGGATTTGATATTTTGATCATATCCACGCAGAATCAGCACTCAATAAGAAATTTGCAACAACCTAGAAAGTTGTGGTCTCCCTTCGGCGTTCTCTCATCTCGCTCTCGATCCAGCCTTCTCTTTCTCCCTCAAACGCCATTGCCATCTTCTTCCTCTCATCCTCTGCAAATCTCATTGTTTCCTTCCGCCTGACGCATTTCCAAATTCCAAGAACAAGAAGAAATTGTATATTACCGATTCATAGCGGAGGAGTTTTGATATTTCAACGGCGATTTGGAGTCGGAATCCGAACACCGGATTTGCTTCCGTCTTCTGCTCCATTGGAGTTTGAGTTTCATGATTCCGTTGCCGGTAATCTGTCTATTGTGGCTATACGCTTTGTAATATTGGAGATTGTTTCAAATCATTGAGGAAGTATATCCTTACGGAAATTCTGGTTTATTCCGAGAAGATTTTGTCGCGTTGTGGTGCTGTTGTGTTGAAGATTTTCAGTTTGGGAAGGAGAGGGAGTGGATGGAAGCAGAAGAGGAAGAATAGACAAATGCTTTACCTGAAGCAGCCGAATTTTGGAGATTTTGGTGGTGGATATGAATGCCAGGTTTGAGAATTGATTGTGAGTGCAGAGGATATAGGAATGCAAGCCTGAGGAAACTTTTCGAAAGAGAAAATATAGGAAGAAGGGGAATCAAAAGGATAGGAATAAGAGCCTAGGAAATGACAATGGCGAACGAAGAGGCTAACTCTCAGCTCTCTCTATCGACTCGCCAACCTTATTTGCAGAGCTTCAGGCTCTATGAGACTCAACTGGTACCTTCCTTTTCTCCTTTTTATGGCTGTTTGTTTTGTTGAGGGCCTTTGCGTGATACATTCCTTGTAAATTCCGCATAAGGATTTAAGCAGTTGTAGTGATGATCAAAATCATATTGATTTATAAGGTCATTTGGGGTTAGAGTTCGGAACAGTAGGTTTATTGCTTGCTGAAAAAATTCAGTGATACAGAGAACAGTGTGATATTTGCACAGTTATTCCCCAGATTTATATTTATTTTCTCATCAAGAGTCGAGGGGAGGTTGTTGTATTGCACCCTTGGTTAATGGGAAAGTGCTACATTAGTTTCTTTGCCAATACTAAAGTTCTTGACATTACTTGTGGATGCTGATTTTGCTATTCAAATTTCTCATAAGGATTTAAGCAATTAGAGTGCCTTTGAGTTGAGTTATAGTGCCTTTGATTTTGGGGCCTAATCCTCATGCTCTTTGGCTGTTATAGTGCCTTTGAGTTGGATATGACCCCTACATCAACTTGGTGCATTTTAACTAAATTCAGTTATGATTGGCACATAACTGAGTTTCAGTTATAGTTTTCTTTTCTTTTCTTTGGGTCTTTCGGGCGCACCCCCTTTGCATAAGCCAGGGGTGCCCCCATCCTGACCCCCCAGATTCCCCGGAATGGGAACTCTACTGGGTTATAAAGTAAAGTAAGATTTAAGCAATTAGAGTGACATCAAATTTATATTTAGATCTTGTTTTGGCATTTAGCTTGGCGTGTGTTTCATCGTTCATGCATGTTAATATTTGATTTTTGTACTAGTTGATATATAATGTCCTTAAGGGTTAGGATTGGGAACAGGAGGTATATTGCTTGTTGAAAAATGATCAATGATACAGGGAACATTGTGATATTTTCTTAATTGTTCTCCATATTTACGTTTATTTTCTCCTCAAAAGTCTGGGATGAGCTTGTTGTATTGTGCCTATGGGTGATAGGAAAGTGCAACATCAGCTTCCTTTTGCATAGAATAACATTCTTGACATTCCTTGCAGATGTTGATTTTGGTATTCAAATTACTTCTTTTTGTTAATGTTGAAGGAAAATGAATTCATTGGAACCAAGGTTGACCTTAGCTGAAATAGCCATTTACATCGCCATGGTTTATCTGCAATTTAGTTTCATAGCCATGGTTTATCTGAAGTTTTTTGGTTCAACAAATCCTAACTGTTCGTCAGCAATCTCATAGTATTTTGCCTTGTTGTTTTGCAGAAGTTCTACATGGTAGGTAGGGACAAAAGTAGAACATATTGGCGAGTGCTTATAATTGATAGGTCAGAACCCCAGGAGCTGAGTATCCGTGAAGATTCTACTACATATTCTGAAAGTGAATGCTCGGAGTTGCTGAGACGAATACATGAAGGAAATAAGGCCACTGGCGGTCTTAAATTTGTCACTACTTGCTATGGAATTGTTGGTAAGATCGACATATCTGATTTCTCAATAACTGTAACTGTAAGGTTCGGATTTCTGTTATATGCTTACGATTAGGTTTCTGTGCTCTCAGGTTTCATCAAGTTTCTGGGGCCATATTATATGCTTCTCATTACCAAAAGAAGACAGGTTGGTGCAATTTGTGGGCATGCAGTATATGCTGTCTCCAAAAGTGAGATGATTCCTATTGCAAATGATATGGTTCAGTCCAGTATGGCTAATTGCAGAGATGAGAATAGGTACAACCTAATATCTGCTAGCTATTTTTTTTTTATCTGGTCTTTGCTCATTATGTATGTAGTTTTAATGGACTCATCATCCTGATATCCTTCTGCATTAGTACCATCATGTAGTGTATGTGCTCACTATCTTAGGATCTGTTATAGCTGGCATTTCTGAGAGGGTTTAGAGTCTTCTTCTTCTTTTTCTTCTTGGTAATTAGCTAGCCATCATCAAAACTGTGGTTGAAATCCATGGGCATTTATTAAAAGGAAGCAAAAATAAATTAAAAAAAACGTTTAAAACTAATGGAAAAGCTTCCGCTCTCTTGATCTTGCAGATATAAAAAGAGTCTCTACATGCTGGATCTCACAAAGGATTTTTTCTTCAGTTATTCCTATCATGTTATGCGCTCATTGCAAAAAAACATGTGTGATAAGCAGTCAGGACAGGTCGTGTATGAAACAATGTGCGTCTGGAATGAATTCCTAACACGAGGAATTCGTAACCAACTGCAGAGTACATTATGGACAGTTGCACTGGTCTATGGCTTTTTTAAGCAGGTGAGCCATAGCACTACTAGTAGCGTAATTTGCCACATATCTTTTCTTCCCTTTAATTATGAACTTGTTACCTACAAAATAAGTTCCAAACCTCTCCATTCAAGCCCCTCATTGCTTCCATCACTTCCATGGAAACTACAAAGCCTAATGCCATAATGCACATGAAAAACTCACCTGCTTAGAATAGAGCAGGTGAAAAAACATGTGTGATAAGCAGTTAGGGAATCTAGAGCAGAAACTGTTTATGTTGACACGTTGTCATTTATGTCTTAGGGGTGATAGCTATGACCTCTTTGGCTGTAGTATATAGAGTTATTTATTAGTATTAAGTTAAATACAGTGTTCTCATAGCTTTGCTGCTAAACATAATTTTGCAACTTTTATCTTCTTTCCTTTGAACATACCATTTTTTTTACTTTGCAAGAAATAGACTTTCTTTGATGACAAAGCAAAATAATTACACTTTTGAGGTAGATGTTTATGGGTTGTCGTAAAGACGATGGGATAACTTTAGGTCTCTAACGTCAAGACTATCATCAGTATCTGAATTCTTTTGTTCGGTGTCATTTGTGGTTGTGTGGGTGATTACACATATTGCTTTCTTTGGGAGAGTTGGTGTTTATGCTGCTGTCGTCTTCTTGATTTTTTTTACTGGAAAGAATTGCTCAACCTTTTTCTATTTGACCATTATACAATGGTTTTACTGTGTACGATTTTACGGATACAACAAAGTTTCTTCTGTTCAATAATTCCATATGCTTATGCATACAGTCCACACTTGTTGCTGCTGGACAGAACTTCAGACTAACACTCATCGCTAGAAGATCACGTCATTATGCTGGTACCAGGTTGGTTGTTTGGTTGTTGTTGTTTTTTTCCCATTTTCTCATAGTAAGTAATATGGATCTTCGAGATGAATGTCTTCAACTTGATTTTGGCTGTTGATTGTCTCCCCTCTCTTGTTTATATGCACATTTGGCATGTAATTTGAATGGGGTGGAAGAGGCAGTTCTGAAGTTAGTAATTTGGTGCTATGTGGACTTTTTGTATATTTGACACATGGATAAAAAAAAGCCCAAAGCTTCTCCACACCATGGAGAATGCCAGGTGTAGCTGTGAGCTGTGACACTCAGCAGCCATCTCTGGCAATCATTAATTGTAGGAGGCTATATTCCAGGACACCTTGTACACTACATTTTGTGTCAAAAGAAGAAGAGGTCATTTTGGAGACTATGACACCTGATATATTGATCTCATTTCTGTTCCTAGTTTCTGATTATCCACGTTTAGGTTTATTACAATTGCTTATACTTTGATCTCTCTCAGACAATGTTTTGCTGCAATCTGCTGATACAATCTTGGCTTATAGGTATCTAAAACGAGGTGTAAATGAGAAGGGACGAGTAGCAAATGATGTTGAAACTGAGCAGATTGTGTTCGAACATGTTCCTGATGGATCTCCTGTGCGCATTAGCTCCATTGTCCAGAACCGTGGCTCCATTCCTCTTTTCTGGTCTCAGGAAACGTCTCGCCTAAATCTTAAGCCTGATATCATATGTATGTCTTCCAAATCTCCATACCTCCATCCCTACAATTAAGGGTGCTTAAGCCGATTTGCACTAGAAACACTTAGGTCTTATGTAGTTTCTTGTTTTCCTTTTGTAGTGTCAAAGAAAGACCAGAACTACGAAGCCACTAGACTTCATTTTGAGAACCTGTCTAAGAGATATGGAAATCCAATCATCATCTTGAATTTGATCAAGGTACCTTTATGTCTCCATAAGTTGGGGAAGAAGTGTCCCTTTGAAGCACTTAAGGGTAGAGACTAAGTACTTCTGCAGTCTATGTAGACATTATAGAGTATATTTTGTTATATAATTGTTTGTTAAGGTTGCCTCACTGCTTATAGCTAGAAAATGGCTATCATTGTCAGATAAGAGTAAGGGTATTTGAATCCCCTAGGGCTAGAATCACATTTTGATGGTCAAAGTTCTCATTTTGTTTTTTAAATAAAATTATATTATCTATAGACAAATGAAAGGAAGCCCCGAGAGTCCATTCTTCGTACAGAGTTCGCAAATGCAATTGAAGTAATTAATAAGGACTTGGCAGAAGAAAACCGGCTCAAGTTCCTTCATTGGGATCTTAGCAAGCATTCAAAAAGGTATTTTGCTTGATAGATCGATGTTATTGTCATTTTTCTTTGTTAAACGTTCTCCTAAATATGTAAATTTCATAACAATAGATGCACAAGATCCCTTATATTTTTTGCGTTCTTTGGTTTGCTTGTGTGTAGCAAATCGACAAATGTATTACTGCTTCTGGGGAAAGTGGCTGCTTATGCCTTGACTCTAACAGGGTGTTTTTACTGTCAACTTCTACCATCATCTGCACCCGAAGTTTCTTCAAGTTGCCCATTGTCCGAGTAAGCTGATTTAGTATGTAGGACAGGATCACATTAGTGTTTTGCTTTATTTAAGTGAATGATGACTTCTTCTTTTTTCTCTCCCCGTTGTGTTAAAATACGTCCAGTACGTTTTTGGCTATTTATTCTGCTTTGTTATTTTAGTAACTCTATAACACTGAATTAACATATGATCTCTCCCTAAAGTGCTCGCCCTTGCTGATGTTCTTTCCTTTTGGAATCAGTCATTATTATGTCCAGACATTCGGCCTTTGTAACAATGTATAGTGCTGTCCTGGTGCCAGCTGAATTTGTAAGAAAACCTTATTTGTCCTTGCCAAACTGGAGGTTTTATAGTCATCTCATCTAAATTAATGATATCAACTGATATTTGAATTCGTTAGGTTAACCCATGTACTTGTATATAAACAGTCATAATGTACTCCCATGGAAAATCTTGCTGCCTGTACATTTCATTTAGATTTTCTAGCTTGTTAATACTATTTTGTTTGAATAATGAGAATTTTCTATTGAAATTTGTTTTTTGCTGATTGTTTCTTCTAGACTAATTGGGTCTAAAGAGTAGTGAAAAATTAATCAGTGGCAAGATTTAGGAAGACCTTTATGGCAGTTTAGTTTAATTAGACTAGTTCGTTGCTACAACAGCTTACTTTATAGAATAGAGAATTGAACTAGAGCTAGTCATCTCCATCTAAACATGTGGCCTAGCTCAATATGTCTAGACTCTAAAGAAGAATACACAATACAGTGCATCTTATGTCAATCTTTTTCCCACGGTGCATTATATAGATGATTGAGATATATTGGATGCTTGGATAGGTATTAGATATAAAAGTTTTAAGCTCTCTGTGTAATAATTAAACTGCTTTCCTTTGACTTGGATGTATGAAAAAACAAACATATACTATTACTTTTTCTTCTCGGAAACCAAGCATTTTTTATGGAAGAGTTACACTAGGTACACAGGAACTTCTTCGTTGTTGATTCAAATATCCTCATGCCAATATTTGCTTCTCTTAAGTACAATAATGTTGATTGGTTATACTGACTTTTAAGTTAGCATGGTTCAGATGCTTACTTTACTTTCTAAATAACAAGAGAAAATTACACCGTGACAATTTTAAAAAATGTTGAATACGATTAATGCATCTGGTGATATATAGCTCTGTCCTGTAGGTAGCTTTGGTGAAATATATTCCTTTTGTGATCTAAAGAGAACATTTTTCCCACAACATCTTGACTCTATTTTTTTGGTACCAGACAATATCTTGTCTCTTTCTGTTAATGAATCATATGAAATGTTCAAGAAAAAATTCAGCAAGTTAATCTTTCTCTGAAACATTTGAAATTCAAATCTTTGATGCAGGAACTTCTGTGCAAGTGACAATTCTCTTGAGAACGAGATTCAAACTGTTGATGAAGAAGCCAATAATGTTGTGTGTGGTGCTATCAACAATACAGCTAATTTTAACTCTTCTGACAAGAATCCAATTTTGCAAAAGGGTGTCCTAAGAACCAACTGCATAGATTGTCTAGATCGGACGAATGTTGCACAATATGCTTACGGGCTAGCTGCCCTGGGACTCCAACTCCATGTGCTGGGAGTCATAGATTTGCCGAAAATAGACCTGGGTGCTCCATTGGCTGATGATTTGATGGTTCTGTATGAAAAAATGGGAGATACTCTTGCACACCAATATGGGGGCTCAGCTGCTCATAACAAGGTATTTTCAGCTTCTTATATTAGAGTATTAGTGAATGGTATATTGAGTTCTACATGTTGAACCATTCTATCTTGTTTGCCTTTTGCTACACCATGTATTAGTTTGATAACCTAATTTGTAAAAAATCCAAGTTGAAATGATATGAGCTTGCCAACTAGTAAGTTGTCATCTACATAACTTTCATACTGACAGTATTCTATATGAAGTGGCCATAGGTACTACACAATTCAGAATTGTTGTTCATTTCAAGTTCATGTATCAATCATCTAGGTTGGTTAGATAATTAGTTAAAGCTAAAAAACTCTCTTTATGTATCAAAAGAATAGCTATCTTATCAGATAGTGGTATGAAGTAAATCACAATTGTGGGCTGGAGGATCCTTGCCACAGACAATGGGCTTGTATTAAACTGGCATTAGCTGTTTTAATTATTACAGTTGTCTTGAGCTGAGACCATAATTTTCGATTTATTTGTACTTAATCTAGATATTCTCTGAGCGCCGGGGTCAATGGAGAGCGGCAACTCAATCACAGGAATTCTTCAGAACTCTCCAGCGCTATTATAGCAATGCCTATGTTGATGCAGAAAAGCAAAATGCCATCAATCTGTGAGTTTTTTTTTTTTAAATCTGAAACAAATGTCAAGTTATCCCTTTTAAAACTCTCCATTACAGCTTTTAGCATTGCACTACCATTACTTTCTCACCTTTTGCTGATATATTTTTGCTTCTCCCTAGTCAGTTCTCTAATTGGGCACATTTGATTAACTTGTTCTGCAGGTTTCTTGGGCATTTCCAGCCACAACAGGGAAAGCCTGCTATATGGGAGCTGGGCTCGGATCAAGATTATAAATCTGTGAGGAATGGGCGTACGGATGATGGAAGGTAATTTGCTTTCATCAAAGTGAGCAAATAGTTTGTTTTCAGTGGAATCAAAGAGTATATGTTGTCTTCTATTTGGTATCATTCTTTTTTACAGATAAACGACATGATTTTGAGTCATATTTGAAACAGGAATATATTTAAGAGATCTTCGTCAGATGGAAACATACTTCCGAAGAGTGTCTCCCCATCATCCACCACAGATGTCAGACTGCAGAAATTTTCCAATAAGATTCAGTTGGGTTCATCTTCTAAAATCTCCTCACCTCAAAGTGACGATACAAGGTCTGATTCACTGACATAGATGTAAATTGTTGAGTTATCACCACTTATTGAACAAGACTATATTAGTTTTCATGTTACATTGCTCGGTTGAAGAACTAAAGGGATTTCAGCCAACACGTTTCTCTAGTCATGCTGAGATTTGTAGCTATCTTTTTAGTCGTGGATCATTCAGTCTAGTTTACTGTCTACTGCAATTCAGTTTATGCCATAGTGCTGTTTGTACAGGGATTCTCCTTCTACGACAAGCAAAGGGCTTTTTGGGGAGACACAAAGTGAACAGAATCCTGAGAATAATATGGACATCATCACTGATTGCATGGACTCTGACTGCTCGAATTTTGTTGATTTAGATTGGCTTTCTTCCGCAGGACATTCAATGGAGGATCTAGTTGACAGGTACTTATTGCTGCATTAACATGTTAATTATCCACCTATGTTCAATCAAAAACACGTAAACCCCTGTTCCCTGCAATTGTCGTCTAATCACCACTATTAGTTATGTCGAAATGTCTAGTTGGTATTGGTATCTGGGTACAGTTTTGTTTAGTGCGCAATTAAATCTTTCTCGGAGCAACTATTGCTCTTCAAATGGACTTGTTAACAGCTATCGGTTACACAACGGACATTAATTTGATCTACTGGAAGGACCATCGCCGCAGTAGTGTTGAGTAACCTAACAATATTAACTTCTTAGAATCGTAGCAGTGGTGTGACGTCTTGTACAATATTTTTTTCATAATCATGATGTCACTCGTTGACATTTCCTACATCATACACAAGATTGGCTAATTTTTCGTTTTACTTTTTAACTTGCTGCAGGACGACGCTAATGGGTTCTCCAATTTCTGGCCTCTCTGTAGAGAATGGAGCAACCGGAGAAGCATCATCGTCTACCAGTGACTACGGATCAGGCATCAAGGTCAGTAGTTTCCCTAAATCTTTCTTTCATATCCTTTCTAAGGTGGGCTATCGCGTGATCAAACACTGCACTTGTTTGAGCATTACTGAAATGTTATTGCAGGGAAACGAACAAACCGAAGCAGGGTCGCCCTATGATGGCGGCAGCGATGCTGTATTAGACGACTTCTCTGACAGCTTTGTTAGCTGGGTCTCTTTTGGGGAGGCTCTTTGTCATTGAAGAGACGGTCAGGAAAACTTGTACATCATCGTATCATCTGAAAAACAAATCCTTCAAACACAAATAGCAACACCAACTCCTTGATTCTTCTTCCTATCTGTTCTTTATACACTGAGTTTCATATTAGTTCTTGTAAATAACTATATGTTGCTCTAATTTGGAGCCCTGTGTGTCTATAGTGGACTATTGATTCGTTTATGCATTAATTTCAACCTCCTGTGAGCCAGAAAAGCTGAATTGCATCGCCAGTTCAAGTAGAGAATCTTCATGTTTACCATTAATTACCATTAGGTATTTGTTTGTTACGTTTTTGCGTTTTTCAAACATGTGAACGGGAGTAGCCAGATACTTGACATTATGATGAGTCTAGACTGTGGCTCAATATGCATCTTAATTCTTAGGTTTAAACATGTACAGTTTGACTTTATTCAATTCAATTGTTGGTGCATTTATAGGACTAAGAAGCATTCACCGATTCACGCTTAAGGCCATGCAGGCTTATGGGGCAACTAGTACAAATTATGTATCATACTATCACGTACAATCAATATATATTATAATCAGATAAAAAAATCAATATCTATTACTATATGCTAAAGCGGAAGCAAATTCTGCCACCATATTGCGTCACATCACCCTTTTATTAAAAAAGCTATCTTATTAAATCTTAATTTATCACAATCTAATACAAACTTATTAGTTCTATCTTATATCTTATTAAATCTTAATTTATCACAATCTAATACAAACTTATTAGTTCTATCTTATAATTTGAGTTGTTTAATTAATAATTCTATCCAAATATATGAATCTCAATCCATCTTTATACAAAAAATCTATCATAAACTTTTTATTTTACAAGGATATTTTTAGATAGTCATAATGTATAGATTATAATCTTAATATTTTACCCATTTAATAAAATAGTGTATTACTTATAAATTACTTTTCGTAATTTTATAATGATATTTTTTAAAAACCATCAATGGCAAATTCTACAACTATATTTAAGAAACATATTCCTTCTATATATTAAATATATTTTTTACTATCATATCATATTAAATCTAAATAAAAAGATTTTATAATATAATTGATATAACTTTAATATTACGTACTAAATTACATTTCTTAATTAAGATAATAATTTGTAAATATTTTTATTATATATTTATATAATTCGTATATTTATTAAATATTAACAACATTATAACATATATACTAAATAAATTGGTTTTTTTAATCTTATTAATTATTATCTATATCTTTTGTATAATGCTATATTAATATAAGTTTTTTAATAGTTGATTTATTATATAATTCAGTTTACACAATTTGATTGAAAGGCCAAAATATTTATCAATTTTCAATAAAATTTGATAATGCATCTTATCTTATGACATTCGTCCTTGATTATTTAAGTATATATTTATGTATGTATAAAAAATTAATATATACAATTTTTCTTTATATAAATATTTGATGTTATACAAGAACTAAGCTATTTTATAATCCAAAAGGTAAACATCCTTTTATACAATATAATAACTAAAGAATACTACCCCGTACATGGTACGGGTCATTCGCTAGTATATTATAAAAGCCGACCGTTTTCGAGCACGACGTTGATTTTGCCCCACCACATATTTAACCAAAAGAATTTTTAAAATCTTTTAATTAACTACCATAAATCATATCTTTGTGGCCACCTATTAAACAGTTATTTGAGGATAAAACAATTATTAACTACCATTAAATCATATCACGTTTTCTTATCTACACTTTGCAAATCATATCTACACTTTTAATTAACCTTGCCTAACTGGCCATAAATCATATCCGCATCAAATAGTTTATGAGGATAAAACATTTGCAATATCTACGCATATTATATCATCAAATAATTGTTGAAAATAATTGTTTTTTTAAGTCTTTTAATTAACTACCATAATTTTCCTATTTAACTACCATAATTAACTACCATAAACCGACCGTTTTCGAGCCACCACGTTGATTCTGGCCCCACTGCATATTTGATAAAAGTAGCTTTTATTTATGTTACTTCAATTAATCTAGGCTCGGACTTTTTGCACACAATTTTTTGACTTTTTGCACCACGCCGTTTAACGGCGACGCCGTTTAAAGGCGTCCAATATAATAATAATAAATTTTGAGTCGGAAAATTGTAATGTCGTGGCCCGACGCCGTTAGGAGGCGTGGCCGGACGCCGTTGGGCGGCGTGGCCGGACGCCATTGGGCGGCGTGGCCGGAGAAAGGCGACTGGTGTTATATTTAATTAACAGTATATAATTATCACATGTGTTTAATAGCACAATTGGTAAGTGGCCTTACTTGTGTACATGAGGTTCATGGTTCAAATCTCACCAACTACACATTTTTTATCAATTAAAAATGATAATAAATGTAGTTGAGAGGATTTGACCTTCAACCCAGGAGGTCCTTTAAAAGAAGTGAATAATTACCAATTGGGCTAAATAGACTTTATGTATTAAATGGATTCTGGTACAAATATATTTTAAACTTGGTAAAAATGTTGACCGGCCTCGCCACGCCGTTGACCGGCGCTCCACCACGCCGTTGACCGGCGCACCACCACGCCGTTGACCGGCGTCCCGCGACGCAATATTTTTTTCGCGTTTCCGTTTTCCTGCAATTTTATTAATATAATATTCTGACGCCTTTAAATGGCGTGGTGCAAAAAGTCAAAAATTAGTGTGCAAAAAGCCGGGGCGTTAATCTAATTATATTTCTTATTATCTATTTATGTAAAAGATATGATCAAAATTTCAAATTTTGGTAAGATATTCTATCTTTTTAATATATCACTTGGACCCACCGTATTTTTGATAAAAAAAACGTTTTTATTTGTGGTATTTCAATTAATTTGATAAAATTATATTATCTATTTATGTAAAAGATATATTCAAAATTTTGAATTTTGGTAAGATATTCTATCTTTTTTAATTTATCACTTAATTGAAAAACATGATTCTAATATATATCTTGAATTTTCGAAATATAATTACTATGAACTAATTATATTTGATTTACGTAATTAAATTTTTATATCTTGATAACGTACATCTTTTCATAATTTTTACTTATTTATAAAATTATCCCATAATTTTTCTCAAATTATACAAACGCCCCTTATTTTCCTAAGAGTATGCACAGTGGTTGGCCATTTTTGGTCTTCACAATAAAAAAATAATCAAAGTGAAAAAAAGTTGTTAGGTTGGGTGATGGCCGGTCATATCTATGCCCAAAATTTGTTTTGGTCTTTCTACCACCAATTGACACATGACAATAAAGTGGTAAATAGAAACATTAAGATAATAAAAAATTCATTTCAATTCCATATGGAAGGAAAGGATACTATTTTTATTTGATGATCAATTTGAATTGGTCAACCAATAAATGTACTATAATACAAACATACAAGTGGTCGTTTTGAACCACCAAAAAATTTAGACCCTACGACCCTACCTCATATATAAAAAAAACTAATTTTTATTATTCGCATTATATAGGATTTTCCTATTGAATTTTTTCTTATCTACTTATAACAAAAAGATTTTTTCAATTATTAATTCTTAAAGCATTACAAGGAAAAATCTTTTACAAACATATTAAGAAAAATCTATGAATATAGGATTCAACTTATTTCTTTAATACAAGTAAATTTATGGTTTCCGACATTTTCTATTAAATTTATATAGACTTTATCGATTTATCAGTTGATGAAATTTTATAATTATATTTACATTTATTATAGTCGTTATTAATATATGATAAAAATTGTATGTAAGATATCAATTTAATTCATTATAATCAGGTTTAATAGAAATATATAAATGAGTGAAAAAACTATGTCTTATATATTTTTTGGATTATATGAACTCCAAAAACAATATCACTCTTTCTAAAAGATAAAAAAACATGTCCATATAATAAAAATTATATAATATTTTCCATATAAATATTTAATTATAAATTATATAATCCTATTTTAATATTTTTTAAGTGAAATAGTCGTGCATGGCACGATAGGTTAAACTAGTGTAAATATAAATCCGAATTAACCGATTCAAGATCGAATTTTGACACGAATCCGCTTTTAACTTGAGAATTTACAATCTAAACCTGATAGATTCAAGTTCGAACCTTTTCACATATATATGTATTTTTATTAATGCAATGTTAATTATAAAATAATTTCTATTCAATTTTTCATATTTATATTTTCATCTAGTATGGTAAAAGATATGTAGACTCATTTATATTATATATATATTAAAGTTGTGTTCGTTTGAGCCTTCACATTAATTTTGACAATATTTTATATTAAATTAATTATAAATCAATTATATTTTAACAGTTTTATATCCTTATTAATTGTATCATGATAAGTTCCACTCAATGCCAGAATCTAGCAAGGAGGCAAATTGCAGGAAACAGTCCTACGACTCTTTTGATTGATAATAATTCTGGATGATTACAACTGAACGTACACAGCTACTAAAATAAGCAAATTCTACTATAACCCACTAATCCTACTAACATAGCTAATAGGGTTTGTGCTAGAAACTGACTAACAACGACTCCTGAAAGAAAGGGAAAGCTTTGACTGACTCTAACAGAAATAAATAAAATGCTGACTCAGTAATTGAAGAATTAAAATAAACCAAAGTGCTAATTAAACCTGATTCATCTTCCTGGAATATGGAATGCATGGTTTACTCATCCAAGGCTTTGGTGGGCTCGTATCATACCACATGAATATCAAATTAAATATTTCCATCTAATTCCTATATATTAATATCAAAATAATATCTATAATCTATCAAAAAATATCTATATCTATATAATCTGTCAAGATATTATCAACATTTATATCTATATAATTTATCAAGATAGTATCGTCATTCTAATTAAAAAATTGTTTTTATTGACCCTTAAAGAATTATATATTTATAGTTATATTTAATCAAATCAACTATATATTCTTCGTTAAGTATAAAAGATTTTATCTTTATCTACATGGGATAAATAATTTTGAGTACAAAATCATGATTTATATACATAGTATGAAAATATTTATTATCTATTTGCTAGGATTACTACGTTTTCATATACAACGTACAATATCTTAGGTAGATTTATACTCTTGGTAGAATGTTCCATCCACTCCTATTAATTTTGGAGTAACAAATCATATACTCCTTCCGTTCACTTCTATTTGTCCTTCAATGAGATTTTTTTTTCAATTCTATTTGTCCTTAAAGATATTTTTGTCCAATATTACCCCTCATATATATCTATACAACTTTAAAAATGCAACACATCCATAAAACTTAAATGTTGTTAATTAACCCCAAATAATGTTGTTTTTTTTTTTATGAAAACTTAAATGTTGTTTATTACTATAAACAATCAATGTATTGTTATTTCTCTTTACAACTTTAAAAATGCAACACATCCATGAAACTTAAATGTTGTTGTTTTTTTTTTTTTATGAAAACTTAAATGTTGTTTATTACTATAAACAATCAATGTATTTTTATTTCAAACTCAAACTTTAAAAATGCAACACATCCATAAAACTTAAATGTTGTTAATTAACCCAAATAATGTTGTTGTTTTTTTTTAAATGAAAACTTAAATGTTGTTTATTACTATAAACAATCAATGTATTTTTATTTCAAACTCAATGTAGCAATGAAATACTACAAACAATCAAATTAATTTTTATTACTATATTATTATGCATTTAAATAAAACATAATTCATATAAAAGATGGAAATTATGTAACTTACAAACAAATTCCCCTATATTGTTTATCCACAACATAGGTGAAATTCACACTCGAATATTAAGACAACAAATTTAGCAACACTAAAGCCCGTCCATCGGACGGGCGTCCAGTGCTAGTCATACAAAAAGTAAGACATGTTAAATGCATTCAATTCACCATTTTCCAAATGCACTTCTCGACTCTCTTACCATGTTATTAATGCTCCAATTCTCCATGTTCAACAAGAGTCTTCTTTTCTGTATTAGCATGCATTATATTAGTTAACTCATTGCAAAACTAAACTCACATAGACAGCAAGTGCTTCAGCCATACACTATTTATGTACAACATCAATTGATACGTGAAATTGAAATTTGACTCCAATTATCAAATTTTTGATAAAATTTGGATTATTAGTTTTGCCTTCATTTTTTATTGAAATTATTTTGAGTGTACACATAAGGCATTAAGAGGGAAAAATATGTGCTTCTTGGCCTGTAAATGCATGGAGTAAATGCTTTAATTGGAATTTGGGTAGAAATTGAACATTTTGGCTATGATTAAGCACTAATTCAGACTTTGAAAAGTTAGTAAAAAAAGGAAGAGAATTTGGATTAATTAGGGGCAATTTGGTAAGAATAAGTCTATCTTAATATATGTGCATTTCTCCTAGAAGGACAAATAGAACTGAACGGAGGGAGTAGTAATATTAGAAGAAACTTATAAATTAGAAAATATACTACATTCAAAAGTTATATGGCAAAAACAAGTTAAATCGAATTCAATATAATAGTACAAAAAATAATTAGGATGTATTTTATTAGTAAGTGAGTAGCTTTTGCTGCAACATCAACATCTTGTGGTTTCAGAATAATCATTCCTGAGAAATGTTCATCATTTAAGTTAAGATGGATTGTTGAGCATTAAGTCACTAACTGTTGTGAACAATGATGATGAAACTTTGGTTTGACTCTCATGATGTGTCTTCATGGGAACACGAGGGTTGTGGATTTTGGAAGCCTTTGGTTTGTTACTTGATGGGTTGAGCTTTAGTTCTAGTGTAATGTATCCATTTGTTCTCTCGATGAGATTTAATGATGGGGCTTGGTTGTTATTATTAACTGAGTAGGAATTGAACCTTGTTAAAGGTCAGTCACTTCTTAAAAATTCTCGTGACAGAAGTATAGAGTGGTGGGGATCGGCTGTGCGTGACATGTCATGGTGCAGAGCCTCCCGAGTGGCTTGACGGTAATAACCTTGAATTCTTTGACACTAGTGGAGTTGATGTGTCTTACCACCTTTGTCATCCGATTCATCTTCAGCTTTGCAATGGCCAGATTCACCATCGCTTCAATGGTATACACACACGTAGCCTTGATCCGGGTGAAGGTGGCTTGACTCTCCTCGAGAGACTCCAACATCACATGGACGGGTGCATCTAATTTGTTGTCAATCTCGAACGCTTTAAGTAGCATGGGAAGGCCGTCGACGGATGTGGGAAGACTGTTCCCTAGGCGGCGAGGAATAATTTGACAAGGGAGAGAAAAATAAGAGTTGTATAGATCATATCGTTTAACCTTGATTTCTACCAAAAAAAACACAAGAGGTATCAAGAGCATCGAGGCCTCATAGTTAGACACATGTTATATATATATATATATATATATATCATATCCTTTGCATGTCCTTGATTTCCACCAAAAAAACACAAGAGGTATCAAGAGCACTGTATTTTCTCAAACAATGTCAATCGTCTCCACATTTGTGCTTTTCTTAATGGGGTTGGGGGTTGCATGTGCAACCTCACTTGCGGTAGAGAGTTACCAAGAGGAATTGTACTGAAAACAAAACTTCTCCTCACCTATATACCTGAGGGTTTGACGGCTTTGGAAGCTCGCCTAAATGGTAATTAATTACATGAATTGAAGCATATTTGGAGCATTTGGTACATGATGAATTTACTTAATTCATTATTTATGTAAGAAATAAAATACAATTGAAACATTTTTAATCGACGGATGTGGGAAGGTTGTTCCCTAGGCGGCGAGGAAGGAACCTCCTCAGCTGGGTCGGTGGTGCTCATGATTAGTTGAACCTTACCCCTTTGAATACGGTTGCCTTCGTCATGAAAAGAGTCGACATTGGTGGCTTGCCTCTTCTCTTACTGCCCCTTGCCAGGAGTACGCAACACGGGTGGTGCAGGCGTCTAACTGTCACACGTCATCCGCCGGTCCTGTCGAGTTTCATTAAAAAATTATCTACTACTACGGAAGGTTCCCTTACATTTCAAATCTATAAGCAGAATACATCAACAGACCCCCGTACGTATATGAAACTTCATCTTCTTAAAACTTATTCAAAGATTTGGGCTAAACGCCTTATATACTATTGACACATGAGAAACTTTTTTCACTATACTTCAAGATTTAATAAAAAAAATATACTAATTAATAAGGAAATTTTGTCAAGATTTCAAATTAATCACTTGAATTTTTTTATTCATATAAGGATATAACATTAAAAAAAATCAAGTTAATGTTTTTTAAGATATCAAAAATTGGATAAACGATCAAATAGATACAAGAAAATTAGATAATATATCAAGTAAATATAAGGATTATTTTTAGAAAATATAATGTAAATAAAATAAAATAATTTTATTTAGGTTTGGTGACATGACGCAAACTTTAACAAAGACTTGGATTCTGCTTTACATAGTATTATAGTAGATACTAACGACGTGAAAGTAAATGTAATGGAAAATAATCTAGTTTATATTAGCATAAAGATACATAAATCATAACATTTGAGTCACCCAATTTTTATATAAAAATTATCGCAAGGTCTCATACTATTCTTTATTTATCTCCCTAATCTGAGTAAGATAACAAATGTCGTGATTTTTCTCCTTTGCCCTTCTCTAGACAAGTTTCAAGTTAATATAATTTTTTTTTGTCAATGTATGATGAAATATATGAAATTAATTTTCTAGCTACTAACTCTATTGTCGTCAAAGGTGAGTCAATCAACATTTTCCTCTCCCCTATTTCTACACACATACTTCTTTTGGGGGCTTTTGGAGAAACTTGAATCAATTTGAGAAGGTGAATACCAAGCACCCCAATCAGGATTATTTTGCGCCCTGTTTTTCGCACAATGAAGATCCCTTCCCTAACAGTATGTTTGGCTGGTGGGAATTGGTGGGATTTTAATAGGAGGGGAATGGTGAGAATCATTTTCCTGTGTTTGGTTTAATTTTTTGATAGGATTGAGTGAGATTCTGTTGGAAAATTAGAGTGAAAATGATGGGAAAATGAATCCCACCAATTTGGTGAGATTTGGTGGGAAAATAAAATAAACACTCTCAAAAGGAAAAAAGAAAAGAAAAATTTATTTATAATTTCCCATCAAAGGTGATACTAGGTGATACTAGCACGTGAATATCACGGTGGATATGCAACGAAGAAAAAGGGCAAATCGGGCAAAATTATGAAGGATCCGACATTTCGTGAACTAGATTTTAAACCGTAGAGTAGGAAGACAAATTGTCCATTCCAATTGATTGGGAAAAGGGATAGAAATAGCTTCATATGGGGGCTAACGGGGGAATGTGGCAAGCACAATCACAACCTTCCTTCCAACTTGTTAGGTCATCCCTTTGTCGGCAGACTTACCGCGATAGAGAAAGAGGGTTGAACGTAATGACTATAGGAGACACAAATCCAAAGACTCTTTTGATATATTTTCACGAATAGCTCCTAGAAAATGTTTCATCAATGAAACATATTTACAACTACCGACAAAAGCTATTGAGAGAAGAGTTGGGCTCGATGAATGTAACCCAATTCGACTGAACTTTTGAAGTCTAATGAGTAATGATTACTACCTCGATTGGCGGCAGTTGCCTAACGACAATGACATACATGACATGTTCTTTGCCCATTCCAAAGTCCTAATGACTAACTTGTAAGTATTGACTAATCATCTTTTGCTCGATAAATTGATTATTTTTCATCATTAATATATATATAATTTAATTGCAGCTACAATATGCCTTTGAATTAAGCAGTGTCAATTCACTTGCACCGGACCCACATTCAAAATTGCATTTTTTTATGGAAAAAGAGCACCAACAACACTATGAGTGTAACATACCCCTCCCACACGGGAACTGGGCTGTCAGGTCCGCAACCCAATACACTCCAACCTGATACCCAAAGCGCGAAGCTAAATGGGCAGGGTGTTGCCAAGGGTCCTCGAACCCATGACCTTTGGCATAACTTCCCACATGGGAGAGATATGTCAACCAAGTGTGCTGCAATTGTAGTGATCCAATTTTATTATTATTATTATTATTTTTTTTTTCTTTCATTTCCTTTTTGTAAAGACTCCAGATTGAGTGTAAGCTAGTTTCGGGGACGAAACTATTTTTAAGGGGGTACTATTGTAATAACCCTCAAATTTAAATAAGGATGAAAGAATAAAATAATTATCATTAATTATAAATAATAATATTTATAACTTTTCTACATAAAAATAATTTACAAAATAATATAATAAATAAACAATTTTAACTTTATTGGAAACTATCTATATATATATATATTTAAGAGAAAGTCGAGTTAGTAACATAAAGAAAGTATTAAATAAATAAGAAAATAAAAATAAAACAACCCATTGTCATTATGGAGAGTTGAACTCCCAACCTCTTCTTACACTCTTATAAGACACACTCCACCAACCGGGCCATCCCGTTTTTCTGTCACTTAAGCCCATTAAATTAAACAAGTATCCAATTAGGGGGTCGTCTTCAACCTCGTGCCGGGGAGGAGTTAGCTCAGCCGACTGTAACTAGTTCGATCCTCCATAGAAATGGCAATTTGAAGCTCCATTGGATTCCGTATTTAAGACCCCTCTTAACCCCCCACTTAATTGGGTGTTTATTGCCCAATTAATTTCGCCCATTTAATTATAAGATAAGAATAAGACTTTAATTAGGGTTTTGAACCTTCCCTTGTTATTGTCCGAATTCATCAATTATAGGGGGCGGAAATCTCTCGTTGGATTACCGTTCAGACGTGGATGGATAGAGATTAGCAGTTGCCGGAGTTAATTAGGGGGTAATTAAGGTGTAACGCCCAAAAATTCAATTTCTCATAACGGGGGCTTTAATTTGGGGAGTAAATTTGACCTAATCCTAAACCCATTGCTCTCAATATAAATAGCCGTGATCGAGTAAGTTCCTACCATCCTCGAAATACCAATACTCCCACAAAACTCTTCCCATTCTGTTAGTAGCCGCAGTGCCACCGGAGTCCCTCATTGCCGTCGTTCTCTGTTGCTGCTCTGTTCTGGTGAGCAAACAGGTTCAATTCTTTTCTTCCGTTGAAGTACCTTTTTCCTATACACTTTAGATTATTAAATTGAGGAATTAGGTTGGCTAATAAAATACAGTAAGATGGTTAGCAAATAAAAAGGTACTGCAATATCACGTGTAATATACAGGAGAGTGAGTTGACTAGTGAAAGGGCATAGCTATGAAATAGGTGGGCACAATAATCGGTTTTCTTCCTCCATATCTTTTGTTTTTATTGATATTATAATATACTAAGTGGGCTAAATCCTGGAATAGTATAACTATCAAGTGAAATGTAGAGCAAGATGGAAATCATGGTAGGACAATAATAATATAAAAATTAGGGTGTCGTTTAAGAACTAATTTATGGATTAGCAAATAATTTTAATAAGTTTTTCTTTGAAGGATTCCATAGTGGGTAAGTAAGTATACTACTGAATTTGATAAACTAAAAGTATTAAACTTGGAACTAGAATTACACTCAATCGATCAAATAGTGAGGGTTGTTCCTAGAACTCAAAGTTATGAAGGATATAAATTTGAATTCTAATTTCTTAGTAGAAGCACAAAATAAATTGTTAAGTAATTTATTTTGTTGTCGTATTTCCGAATTTCCTTGGATCTCGAAGGGACGTGCTTTCGTTGTTGATTCTTTCCTTTCCGTAGCAACCCGAGTCCAATTCGTCGTTATCAAGGCAAGTGGTTTCGGTTCTCTTTTCCATGTTTTCGTACTCGCATGATTTTATCAAATCATGATTTTAATATGTTGGGGACTATTGTTTGAATAAAAGGAACATAGGTTGTATTATTTCATAGATTTAACGACTGTTATTTCTAGATGATATTAGGCTGCGCTAGATGGACATAGGTCTCGATGCTTGTGGACTTATGTATGTGTGTTATCTTGCTTGGATTTAATTACTAGCGTAGTGATCTAGAGACTAAGGTCGTAAGACCAATTTAATAAATTAATTAAGTATCGCTAGGTCGTAAAGTCTAATTTCCCTAGCGTAAGGTCATGACCCATGCCTGCTCAACCGCCGAGGGGTGTTCGCACTAGTAACGTGCCAAGGGACGTAGGTGCCTGCATCTTGTAATCATTTGATAAAGCCTTCAAAATATCTTAATTATTCAAGTGGAATATTAATGTGTAAAAAGTATGATCTCAAGATAGATAAGCACTTGTGCACCTAGGTAACTTGACAGGATGGTTAGTACAAAATGGAATACCGTCCTCGCTCTCGGATTTCGTTGAATCTGGTTCCAATCTGAATGCTTGCTCGACTTGTTAAAACGCCTATAAAATGGCAAGATGGGCTTGGTACTTAAGCGCCCTAGCGGCCACCTCCCCGTCGGCACTTACGAGTAAGATGAGGTTGGTTGAGGTTCACGTAGTCAACGAGGGTTGTAATAACCAATATCATTTGTGTGAAAGAAGTTCCCAACATATTCGTATTAAACCTTTCGGAACCTTTCCGGAGTTTTTCTCACAACTCTCTTAAAAGTCATGCTCGTTTTCTTGTGGAAGGTAGTAGAGGGTTAGGCTATCGTCCGGTTTTCATTCGGCGTCGATATCCGTCTCTACTTCCTCTCACTAACCCAAACCGCCTTTCAAAACCCCATTTGCATAGTCTGTCATAAGACTAACCGACCACCCTTTTCCTTGCATGGTCGGCTGGTGTCAACCGTTTTTCCTCATGGCGGCACATCAGGTGGAGGAGTTGTTATCAAAGACTAAGGGCCACCAAGGAGCTCTCTTCACTATTTCTTTAATTCCGAATAATCCAGATTGAGATCCTCGACATGTGAGGACCTATCTAAGACTCTAAGTTTGAGAACGGATGTTTAGACTTGTGGTTGGATGTACCCGACTTTTTAATTCCGCATTAAGTACCAGTTTATTCTATTCCGCATTTAAAGTTTTCTGTTTGTCTGTTAATACTATAAGCCTAGGGTAACTTTGGAGTAAAATTCCAAGGTTACTGGCGGTAATATCCCTACAGAAAAAGGGGGTGTTACAATGAGTGGGTGTTAGACTAGTTGGATTGACCGTATTAATCAAAGTTTAAAAAACAGCCAAAAGCAATTGTGACTAACCGAGATGTTGAAATAAATGACATTCGTAACCTATTTCCAGATTCCTAACGTTTGTTGTGTTAGGTGCATATAATGCGCAATTGTTATGCATTTGCAATGAGTAGATGGATGCCAGAGGGAACGGGCTGATATTTTACAAAATTTGACGACAGTTTAACTGATGTCACAATTTATGACATGTTGGATGATAATAAGATAGGTGATGACATTTGAAAGTCGATAAGATTTAAAGACAATTTAAGTGATGACAAGTTTGGGTGATGACAAAATTGGATGACAATTTAAGGGATGATATAAGTGGGGTGATGACAAGATGAGTGATGACAAGGTGCGCGGATAAGGTAGGAGTGACACGTGCGATATTATCATTATTTTTTGAGCAGGGACAAAATTGAAAAATCAACTAGTTACCTCATTTATATTTGCTATAGCCCAAACTCCCTATGAATACTTCCCTACCGTCTACTAAACTTCTTTTTTTTAATTATTTGAGGTAAAATTATAGAAATGGTTCTTGCTTAACCGAGAAAATCAAACCGAAAAGTTGATTAATGACCTATGGTAAACCGAGATTAACAATTCCTAATTTTGACTAACAAATATTATCATTAACCAATAAAGTTCGGTTAATCGAAATCATAATTAATGGGGCTTAGATGCCCCTACTAAGAGCGGGTAAATTACGCTATTGGTCATCATCCTTTCATACGTTTTCTAAATTAGTCCTTAGCCTTCAATGTTTGGGTCCGGATCCGGTAGGAATGATTATTATGGTAGGAAATAGGAATGAATTTCGGCCGTCCATCACGCGGAGGGAAAACAGCCCAACAAGCCACACGGGCGTATAATTCGCGTATTATTCGCGTTTTATACGCGTTTTTAATACGTGAATAATTCGCGTATAATACGCGAATTATACGCGTTTTTTTTCGTTTTTTTCCATTTTTTTTTGATTTTTTTTTTGATTTTTTTTTGATTTTTTTTTTCGTTTGTGCAACTCAATGGTCACGTTTGTGCAACTCAATGGTCACGTTTGTGCAACTCAATGGTCACGTTTGTGCAACTCAGTGGTCAATTTGTTCTTCAACTCTATTGCCAATGTGTTGAATTCTATTTGTGCAACTCAATGGTCACGTTTGTGCAACTCAATGGTCACGTTTGTGCAACTCAATGGTCACGTTTGTGCAACTCAATGGTCAATTTGTTCTTCAACTCTATTGCCAATGTGTTGAATTCTATTTGTGCAACTCAATGGTCAAGTTTGTGCAACTCAATGTTCACGTTTGTGCAACTCAATGGTCAATTTGTTCTTCAACTCTATTGTCAATGTGTTAAATTCTATTTGTGCAACTCAATGGTCACGTTTGTGCAACTCAATGGTCACATTTGTGCAACTCAATGGTCAATTTGTTCATTCATATTTGTTCAACTCTATTGCCAATGTTTTGAATTTTATTTGTGCAACTCAATGGTCACGTTTGTGCAACTCAATGGTCACGTTTCTGCAACTCAATTTGTTCATTCATATTTGTTCAACTTTATTGCCAATGTGTTGAATTCTATTTGTGCAACTCAATGGTCACGTTTGTGCAACTCAATGGTCAATTTGTTCATTCATATTTGTTCAACTCTAAGAGATTTTACCCATAACAAAAATCAGGAAATTGTACAATATCATTAATCCATTGAATTCAAACAGAAATCCCAGCTTATTCATCACACATTCAACAGCAAAACCGATCATTCAAAACAGACATTAAATCAGATGCCTACCATTTCATCTACACTTTTCAACTCAATGTATGAACTGCTATGAAACAATTGTCAACAAGAAATAGTCAACAAAGAGCTGCTACATCAATGTATGAACTGGATTGTACAAAAATGGAGCTTGCACGGCAGTATCAAAAATGGAGATGCCTACCATTACTGATCTTCCTCCCATTGAACGCAACCTGCAAAATTTCACCAGAAAGTGCCTTCCACGCAGATGTCCTTCCAGCCAGATGTGTAAAGATGGGGGCTACAACAATACCAAACATACATACATACATCAGCAAATCTGAATTTTGAAATAAAGTTATGAAACAATTGAAAGTTAAGAAGAGAGAAGAAGGCGATTTCTACTCTGAAGTGGTGATGATGGAGAACCACTCCATCTCACAAGGATCGGCAATCTTGGACACTACAAAGAACCTCGGCACAATGAAGCTCTCCCAGCAGTAATGGTGGTCTCGAGAACTTTCTTGCGGTCCACACCAACAACCTGAGCACGGTCGCTTCCCCTAACAGTATACGTCACCTGAAGAGCAGATTCGCACGAGAATCCCGGAGAACTCGCTCAAAAACTGAACTAGATTGTGGATTGTGCAATTACGATCGTGGATTGTGCAATTACGATCGTGGATTGAACTAGATCCGGCCAGATCCGGCGACGAGAGGCAGAGCGCACATGAGAGCACCGCCTCGGTTAGATCCGGCCACGAGGAGCTCGGATCCGCACTCTATAGATCTTGTCCACTTCGGCCTTGAGCGATAAGAACACTAGCGAAACCACCGAGCACGCCGTCGTGATCCACAAGTACGGGCCTCTTGAGAGCCTAGGGCCGTCGCACCAGCTGTATGCACTTGTAAATCAACCAGATCCGGCTCAATCAGCACACAATTGGACGGAAAATCCAAGCAAAAACAAGCAAAATTGCACAAAATCAAAAAATTAGAGTTCGAAACAAGCAAAAATCAAAAAAACCGAAACCTAGGGTTTCAAATTGAGCATACCTCGCGTGTTTGAGGGAGACGACTTCGATCTCACCATTGTTGAGTGTAGAGATCGCAGTTTGAATGCAGGAAACGAGCGAAAAATCGAGCGAAAACCGTGAAGATTTGGGGGGAGACGAAGTCGGGAGCGGTTCCGCAAGAGAGAGAGTTCAGGAGGAGAGAGAGTGTGAAAATGTGAAATGAAAAAATTAATTCCGAAAATACAGTTTTATGGGGGCTCCACAAAGGACGCGCGCGCGGGGGGGTGGGGGATTTTTTTGTTAAATTTGATTAAATCTGAGCCATTGGATCCGTTAGATCGGACGGTGGAGATCTATTCCTATTTCTCACCACAACAATCCTTCCTATATGACTCTTTCTCTCAATGTTTTCTATCTTAGTTCCTAACCTATCAAATATAACATTGTTACTTCTTTGTTAACATTTCCGTTAAAAATACCGTCAATTGCATTAAATGGACTATACATGTCATCTTATTGATGATTAATCGGCAACCACATTAAAGATGAAATCTTGATGGTCTTTTGATTTTTATTTTCAAATAATGAATGTGAGGTTTTTTTTTTAATTATAGTCTATATTACATAATTAACTTATTAACTTATTTGAAGATAATGAATTTTTAACGAATTCATTTTTAAAACACATATTACATCCAAATGTTTAGCTTTTAAATATTTTTTTTTCAAAATTGATAAAATAATACACTATCAAGTCATCAACTAAATGACATGTAAAATCCATATTATGCAACTAACGGTACTTTTAACAAAAATGTTAACAAATGACTAATGATGTTAAAGTTTGATAGGATAGGGACTAAGATAAAAAAAAATACAAGTTAAGGATTGAAGTGGGAACTTTGACATTCAACAACATGTCGAAATTTAGAGACTAATATATAGATTGAAGTCAGACTAAGATAGAAATGTTAACAAACGATAAATGTGGAACGTTCCCACTTCAATCTATATATTTTGTTTGCGTAAAACCAATTTACATGTATCATTGTGGTCATTGTAATATATAGATTGAAGTGGAAACTTTGATACATCAAAAAAGACTTCCGAATATTTTTTTTGTTAGATTCGTGAAACTTCGTATAGCCGGTGATGATTTTTAAACTTAGATTATTTCTTATTTTTTGTTAAAATTTGTAAGTATTTGGCTTTGTTTAGCATAATTTACAAACGGAGTGTTTAAACAACGCCCACCCTATTAATAGGACCTACGACCTACACAACGCCCACTTATGTCATAACGGCTGACGGTCCAGTGGCCGTTACGGTTGGTGGTCCAGTGGCCGTTACGGCTGGTGGTCCCTCTGCCTTTAAGGCAGATGGTCCACTTGCCTTAACGGCTGAACATAATTTTAGTTTATCGTATTTAATGCATTTAATCTGTCCACGTAACAATATTTATTGTACCTTTTTACCTATATAAGCACCATGACCGACCTCAAAGCTCCACACCTTTCTTCTCTTTTCAAAAACAAAAATCATCTTCAAAATGGATGGTGAAGAGGATTGGAATGTAAACTTCGATGTGGGAGATTACAATAGTACACAACGAAGTAAGTTTGTTCTTTTCAAACTATTTCAATATTTTCGTGGGGTTTGGCATATAAAGTCATGTAAAACCTTTATTCTCTTTTAGTGGAGATTTGAACTTGTTTTAAGAGGAAATGTAGAACTTTTGATAATAATATCATTGAACTTGTTTTAAGGCGTACATTGGACTTGACGACCTTCAAATAAGTGATGCAAGTGCATACCAAAATGTTCCTTCCACAATACCGACATTCGACTTCTGCTCTGATCCACAATCCACACCAGTTGTTGGATTTCCAAATGCATCGGTCATTTATGGATGTCAATGTTTTATACCATTACAGACGGGACACGAACAATCAACCCCGGTCATGTTTGGGTATCCGTTTAATGCAACCCCATTTCCAACCGATCCTGTACAATCTGCACCGAACATGTTTGGGTTTTCGCCTCGAGTAGCCCCAGTGCCAACCCAACAAGAACACCTTGCACTGAGCATGTTTGGGTTTCCGCCTCTTAGCAGTCATCCACAGTTTTCAAATCAAATCAAGAATGTGGAAGAGTTGTCAGATGATTATTCACATTTGTTTACTATTGATGCGGCATTTCACAACCGAGAGGATGTCATTTCTTGGACTAAAGCTGTTGGTATTCAAAGTAATATGTGCTTAAAAATAGCCCGGGACAGAAAGTCGGATGCATTTTTTGCCCATGAATGTTTCAATTACAACAAACTTCGTAGCTGACTATAGAGCGTTGTTTAAGGTGACAACTGAAGTGCAATACAACTATGAGCTGGCTAGAATTAAGAAGAGATGGAGAGCTAGGAAATCACTCATAGAATATGTAAGAAGAGAGTGGCTTGAACCATATAAGACAAGAATCGTCTCGGCTTGGACAGATATAGTTTTGACATTACAGTGCAACACGACGAATAGGTATATACGCTTCACACAATTTTCAGGCACTACTTGTACTACTACAATGAATAACTATCTAATTACGTGACATGTATTCAATATAAGACAAGAATCGTCTCGGCTTGGACAGATACAGTCTCGTACGATGATGCCTGAACTTCGTGCTCTGAGTTGCCCACTGTTGCGAGCAATGAGTCAGTGAACATGACAGTCCGTCGATGTTTCCTACCATAAGTGTTAATGTTTGTATGTGGAGCCTGAGCTACATGCTGATCTTTATGCGTTTCACAGCGAGGATGACGAGTTGATCTACTTGTCTCTTCACGAGTCGACATCTGAAAAGGAAAACAACATAGAATCAAGTAACCCGTCTGCCTTAATTGAAAGAGTCCAGCCGTAAAGGCCAGCGACCCGTCTGCCTTAATGGCAAAGGGCACGCCAACCTTTACGGCCAGTGGTCCTTCTGCCTTAACGGCAAGGGGGTCGCCAGCCTTTAAGGCCAGAGGCCCCTTTGCCGTAAAGGTTATGCTGGTTCGTCTTCCCCAAAGATCCGACGATGGCAGCAAACCAAAACGATTCATACGAAAACAAGTTGGACATTACGACAATGGTTTCCAAACAGCATAGACCCATTTAGATTTATAGACCCACTTGAATTTTACAATCCTAAGCCCTAAGAACCCTAACTATTAAAAACCCTAAATTCAATCAATGTAGAAAAACTCAATCTATTGTGAATGAAATTTGTTGATATTGGACATAAAGCATACCTCAAGTGATTGTAATCTTGATTTGTAGAAAGATTGTTTGATATGTAGTGGATTTGAAGATGAGAGAATGGAGGAGAGGAAGAGAAGAAGAGAAGAGGAAGGAGATGGAAGAAATAAGAATGGCATGAGCGTAATTTGAGACAAATTTACATATATATGAAAAAAGCGGGGGTGGATGCTAGTTAGAAAAGTGGGGTGGGCGTTATTTAGAAATAGCCTTTACAAAAAAGAGAAAAACATACTTTAGCTAGCGGGAGGGCGGGACCCACATAGACCGGGATTCTATCACATTCACAACGCCAACCCTCAGCCCCAACCACCTCCCCAAATCCTCCCTTCTTCTACCACCTTCTTCTTTCTCTCCCTTCCGCCATTGCCAGGCCTTCCGAGCTCCAATCCATCCCAAACCAATGGCGATGCTTCTCCGAACCCCGACCTTTCGAGCGAACCCGCCCTTTCTAACCACCGTCCCCTTGACTTCCACCAACGCCTCCTCTTTCGTTGTGAATTTCCGAAAGAGCCCCAAAACCAGAAACATCTGCCTTTACGCTCAATTCCTCCATCCTAATCTCTCGCAAAACTCTAGGTTTGGTAGCACCGTGAGCTTCTCTTCCCCTGGAGAAGTTACTGACACCGAGAAGCCACTCGAACCCGAGATTCAGGTTTTCATTCACTTACACTTTTGGCTTTCCTGAAATTCCTGTTTGTTTCTTAAATGCAGGTCATTTGCAATGCCTATAGCGTAATTTGTGATTTTTGATTGAAAATTTGTGCCTTGTTTGAGCAAAGCTGCATTAGGGGGTAGTATTGTGTGAATTATGCAATTGGTGAGTACACAAAGTAAGAAAATAAGCAACATGTTGGCTCTGGTAGACTTGCTTGGCCATTTGAAGTTTCCCAACCTTTTCCATGGGGAAAAATTACTTGCTTGAATGCAATATAGTGATTGGAGACAATGCATCAGTGCATAGAACAATTAGATAAAGCAAGGCACATAGGCTTACCATACTTAGTGATTTCACGTAGAGATAGGGTAATAGACTGAATCGAAATTTTTAGTTTGAAGTGTCCAAGCTATAATAAATGGGAAAAAACAAAGACAAGAAGCATCAGTTCAATATATTTATTCATGCTGAAAGTGAAAGAAAAACTTTATAATCATAAGGGTAATTCAAGTAGATAGCTATGTATCTATATTGGCCTGACCTCAACTTCCCTTATTGGCTTCTTTTCAAGTGATCATGTAGTTACTACTTACTATCATGTAGCTTTATGTTTAGTAAGAGGTGTTATTATATATCTTTCCTGTAATCTTGCCTGAAAGTTGTCACAGTTTTGGACTCTTAAATAGCTAAGTGAAAGCACTTGAGTTTTTATTTAATTTGCAAGTTTTTACTAGCATAATCTTATAGTATTTTTTAGTCTCTCCCAAGTGACTTTCTGATGTTTTTTCTTTTGTTTATAAGGCCATATTATACTGCTGTAACTTTAATACCTCAGTCTGACATCAAGGTGTTTTGGTTTGATTTGTTCAGCAGGACAGTGAGAGTGATGTTAGTGCTGAAACTAGTGATGCAGGGACAGTTGACCATGAGAAACCCGAGGAAATAGCAACTTCTGCCATCATATCCTCATTACAATTATACAAAGAAGCATTGATGAATAATGACGAGTCCAAAATTGCTGAGATAGAAACCTTTCTAAAGTCCATTGAGGATGAGAAAAATAATCTTGAAGATAAGGTTGCGTTCTTATCTGAGGAAATGCAAGTAGAAAGGGACCGTGTTCTCAGAATTAGTGCGGACTTTGACAATTTTAGAAAAAGGACAGATAGAGAACGCCAATCTCTGGTGTCTAATGCACAAGGAGAGGTTCTTGAGAATCTTTTGGGTGTTTTGGATAATTTTGAGCGAGCTAAATCCCAGATCAAGGTGGAAACGGAGGGAGAGGAGAAGATAAATAACAGCTACCAGAGTATATACAAACAATTTGTGGAGATTTTGACTTCAGTTGGTGTTGTACCAGTGGAGACTGTGGGGAATTCATTTGACCCGTTGGTAAGTGCTACTCTTGACATTCTTCTTTAAATTTGCTGATATAATTTGCCTGGATTTGTGTAGTAATATTAATAAAATCTTGTTTACTGACCTTTTTTGAATGAAATTTGAACCCAATTCCCATTGCTCAATCCATACCTAAATCCTCAATCACATTGCACATGGGAATATCCTTATGGATTTTGCATGCCTGCAAAACTAGTTTGCTTCCTTTTAATCCTCAGCCAATTACGAAAACTTATGAAAGCTATCTGATCTCTGGCCTGCTACATGGAACACTTTCAACTTAAACTCTTGCATTGTCCTGTCGTGAGTAAAGCTTCTGATTATATGCCACTTAGCTATTTATTTTATGAACAACTTTGAAACTAGAGTTTACAAAGAACTGGTCGGCAATTTTCAGTCTGCTGGCACGTCTACAGCTCTTATCTTCCACACTCCTACTCACTGATATCTAACTCTGTAAGCTGTTCTTAGTCAACCAAGCAATAAAAGAACATTATAGTTTATGATAACCACTCACCAGACTGTATTATATCTCTCAATTCTATTTTTGTCCCACTTCTTCTGGGCTGCTCCCAAGCTTAACCCATCTGAAATTTTACCTCATACTGGTTTAAGCTACTTCAGCCTATTCTGATCATCAGGTCAGATAATGCTATCATGAAATTGAATCAAGTTTGGGGTTTCTTACCCCATAAATCTCCCAATTGGGTTTGTCTTTCAACAAATCACTTCTTCCACATGCTGGTGTTATTGCCCACCTCATCTTATGCTGATATGTTTGGCTATTTACTGATTCTGGCCTGAACGCTGTGTGAATCACTCCTTTTGACATCAACAAAAAACTACCGACAAACTTTGCTGGCCATGTAAGATGGAATACTCGACACTTCTGAAGTCTTCTATTGCTCAAACACTGGCCTTGATATTCAAGGGAAGTCTGCCTTCCTCATTTCCTATTATTTTCAAGTGCTTTTTCCCATGCACCCTGCCAAATTAAAATTGGCTCTTTGTTCAGTTAAAGCATCCAATGTTGAACAAATAATTTGAAAGGGCTCGTCAAAATAGCTGCATATTTTAATCCCCTTATACAGCACTAACAAGTACTTTTGACAAGAAGGGCCATTTTCAGTTTCTTAACTCTATAGTAGCAAATTTTGTTTTTTTAAAGGTCTCTAGTTTCCTATTCAACAACTTCAGTGTTATCAAAAGTAAATCTGGGGAGATAATATGGTGTCTTCTTGCCTCATTGTGGTGTGCGAAAAAAGCTTACCAAGCTGATTGATTTGGTACTCTATGCACTCTAGTAGTCTAGTTTAGAACAGCTTGGCACATACACCTCTTAGTGATCGGCCCATTTGCTTTGGCTTAGTGCAGGTGCAAAACCAAGTTGGCTTGAACTTCAGTCAGTTGTTTGGCAAACCATTGCAATTGATGAATCAAGCCTTCTTCAGGTTTTACAAAGACCTGGGAACGATTCTAACTCGCTCAAAGAACTAACTGATTCAAGCCAACTTGGTAAGCACCAAATAGTAGAGCATGGGCCGTACTGATGAATGATACCCTTATAATAAGGCTAGCCTAATTAGTCGATTTATTATGTTAAAATCTACATGAATGCGCCTTTTGTTTGCACTTCTTTTGAATAACAATCTGCAACTCTTGAAACAGCTTCACGAAGCCATCATGCAAGAGGAATCGACGGAATACGAAGAAGGTATTATAATTGAGGAATATCGAAAAGGGTTTAAACTGGGCGACAGGCTTCTTCGACCAGGTATGGTGAAGGTGTCTTCTGGTCCAGGCCCAGCTAAGACTGAAACATCAGAATCATCCACTGAACCAGAGGAGGCAAATGGCAGCGCTGAATCACAGGAGCAAACCTCCTCATGAATCAAAGTTTTGTAACAGCAACAATCAATATTGAAGTGCATTTGTCTGTGTATTTATATAAAACAAAACGGAAAGAACAGCCTTGATATGTTCATGCAGATTTTGATGTGTTTCTTACTGAAGTAAGATTTTTTACCCCCGAAAGGAAGGAGTCATGTAAGAATATTTCAGATTAGTCAGAAGCTTGGATTCCCCTTCTGGATTTTCGGCAAAAGTTGTATCGGTGTGGGTTGATTTTCACTTTTGAGGGTGTTTTCTAGGTGTTGATGTGAAAGATTTCATTTGCAGCTTTAGGCATTATACTTTAGGACTGGATTCTGTCATCAATACGATCAGATTGAGGGGTGTGGCAATATCTCAAATTCTAGTTTTGATGAAATACAGGGGCAAGACTTAAAAACGTGTGGGCATTACTAAATTTAAAGCTAGAAGGGTTAATTATTACTGTGGATATTGAATGTCTGGAAATTGGCGGATTAGCTTAATGGCGAGTGTCTAAATGTTTAAAACGTAGTCTAGATGTTTAAACTTTAAACGGTAGTAACATTTCAACACTTCATGATGCACTTTTTCTTTTGGTCATTTCATGATGCACTTGTTAATGTGTACTTCATGATGGGCACTTGTTATTGTTTTAGAATACAATACATCATTTGATCAAAAAAAAAAGAATACAATACATCATAATATTCCCTTCGTCTCTAATTGTTTGTCCATCTACCAATATGAAACTCCCTTATATTTGCTTGATTATCTTTACTTATCTTTATTAACATTTCATTCATTACTTAGACCAGAATATTCATTTTATTTTATGCACTTCCTAAAAACAGGAAATGCAATGGACCACTTTGATTGTCCTTTCCTTAGTTTTCCTAAATTCCCCTATATACCAATTGTTCTCCCATTAGTAGAATCATACTAGAAATGGTTCAATTCTACTCTTTTCAGTTTAAGAAAACATGAGAGTCCTAAAGTCAATTGGAACAAGAAAATTCAGCTTTCAATTCTTGCCATTCATCATGTAACTTGTCATTCGTCATCCAATGGGGAATCATCGGCGGAGTTCAAAAAAGTTGAATTCTAATAAGAGCAACATTGCCAAGATCGTCACTCCCATCAAAAGAATTTAACTTCTAACTCAACTCCATCCCTGCAAATACCAAAAGACAGAAGAGCACATTAGTTACAAGGCAATACAATACAAGTACAAAAATGAACAAAATAAGAAACACCGTAAAACAAACCATTGCCACGGCCGTGATGAACGAAGCTTCTGAACTCAACGACGGAACGAGTAAGCACTCACTACACAGCGAACACGACTGCCAAATACAACACAACAATCCCCATCAAAACAGAGAACAAAGAATTCACTTGACAACAAATTAAATTTTGGAAAAAAGAAAACACCACAAAAATGGAGTTGCTCATTGATTTGATTGTGTGTTGCTGGCTTCCTAGATGTAAAATTTGAAAGATTCAGCAGGTGTGGTTTAGTATTTCAATTTCACTAGAAACGTTCTCATTTCAGCAGAGTACAACATTAAGCGAGAGCAAATTGAACTTTCCAGATCCAGGAGGAAGATTGAGCCAACAGCACCGAGTTGACTCGGTAACCGACTCAGCGAGTTCACACAAAACTCTACTGTACAAGCCGAGGGGAAAAAACTCCAAAATCCGATCCGATCTCAAGGATCTCCGGCCTTGGACATGGCGGAGAGCCGGCTAGGCGTCGGATGAAAGTCGGCACGGCGGCGCTGGTGGTGCGAGGACGGCCGTATCAGCGTGGCGAGCGCTCGTTTCACCCATTCTCCCTCAACGGTCCCGATCCGGACGAGCGAGTTCGTCATGGCGGATCTGCGCATGTGGAGCCGGTGAGGCTGGTACGATTGTTGCCGTTTCGAATCGCCTCCGTTTCCGCCGGCGTTCTTGTGGAGGCTACATCGGAAGGAGCCTGGATGCGTGGTCGGAGAGCACATACACGTCTTCTTCTGGTGCGATTGGGCGCCGATCTGCTTCCGAACGACCTGGTTGTTGTTGACGGAGAAGGATCGGCTAGGGGAGGTCGGCCGGCGGTCGATGAAGAATCGGACGGAGGAGGTGGCCGTGGTAGGGACGAACTTGCTTAGGTTGACTCGAGTCGGCGAGGTCGGCCGGTGGAAGAGGCTCGCCGCCGTTGAGGAGGTGAAAGATGAGGAGGAGGAGCAGAATCGTCTGGAAGGGGAGATGGATTTCTGGCAGGTGTGGTGGTGGTGGTGGTGAGATTGGGATCTGTTCCGGGATGTGGTGTCCGCCATTGTTGTTGTTCTTGGGGCGAGATTGGGGGGAGAAAAGAAAAAGGGAAAATGGTGTGGAAAAGAAGGCAGGGAGGCATTAAAATAATGTTTTTAAGGGCCGTTTGGCTCTTCAGTTCTCCAAACCTAGCGTTCGCCTTCGAGTCGATCTATATAGGAGCTCGAGGGATTGGGCGAAACGTAAATCCGTGGACTTTACGAGGGTATGCGTGTAAATTCAACTCTATGGATTGGGTTTGGGTAACAGAAAAATATCGGCCTATTTTGAATTTCGAAGCCTACGTACGTTAAAATATCCAAATTTAGCAAAAATCACAAGTTACCTGAACCGAAATCATTAGAAATCCAACTAATTCAATAAATTATTATTATAATATTTTTTTGATAGTGTATTATCTTTTTTGTTTGAATAAAAAGGGTTAATTTTATTCACAAAGAATTGTTACAAAATTGCTAGAAAACTCTAGCTAATAACATCCTCAAGGATACCCAACTTTTCAAACAAAATTCTAGCCTCTCGATTCTTAAGGTTAATCGAAGGCGCACCATTCAGCAGTGCAAAGCGGATCGATTTTTGTCTCGGTGGGCCCCACCGCGTACCCTTTTCGCGTTAAAACAAATAGCGATCAAAATAGTTGTAGCAGACGACACGTGTTGCGTTTTTACGGGGCGTCAACGGTCAATCACGGCCATACGTGCCGCGATCAGGCAGAATGCCACGTGCTGAAATTTGCAGCTGCGTCTACATTTATTCGTTGCGAGATTCGATTTTTTTGACGCATTTATTTCGCCTCTCGATTTCTCCTGCAATTCAAAACGTCCTCCACGTCTCTCTCATTTCTCCCATTTTTCTACTCCCTCAGTTCTTCACTCTCTCCAGAAGGCCCCCTCCTCCACACTCTATCCCCTCAAGCAGCCCCTCTCCGGCCCTCTGTTTTTCACACTTCCACAAACAAAATCTTATAGCAATGTCGGATCCGATATCAAGGGGTGTTCTGGTAAGTTTTTTAATAAATAAGTTATTTGATTAATTTTTTTTGCACTAAAATTGATGAAATCAAACAAAATATTTGTAGAGTTTATTAGGAAGAAAAAAATATTCCCGAAGATCTCAAGAACCAAGTTCCTCGACTCAACCGGAGAATTTGAATGAGGAGGTTTTGCAAGAAGAGGCTACGATTACACCTCCGAGTACTATGCTCAACTACAATCCCACGAGTATGCAAGCTGTCTTTGAGGGCGTAGGTACATATTTTTTGGAATATGAAATTGTGTAGAATTTATTTAGATTATGGTTATAGTGTATTATGCAGTTATTTAGAATATCTACGAAATGATTTTTATATAGAATATTTAGCAAATTTTCGAATATTTAAAATATGTGCGAAATGATTTTTATTTAGAAAAATTAGGAAATTAGAAGATTTAAAACATTTAAAGTTTTAACGAAATTATTTTATACGAAATTATATAGATTACGAAATTACTTTTATTTTTTATTTAGAATATTTAGAAAATATAAAGTTAGAATATTTAGAAATTTATAATACTTAAAATATTTACGAAATGATTTTTTACGAATTATTTAGATTATTAGAATTTGGAAAAGATAGAAATTTAAAAATATTCGAAATATTTACGAAAATATTTTTATTTCTTAAACTTAGAAAGTTAAGGAAATACAAAAGTTTTCGAAATTTTCGAATATTAGAATATTAAAAGTATTTACGAAAATTTATTTTTAAGAAATCATTTATATTACAAAATGATTTATATTATTTATTTATAATATTTAACTAATTGTTAGAAAATTTAGAAAAGATGAAAATTTATGATATTTAGAAAACTTATAGTATTTAGAATTTTTCGAATAATTAAAATATTTACAAAATTATCTTTTACGAAATTATTGAGATTGCGAGATTATTTTTATTTATTTATTTAGAATATGTAGAATATTTAGAAAAGTTACTACGGCATTAATTTTTATTTATTTATTTCGAATAATGATGTTGTTGTTGTTGTTGTTGATGATGTAGAATATTTAGAAAAGTTAGAATATTTATATTGAATATTATTTTTAGTATGAAATTACAGTTTAGAATGTATGTGTAGAAATTATTTAGAGTATGGTTAAATTATAATTGTAGCGTATGGTTAGAAATATTAGAATATTTAGAAAATATAGAATACTTAGAATATTTAGAAAACTTAGAATATGATTTTTTTAAATCATATTGAATATTTAGAAACCATATTGAATATTAAGAAAATTTAGAATATGTTTTAATATTGTATATGGTTTTTATATTGAATATGTTTTTTATAATGTAATTACAGATTGTAATAGATCATGAAATTGTTTAGAAATTATTTAGATTATGCTGAAATTTTAATGTATGCTTCGTTTAATTATAGATTTTTAAAAAAATGTAGATTTGGACAGCCTTGATGCGCTACAAAGGTTCAATGTTGAAGCTTCGTTTGAGCCACCCTCCTTTGAACCACCCCGTTGCAGCATGTCCAACGGATTTGCGGGCATGGGTGGCCAATATTATGGTATTGCTGGACCTTCGAGTTCATTTGAGCCACCCCGCTACAGTATGCCTAGCGGATATCAAGAACCACATGAATGTCACTACGGGAACCCATCCGAAGCCTCCTCAATAGGGATTCGGTCGCAGCCCGGTGAACAATGTTTTATTGGTTCATTATGGCACACATATCGCTCATTATATATGGGATCATCCAGAGGTAAGAACTTAATTTATTATTTCTTATTTATTTCATTTGTTTGTAATATTTCTTATTTATTTTATGTTGAGAAAAACTAATATTTTGTTTTTTTGCAACTTGACTAGCATGGGAAGATACTAAACTGTCACGCCCGGAGACGTGCATGTGATGATCTGAAGGTTTTCGCTCGAGAGGCTGAAGGGCACCAATGGTTGACCCTAGTGGAGCAAAGCGGATTGTTGGGGCTAAAAGAATGGTCTTTTAGAGAGACGGATGAAGCCTTAATTTCGGCATTTGTCGAAAGTGGCATCCGAAGACGAACACTTTTCATTTTCCTTAAGGGAAATGACCGTCACCCTGCACGACGTCCAACAAATTTTAGGACTGCCCATTGCTAGAATGAAGATGGGTCCCAGGTTTGGCAACATAGGGGATTCAGATTTGCGGACGGCCATAGCCCATATGTTCAGGTTTATGATCCAAGACTTGAAAGAGCAGATCGCCAATGACGGTGGAATCAACATCGTCAGGTTGAAAACCTACCTTCGAGAAGCCATTGCCATTGGAGGTAACCCGCAAAACATGGCCTCTACATATCTGTGTTTGCTCCTGGGTAGTACTTTATTTCCGGATAAGTACGGGAATGCGGGTAGTACTTCATTTGCATATGTATACTGATTCACGTTCTCGTAATGTGGTTCATGATACGCTTCTTGGTCTATGAATTTATTATTCTCCACAGACGGATTGAAATTTGTATTTGGTGCCCCACCGAAGAAAGACTGCATACAAAAATATAGACATGTCAAACAATATCGTACTACAAATTGAAATTTTCATTGTAGGATGAAAGAATTATTATATATACTTTCAAATTAATTTGTGAGACTAAAAAAAAGAGATAAGTAGATTATAAAAATCATATTCCAAAAGTCCTAAACTTTCTACACCATTTCTACACAATAAAAAACATATGCAATATAAAAATCATATTCCAAAATTCCTAAAAATTCACAAGTCTCTAAATATTCTAGGTTTTCTTAAAAATCTAAAATTTCAAAATATTCTAAATTTTCTAAATAATCTAACCATACTCTATAACCATAATGTAACCATAATGTAAATATAAAAATCATATTCTAAATATTTTAAGTTTTCTAAATTTTATAAATATTCTTAAAAATTAGAAGTATTCTAAATATTCACGGAATATTAGATATTAAATATCTTAATTTTCTAAGTATTCTAAAAAATGCGAAATAATCTAAAAAATCTAAAAAATCGAAATATTCTAAATAGAAAAATATTAAAATCTGAAATATTCTAAAATCCGAAATACTAAATAATAAATATAATTTTTTAAATATTCTAAAAATTCTACAAAATCTGAAATTTTCTAAATATATAACTATTCTGAATCTCTAAATATTCTAAATATTCCACATATTAAATATTAAATGTTATATCTAAATTTTCTAAATATTGTAAAAAATCGAAAATATTCTAAAAAATCTTAAATATAGAGCCTATTCTCAATATATAATTTTAATACACTTTCTAAATAAAATAGAGAAAATTGGAGGAAAAACACCCCCTTTCCTGTTTATTAAAGTGAATGTACCCATTCATTATCATTTTAAATAAAAATCATTTATAAATATAATTAGACAAGAATACCCTTTTTGTATGAAAGGGTACTTCGCTAATTAACACACAAAGTTCGTGTCCTACTCCAGAACATGCTTCCACCTGCAACTTTTATAAATTCCAATCTCAATTCAAGGATTAAGGCGATGATTGAACTAAGAACAAGTCTCGGCATGCAAGACCTGCATTCTTCTATTGAAAGTGCAAATACATGAACAACAATTGATTACAAGTCTTGGCATGCAAGGCCTGCTACTCTAGAGCATGCCATACCTTTCCAAATCCATCGTTTCTTGGGTCGATTGAGTCTCAGTTGCCCTTGAATAACAATTGATTGCGGGCTCTCCACTGTAAACCAGGTACACCCATTGAGTCACTCGTTTGCTGTCGAATGAATTGAAGAGATGCTTAAGTCAATCAACCACCGATGCCATTCTATCTCCCAGGTCACCAAACAATTCAATTGCGTATATAAACCCATCAACCCTATTCTCTTAGACCGTCAATTGAAAGCTATTATCCATCTCTACTTATATAAAATTCTAATTAATGTATCAAAATAGATTTGGAAGATAAAGATTTTTTTTTGTCAAAATAGATATGGAAGATAAAGATATTTAGTTGAGGGGTAAATCTGTCCTATAATAGAATGAAGGGATATTTCAATTAGAAAAATTAGGGGAAGATATATTAACTTAAATCTATTATGATCAGGGTACACTTACCCAATTTCTTCTTCTAAATAATCTAATTATTCCAAATATTCAAAAAAAAATAAACTTCACTTGTATAGTATTTAATATCTTAATTTCCTAAATATTCTAAAAATTACATAATAACCTATAACATAGTAAATATTCTAAATATCTAAATATTCTAAATAATCTAAGTAGCGAAATATTAAAATCCGAAATATTAAATACTAAATATCTTAATTTTCTAAATATTCTAAAAATTATGAAATATTCTAAAAAATCCGCAAATAATCTAAATATCTAAATATTCTTAATATTCTAAATATTCCACATATTAAGTATTAAATATCTTAATTTTCTATATATATTGGAAATTACGAAATAATATAAATATTTAAATATTCTAAGTTTTCTAAACATTAAATATTAAATATCTAAAATTTCTAAATATTCTAGGAAATCCAAAATATTCTAACTGTTCTCAATATCTAATTTGTCTACATTTTCTAAATACTCTAATTTTCCAAATATTCAAAAAAAAGCCAAACTTCACATGTATAATCATAAAACTCATATAACCCGCTAACCTTAATATAAACCAATAATATAACGAAACTATAATATAACTTTCCGAGTATATATTTGATAACCAATCCCCCATTAGCGCAAAGAGCGGTAAATGTTTTAGAAAGAAAGAGGATGAAATCGATTTGAGAGAGGAAGAGAAGAGAAGAGAAGAGAAGAGGAGAGTAAAAATTTGTGAGAGGAAGAGAAGAGAAGAGGAGTGAATTTGGTGTTTGAGAGCGCAAAGAGTATATATAACTTGCCGAGTATATATTTGATAACCAATCCCCCATTAGCGCAAAGAGCGGTAAATGTTTTAGAAAGAAAGAGGATGAAATCGATTTGAGAGAGGAAGAGAAGAGAAGAGGAGAGTAAAAATTTGAGAGAGGAAGAGAAGAGAAGAGGAGTGAATTTGGTGTTTGAGAGCGGAAGAGTAGACAACCTCATTTACCATCTCCCAATTCCCCCTCATTTACGTCGGCTCAACTATTGGGTGGTTGCGAGGGTGAAATTTAATTCACCATGATCGCGGTTGTATTTGCCGCGATGACTCTCTTCTAAAGCCAGCCTGATCGCGTTGCTGTTGGCCGCGATTTATAAAGTGGCCCGCCCTGCACATCTGGCCGGTGCGCCTCAGCTCCCCGATTCTTAACTTTCCACCTAGCCATCAGGAAATTCTTAACAAGATTAATACTCATGCTCATACAAACATCACTCTCCATTCTCTCATTCTTAAAAATGACTTTGTTCACCAAGTGTTGTATATCACCACACTATGGCACACGTTCCACAAATGCCTTAATTTGGCTCCACTTTAGAAAGGCATGCTTTCTTGTCACCCATAGGACTAAGCTTCACCAACATGAAGATAGACCTTTTTGAGTGCTCAAGAAGGTTAGTGATGCAGTGTCCATGCTACCGAATTGAGTTCGGCGACAAGTATGGTGTCCATGTTACTTTCGACGTGGATGACCTCTCTCCTAACATCGGGCCTCCGCTCCATAATGAGAAATCGGGGATGTTTCCCACTCGGGGGGGGGGGGGGTGATGCAGTGTTACCTAGCTTGTCCACCACCAAAGAGGAGGATGCCTTACAACTTCGCTCCAACTATCCCATGACTCGAAGTCGTGCTACATGCATTGTTGTAGCCACGCAATCACTTGTGCTCCGTGCTATGGCCAACCCAGGCACGCCTATTGCCATGCCACGACTCATGTGCCTCGCCACACTTGGAACCGATGACACCACGTCATGTTGTCTATGCTGCACCTATGCCTTTGTTTGTACCCGTGTCAACATTCATATCCTGGACAACATGAGGTTCTTGCATCACCAATGTTGCGTTAGCTCTTGTCATGCGCCACTAAAGCTATGCAATCGCCTTGCTGCACGTGCACCTCATGCTTGTCGTGTGTCCCAACACTCCGAGTCTCACGACCAACAATATGGGCCTATCTTACTATTTTTCTTACTATTATTTGTTGCCTTCCTTTATTCATACTTTCTAAGACAATATTTACTATTTTTAGTACTTTGCCTTGCAGCGTTTTGCACAAGGACTTGGCCCATTGGTTTAGATGCTAGGTTTTGTTCTTCTCGTTTACTTAAAGCCACGTGTTGCCGTTGTACTTCACACACATAATTCAATCCAAATTGTTACGTTTGAGAAGAATCGTTCCTCCTTCCTTGGACCCATGCATCACCAACTAGTTCGAATTAAATCTCGCTTGCCATCGTGTTGACAAACCCTAACCGAGTTCATCCCCTTCAACTCACCAAAAGATCCATCACATTGGATCTTCATCACCACCGAAACCTCAAGTTTTGCCACTTCTTTCGCCACCATCTAAGTTGAGACTCGTTGCACGATCTAGATATTTTGATGTCGATTGGTATCAGAGCGTATTGGATCATGTAAACCTCATTTCATCCCCTTGTTCTTTGTTTCACATCTTTTCACACATGCACCCATCCTTCTTTGTGTTATCCTTAGATTCCGCCTCCAAAATTCATTCATCTAGATGCCAACTTTTTTTTCCTTGCATAAAGATTGGTGAGTACGGATTGTCGACTTATCTAATCCGTACTTAGCAAAATTAAACGTAACCGAACCATACTAATCTTGCTAGCTTGCTTGACGTATGAATTGAAATTACAACTTGTGCTTGATATCTTAAACTCGATCTCTTCAAAGTTACTTGCTTAATTGCGTTCTACGTTCTACGTTCAAGAAAGAAGCAACCATAATACCTTACATGTCATAATTCTATAATATCATAGTATAACAAGATATAAGATAAAATCCATGCGATCAACCTTAGGCTCGTGATCCAATCGATAAAGAGTACGAATCAACTAAATCGGCCTGCGTCCATCGACTTGAACTATTTGCGGATAAATAATAAGGGCATTTTCGGATTAAATTTTTAACCAAAAGTGGAAAGTATATCAATATACCGGAATATCAATTTACTTGGCCCTCAAGAAAACAAACCAGAAGCCTTCGGGCATCTAGTCAAAACGGTTAAGCCTCCAAGGATAGTACCCAGAGATCATCGTTCGACTCTCATGGGCAGTGCCCTCAACCAAAAAAAAAAAGAAAACAAACCAGAATTGGGAAAACTGTCTTGGTTGGAAAAAAGTCATATAATAACCTGACTTTGAACTGTCTCACGTGTGCTCGAGCCTAAATTGATCTCCCCGTCATCACCTCCTCTCTCCTCGCTGTCGCCCCGCTTTGCCCGAATAAGAATAGGGTTCTTCGCCGCCACTTTTCCCTACCCTCGCCGGCGTAATCCCCTCCGCTCTCACCGGTGACGGCTTCTCTCCTACAAGTAAGAAGTCTATGATCATCATACCTTTCAATTGATCCCTTGTATCTCTCAAACTCCGTTCTGTGGTTGAATTCGCCCGTTTGGGCATTTGAATTTGATTCCAAGACTCCTTTTTTAATCTTCTAGGGTTTGAGGGTGAACAAAATTGCGCAATTCCCCTGTTGATTTCCGCTTAATTTTCCTAGGAAGGGCGATTCACAGAGAATGGCAGAGCAATTGGGGAAAACCCTAAAGGAAGGGGAGAGGATATTGGGGCCCACTCGTAGACCTGATGGTACTCTCAGGAAGCCCATCAGGATTAGGGCTGGGTATGTTCCTCAAGATGAGGTTGCCATTTATCAGTCCAAAGGAGCTCTGGTAATACTCATCATCAGTCTCAGCAAGTCAGCATTGTGTTTGATTTGATCATTGGAATGGTTTTCCAGGTTAATTGATCAGGTTGTTATGTGATTGCAGTTGAAAAAGGCCATGGAGACCAGTACTGGGCCTCCTGGGTACGATCCTTCGGCGGAGGTGAAGCCGAAGAGCAAGTCGGCCAAGAGGAATGAGAAGAAAAAGGAGAAGAAGCTTCAGGTTTTACTTCTGGCTCGTGTTTAAAGAGTTGATGGGGACTATTATAAGTGTTGTGTTTATCTGGTTGAATTGGTTAGGATGGTTTCTCTTGTGTAGTTTGTAGTGTGAAATTCGTATTTCTTGATGGCAAAGTGTTAAAGCTTTGTCCTTTAAATCAAATAATCCTGTGTAGACGTAGACGTAGACACCAGGCATCAGGCGTATATGTGTTGGAAGAGTGTTAGAAACCTTGAATCAAATGTTCTGAAAACAATTTGTCTTTTTTACAAATAAAAAAAAAGAGATTCAGGAATTGTGAAGAGAATAGCTTTCAGGAAGGTATTCAAACCAGAGCATGGTCTTTATGGGTGAATCCGGAAGTCTCTTAGTTTGCAATGATTTTCTAGTACAGCTCATAGAAGTGCACTTACTGCAGATTCATTTTTCTAATATCTTATAATTCAGTGCTTTGTAAAAATTGATGGCCTCTATTGTCTTATGTTAGCTTTATCATTTCCATTCTATGTGTATTCAATGACATGAACATCGAATGCTTCTTGTAGAAGGCCTTGGAAACAGACGGGGAGAATGAGAATGTCGAGGCACATGTCAATGATCCAATCCAAGAGACGGAAGCTGTAGAGTCTATTGCATCTGCTGTGAACCAGATAAATCTCAATGCACCATCTTCAGAATCCACGGATTGTGCAGGTTCTGTTGACCCTGCTCAAGATATTGACAAAAAGATTCGTGCTTTGAAAAAGAAGGTGAGAGCTTTTTCTTACATACTGTTATTTGTTTTTTGTCTGATGGCATGCTTGGAGGTGGCACATCTTAATGCTGTTAATGGTCATGTAAAGTCTATGTTTGGAAGGATAATCCAATACGATGTGTATATTTGTTTAGAGGTAGCACATCTTAATGCTGTGTACTAATTTTTCCCTTTCAAGCTGAGATGATGGTTTGTTTCCTTATTAGATGGGTATTTGTTTTCTCTTAGGATATAAATGTAGCCTTAGGATTTTATTGGTTCATTGCGATTTAACATATTGTCCTGTTGGGATGAAGAGGTTTTTTTTTTTGAATATAGGTTTGTCTTCTGATTAAGATAAGAATTCAAACATGGTGTTTATGTTGGTACCATGATCATAAAAGTGGAGATCTGAGTTGGCCTATTTTATGATCCAAAAATCATTGAATGATGGAGATTGCATTAAAATTGCTGATATGTAGAATCATGGTAGTTACATTGACTGAATGAGATCGTTCAGGACTGCATTGAAATGTAATATAATCATAAGATGCAAAAGCAATTCTGACTGAACCCTATGGATCCTTGTCGCATCCAAAATAGTGGTAACGTAGGAAATTTCCCAAATCGTATAGGATAACAATAGAATCATAGGTTGTATACGGGATCGGATTATTGTACAGGAACAGTTTGATTTCATAGCTTACACTTTTAAAATAGATTACAATCGTGAGAATGATGATCTTTGATGTCTATGTTGCAGATCCGGCTAACAGAAGCGCAACAGCAGAAAACTAGTGAGCAAGATATGACAGCCGAGCAGCTGGAGAAGGTAAAGAAATTGGATGGATGGCGTGACGAGCTGAAGCTCCTTGAGGAAAAGAAGGCACAGATTCTGGCGTCCTAGGAGACGGCCCTTCTGAGGTTTCATGGAAAGTTCATGGGCTGACGACGTGCATCTGATTGACTGCATTTTAATGGGTAAGGCGAAATGAAATGATGGTTTGTTTTAGATGGCATGGTTTGTAAATTTCGTCTTAGGATTTATCTCAGAGTGAGTGGCTTGCTGTCATTAGAAAGAAATGGCATCATCTGTCCTATCCTGAACTTAATTTAGTTCATGGCATTTGTTGTGTTTCCTATTGTTTGAGGGAAAACGTTTTGATTCAAAGCGTGAAAATGTTATTTATGGCGTGCATTTTTCCTATGAACGTTTTCTTTTCTCTCTTTTTCTTTTTTAATATTTTTTCACCATTGTTAATCTGTACAATAGTTAGCATTCATAGGCTTTTCTTTATCTGTGCCCTTAGTTTGCTTGGCACCGTCGTACACAGCTGAACTTGCCTAGTTTTTTTACTCGAATGTATTGTTTTCTTCCAGCATGATCTGTAACACTAATTTGGATAATGGACGTGTTTGGCAACACTAGTTCTCTTATGCGTGTTTGGCATGCACACTTAAGGGAAATCGTTCTATGATTGCTTTTAAAGCTGTCAAAAAAATGACCCAACATAATTGCAAGTATTAATTTTCAATCAAAATGATTCGAAGTTTGAAAATCAACCCCAGGTATACGAACTATTGTAATATTAACCAAAAATGAGTTTTCCAATCGAATGGATGATGTAATCTCGAACGTCTTTTAAATAAGTGAAAAATGTTAAGTTGTTAGATCAGATTTTGGATTGTTTTTGTTAATATTATGATGAATTTTGTAACTTCGGTTTTTTTTTGGTTGAAAATTGATGTTTGAGATTATTTATTCATAAAAAATAACCATATTAGATATGTCAAGTTTGTCTCCTATGCTGACAAGGGTTATACAAGGAGAGGTGCCGAGGTGTATGTTGTTCGCAGATGACATTGTGTTGGTGGAAGATTCAAGAGCTGGAGTTAGTGGCAAGTTGGAAGTGTGGAGGGAGAGGATGAAATCTAAGGGGTTTAAGCTAAGTAGAAGTAAGACATAACACGTGGGAGGTGAGACCATTACGCAGAAGGAAAATTTTAAGTACATGAGATCAGTTTTGTAGGATATGTACATTACGTTTAGAAAAAACAAATTTATATTAATTTTAAAAATAAATTACTTGAATTAATGGACCCACTTTTAAAAAATACTCTGTTAAAATATCAACTATTATAAAAAAAAACTTTATATTTTGTTAATGAGAAATGGTAAAATTTTCCAATATTATGTATGTTTTTGTTAATTTGAGAAGGGGAGTATTTTGTTATACAAATCTAAAAAATATGGTTCTTTTTATAGTAACAAAAATTGATTGGTTTTTTAAAATAATAACATATAGTGACATGGAAAAAAGAGTAATTAAAAAATATATATAATTCTATAATTATAAACTCTTTTTTTAATATAATAGATTTGATAATTTTATTGAAAAAATAAAACATAATGGTGCTTTTATGCAATTAAGTAGATACTGGGGCTAAATTTTATATATTTTTAGCTTTTTATAATATATCGAGTTATAATACGGAATTTGTAAACCCTCAATGTCACCGACTCACCATGCATAATCTCAAAAATTTTGCATACCAAACGGAATTCGCAAAGCCTCGTGGCTACCACGCGCAATTTCTCAATAAATAAAAAAAATGATCATTTTATTTATGATAATCTATCATTTCATTCAGAAATGTCATGCGGCGTAATTTTTTGTAACGACTTAGCTTATACTTATAATGCATTTAGGGTAGATTTAGGTCATGCTTTATAGTGCATTAGGGTGTGATCGTGTTTTATTTAGTTGACTTTAGTTTTGCCGATGGGCCAATTCATACAACCCTCTAAAAGAATAAAATAATGGAGAGATCCCTAAAACATGGATCCTTTGCCCCTGGACGACGGACTGATAGTTCGTTTGCCGACCAAATATCAGCTTTATTCTTCAGCAAAATCAATTTGGAAGAATGAAAAGCAACACTAATTTAATTCCACCAATGATCAACCTTCCATTATTTAAATACGTTCCTAAATAGTTGTGGAGGAGATGAAGTTCATTTGGTCAAATTTACACAATCACCTATCGGACACCGATCATAACATTCGGATTTTTGATTGAATCCGGGTCCTGAGGTAACTTTTTTTACCATCAATTCATGCTTATTCATTGGTGCAATGTCAAAATTCTTTGATCTAAGGGATACTTCTTGTTCTTTCTTCTCTTGATCAGCAAAAACAAGCAAGTGGGTTTTGTCCAAACCTTCAAAAAATGGCATTCAATGGGCTCAGGTTTCCAGCTCAAGTGAAAAAACTGATGATCAGAGCAATCAGAACAAGCACAAGACCAATTTCCAATCACCCTTTTCTTGTGGGTGGAATCTTGTTTGTGATATTCTTGTACAGATCATCTCCTTTCTTGTTTTCACTCTTGCTTTCTGCATCTCCTGTTCTTGTTTGTACTGCAATTTTGTTGGGCACCCTTTTAGCCTATGGAGATAAGAATATAGCTAGTGAGATTTCTTCTTCAAGGGCAATTCTCTTGCAAAATAATAGTGCTGTTTTCCATCAAGAATCAATGGTGCTTTCTAATGGAAGACCCTTATCATTAGTTGATCATGATGATGGTAGTGGAAGAAGGGAACTGTATGGATTTAACTCAAACCAAGGTGGCTTAAGCCCTTGGCGTTCTCGGGAGATTGAACCCGGAAACGAGTACAAGAGACAAGAGGGTGTGTTTGCAAATGAAAGTCATAAGGAAGTTCTGCAATTTGAAGATACCAATAGCATTTTGATCAGTGATGATGAGGAGGATTACGAGCCGTCGGATTCCGAGTCGGATGGAGCGGAGAGTTCATCCCCTGAGCCGTCTATGGCTGACATCATCCCGCTACTTGATGAGATTCATCCTCTATTTGAATGTGAAAACTCTGGCTTACTTAGCAATGGATCTCATAGCTCAAATGAGAGTGGCATCAGCTCAGATGAGGAAACTGACCATAAAGAGGCAGAAGAAGAAGAAGAAAATCAGGCAAATAAAGAAGATGTAGAGAAATCAGCTATAACTTGGACTGAAGATGACCAAAAGAATTTCATGGATCTAGGGAGCTCCGAATTGGAAAGGAACCAGCGTTTAGAGAGCCTCATTGCAAGAAGAAGAGCAAGAAGAAGTATGAATGAGAGGAATCTCATTGACTTGGATGGTTTTGATCTCACAATCTCAACAACAAGGCAAAATCCCTTTGAGTTTCCGAATGTTAGCTATGATGACATCGGGTTGCCACCGGTTCCTGGCTCGGCTCCTTCTATACTGCTTCCGAGGAGAAACCCTTTTGATCTTCCCTATGATTCAACCGAGGAAAAGCCGGTTCTCACCGGCGACAGCTTTCAGCAAGAGTTCATGCCAATCAGCCAAAAAGAGCCGGTTTTTCGTAGGCATGAGAGTTTCAACATTGGATCTTCACATTTTCAGAGAGCTTCCAGATTCAGACCTTACTTTATTGCAGAGACTTCGTTTACGAGACAGACGAGTGAGGTGAGTGAATCTTCTTCATCATATCAGAGACAGACGAGTGATGTGAGCGAGTCAAAGGCGAGCTCGGCTGCTGAGATTGAGCAAGAGTGTGTTGAAGAGGTTATAACGGATCATGCCACTGATCATGTTGAGTATGAAAGCCAATCTTCTCGAGTTCCTGATAGAGACTTTGATGTTCATATGCCTGAAATTAGACTTGGGGAATCGGAAACTCTTACTAGCACCGAGTTCAACCAAGATGGAATTGAGCATTTGTATGTTGAAGAGATCATACCGAGTTCTGAGATGGATCTTGCATCTGATCATGTTGAGCATGGGAGCCCATCATCTCAAATTCTTGATGGAGAATCTGATGTCCATATGCCTGAAATTAGGCTCGGCGAGTCAGAAACTCTTGTGGCTACAGATTCCAATCAAGATGAAAGAAAACACAACGTTGAGATCAATTTGGGTGGCGGCGGGAATGATCCTAACATAGATTCTTGGTTGTTTGATGGCATGAACCTAGCTGAATCCGCAGTGAGTAACGCAGAAGTGGATTTGGTTGATGAAGAGTATAATGATGTCCATGAAGAAGAAGAGGAGAATAATGAGATAGGACTTAGTTTTATAGAGCCTAATCTGATGTTAGAGACAATTGAGGAAGAGTCCATTAGTAGCTCGAGCTTGTCAGTAGTGTCAGACGAGGAGGCTATGGTGAACACGGACGACATTAAGCCTGAAGTTGATGAAAATTTTAATGTCCAAGTTCTTGATGTGTCAAGATTTAGTCATGATACGGATTTGGAAGACGGTCATTTTGAGGAGCCGGTTTATGATTCGAGTCCACGAGCTTCCCAGAGCCGTCCGTTGGAGGAGTTTGCTGAATCTGACGTCGAACAAGAGCTCGGTGAGAGGGTTGTGGATGAGCTGAATTCATCTAATGATCAAGTAACTGAATTAACTGAAGGACCTGAATTAGTTAACAAAGAGGAGAAGAACATGTCTGTTGCAAGTGACTCTCAAGAGGTAAGTTGTACTCAGTAACTTAGAATATGGATTGGTTAGTAGTAAATCTGATTAGAATTTTGTATGGTGGTTGAAATCTTGATATCTAATAACACTTGCAGGATTCATTTGGTGTTCCTGAAAAGATTGAGGAAACACACAACAGCCGGTCTCAAGGCGTGGAACCTGAACCGAGTGACAACATCCTAGAGAGAACGAGTGTTGCGAACAAAGCTAATGTCAATACAAGTGTAGACATTGTAGAAGCATCAGTATCTGATCCTGTCATGGAAGAAGACATCAAAAGTTCTAGTGTTGCTGAAAAACCGACATCACCACGTGTCGTGAATTAACAAGACAACAACTCAGAGTAAGGCGTGTGTGAGCCTTCGGGCATTAGTCAAAACGGTTAAGCCTCCAATGTACCCAGAGATGTTCAGGCGTTAGTCTAGCTCGGATGGGCAGTGCCCTCGACCACAAAAGAAAGAGTACGGCGTGTGTCACGAATGATTCGGAAAAATCAACAGAAGTCATGTCAGTTGATGACAAATCCCAAGGTTGAGAATGTGGGTTCAGAGCAGAGATTTGTGCCAACAGAAAATCAATCAGTTTTGTAATTTTCTTTCTTCTGTACGTAAATTGAAGGTATATTATACCAAACGATGTTGTAAACTTTTTTTTGGGTAGGAGATGTTGTAAACTTTTAATTTGCATAATGATGGATTTTTCAAATGGGCTCGCACTAGAAAGGTCCTCACAATTGGCCTATGTTACCCGGAAACTCGTTTTTACACTAAAAACACGACGAAATCATGAGTTCCCCCGCTCCTGTTTCGGTGTAACATAGCAGTTAGCAGGGTTCAGAGAGGGTGCATTGGTGTTTCATAAGAGTGGTAGGGCACACTTTCTCAAATTCACAAAACAACCCTAAACAATTAATAGAGTACCAACTTTACCCCTGGATGAGAAGCTAACAACGAGCATCCTCACCAGAGTCTATAAAGCGCTGTCTCTGTTCTCTCCCAGAGCAACTCCTCACAGACTCGCTCGACGAGGGCGACGAAAATGGAGCCAGAGGACGTCGAAATGGCCGCTCCCCCCGAACTCAACGACGACAATAAGACCTCAGTGGTGACCCCCTCCCTTCTCTCTCTCTCAATTCCCCGTTTTCGCCACAAAAACCCTAGCCAATTGCGATTGACCGAATAATAACAATGGAAGATTGATTTGGTTCAGGAAATGGAGGATATGAAGAAGCGCCTTAAGGAGATGGAGGACGAGGCCGCTGCCCTCCGCGAGATGCAGGCCAAAGTCGAGAAAGAAATGAGCTCCGCTCAAGGTTCTCTTGTCCTTCTTTATCTCTCCCAAGTTTTCATCTTTTGTCACTACTAGGACATGTCAGTGGCATTCCCATGGTATTTGATTGGGGTTCATAGGTGTTTCTGTGTGTCTTCTTAGATTGTGACTGATTTTGTTTAGAGTAGTAGTCATTTTGTATGGCTGAATGAGTTCTGAAGACCTTCCTAGTCTCATGATCCGATTGCATGTCCAAAGAATTAGTTTTTGCAACTTGGTAGATTGATGGAGTTACCTTAGAGTGGATATTTGATCTGTCAATGGTCTCTTGTGTTTGCTGTGCATAGAAGAAGAGTGGAGAAGTCAATAATGAGCCTCCTGTTTCCAATGTATCTTTGTATAGGACTTCAATCTTTGTAGGTCACTGGGATCCATCATACTCTTTTTGAAATTCCTACTGTTTTCTTCGTAATTTTGCATTGATTTTTCTTTTCTATGGTTGCTTTGGTTGTGCATGCTAGATCCTACTGTTGTAGCTGCAGAACAGGCAAACAAAGAGGAAGTGGATTCGAGGTCAATATTCGTCGGCAATGTGAGTGTTTAGGTTTCAGTTTGTATCTTGTCTGCATTGATTTACCTTCTGATCCGATTATGTGCCATTTGAACTTGAATATATAGCTTGGTACAAAGATTCAGGTTTAGACTAATTGAGCTTTTTATCCTGGGAGACTAAATATTGTGATATCTATTAAAAGTTTGATTAAGGATTCAGCATTGAAGTGATTTTATGGCAAATTATATAAGATGATATGACTTGAGACATGTTAAGATTATGATTTCTTGCAAAATTTGGCTATCATTTGCGTGATATCATCAATTGACCTCACATTCAGTAGAACCATACGTTTAAAATATAAATCTTGCGACAGAATGTTAATACTGGTTACTGCAAGCCTACAACTAAATTTGAAAGAATGGTATATGATTGAACAAACATGTGATGGGCAGGGACCTGATCATTTTGTAGCATATCATGCAGTGAAACAAACTACAGCTATCAGATTGCCCAAGCGTTTCATGATTCTTTTATATTTGATCTGTCCTCAACATAATAAAAATGGGAAATCATTACTCTTTAGTATTTTTATTTGACTTGATTTTTGTAAACTAATAATAAATTTAAAATAGATCATATCTGAATTTTAATTTCATTTATAATACAATCCCTTGGGTTTTGCTTCCTACACGGCAGCAAACAGAGTGTGGTTGATTTGAGCAAGATATGACATCAGTGTAGAAATAGCCCATGGTTAATCTGTTTGGCTTACACTACTTTATTCATTTTTCAGGTGGATTATGCATGCACACCTGAAGAGGTGCAACAGCACTTTCAGTCTTGTGGAACGGTAAACAGAGTCACTATTCGGACCAACAAGTATGGGCAGCCAAAGGGCTATGCTTACGTGGAATTCATCGAGGCTGAGGCTGTACAGGAGGCAATCCGACTTAATGAATCTGAACTGCATGGACGCCAGCTGAAGGTTTGAGCCTAGTCTGCAAAAAATTATGAAATATATTTTGACAGCTTAGCAAGATTGAAGTCTTTTTTTTTCCACTTTCTATACTTTTCTCAAAGAGCTTGTTTTTGTCAACAGTACATGCAGGCTTCACTGAAAGCAGCAGCAGTTTCAATTGGGAGGGCAGAATGGGGAACTAGTGGGCCTCATGATTCTGGTCAGTACAATCAGTTCCCAGAGGACACAGGTTTCTTCCAGAGAGATGGAACATGGGATCAAGAGTATGGCCAATTCTTTCTGTCATGGTACTCTGGCCTGTTATTAGACCATGGAGACAAGCTATTGGAAGCTGCAAAAGGAATATTCAAAGGAACAGGGGCAAAACTGTCAGGGAAAATAGCAGGAATCCATTGGCACTACAAATTCAGGTCTCATGCCACTGAGTTAACTGCAGGATCCTACAACACTAGGAACCGTGACGGTTACTTGGCCACGGCCCAAATGTTCAGCAAACATGAAGCCATCTTCAATTTCACATGTTTGGAGATGAAGGACAGTGAGCAACAGAGCAATGCCAATTCGTCTCCTGAAGGGCTAGTCCTGCAAGTGAAGAAGGCGACCAAGACTGCTGGAACCAAACTCTCTGGAGAAAATGCACTTGAGAGATACGATTCAGCTGCATATGATCAAGTACAGGCAACAAGTAGGTCCGATTCCGGAAATGGATTGAATGCCTTTACGTTTTTGAGGATGAACAAGAAGTTGTTTGAGAGTGATAACTGGAGACATCTAGTGGAGTTTGTCAAGAACATGTCAAATGGAGGAAGGAAAAAGAGAGGAGTATAGAAGACACAACAGGCTCAGACCTTTATGTGAGATTCATTGTGAAAAAGTTGCATATTGAGGACAAGGAGGCTGCTCTTGTGTGAAGTGTTTATGGTCCACTGTTACTGATTCCTATGTGTGCTCTAGAAGAAGTGATTCATAGATCCCTCTGTCATATGCAGTATATATATATACTATAGTCTATTTGTGCAAACATAAGTTCCAATTACACTTGAGAAGGGTTGATAGTTTGTCAGTTGCCACTGTCTTTCCCTTACTAGAGAAATTGTTGTATCACAAGTTTGATCAGTTAAGCACTAACTGTATCAAATTTTGGCTGAGAGATAACATTGGACACTGTTGTTAATATCTAAGTTTATCGAAGTTTGACCGGTTTATTTTTGCATTCAGTATACCCAGCTTCAAGTTTATTCAGTTCTCAATTTGAATAGAGATCCACTCTAATGTGCTTCGTTTCAAAATACAATCCAGAATCGGATACCCTCATTTTGAACATGAACAGTACACAATTCTTTCCCTCCACATAATTTTGTAGGAACAGAAACATGAAAAATCAACATATATATTTTACAGAAGGTTTAAGAAGGCAGGAAAACAAAGCCACTCAGTAATTACCACACATCAATTTTCTCAACCAAAAATGGAATATGTGACTCAGCAGATGAAGATGAAATTTACCCTTCACCAGCTGGCCCTTAAATTTGTCCCAACCAATGACCAATGTAAGGACCTAAATTGATCCAACATCAATGACTAGAGTAAAACCATCAATATATGCAGAAGCCATGGAAGTCCTTGGATAAGGCCTCTATAAAACCATGGAAAGAACAATACAATACAATACAAAGAGCATCAGCAGTCAGGCCAGGCATCAGCGCAGAAAACAAGTGAAAATTTGCATCTTTCTTTACTAATAAGAACCAAGAAATTCCTCGTTTTCTTAGACCAAAAAAGATTCAATTGAGACTGACAAGTTCAAACCGATCAAACTTAAACTTACCTTTGTAGCCGACTTTGACGAGGCAGAGAAGAAATGCCGAGTCCTGAATCTTGATTCCCTGTCTCTCTTTCGCTTTGGGGTTTCCTCTTTCAGACTGATCGATTTGTGGCGATCAAATCGTTTGGAGGTGAAATGAAGTTGGGCCTACATAAAGACAGGCCCGTGAACGGCCCGGATCATCTTTTGAGCTTTTTGGTCATTAAAAAGTGATGACGTCTTTGCTTGTGCACCCATCAAATTGGCAGCTTGATATTATTTTAGCTGGGAACATTTGTGGCAATTTTTCAAAGAAGAAAGCTGAGAGAGCTCAACCATGGCGGCGACCATGCGATCCCCTTCTGGCAACTTCCTTTCCGTGAGTATCCTAATTCCTAATTTTGAATTTCTACCAATGTCCCATTAGAATTGCCTCAAGAAAGTCGTTCCTTATGCTCGTTCAATAGGCAGCTTAATCTTGTTGACACAATTGGACACCCATTAAACTTGAAGTTGTTGATTTAGTCTTGAGCATTTCAAGTGTTCTCGTTTGATGCCTTTTGTTTTGTTGTTTGATCGAGAATTAACCATTCTTCTAGTTTCTCCCCAATGGGCATTTTCCCTCTTTTATTAGGTAGAAGAGATTTGATACCTTGACTTTGGGCATTAAAGGAGATACTGTTGTTGCCAAGCTCAGTGAATGCTTGTTAAAATTCAATGACCACGAGTTTATATCCAATGTAACCATGACCACAAGTTTATATCATCTCCATTTGCAGAGTGTCAAGAGTACTGTCAGAGATGTGCTAAGAGTTCTATTGCCAGGCAAGTTTCACTTGTGCTAGGCTTTATACATATGTTTTCTCCTATATTAGAGAAGCCTCAACCCTGTATGGTCTTTGCAGATAATGCTCCCTCAACTAGTAAACTATTGCAATCATCAAGCATGCCAAGAAACATACTACGTTTGCGCAGATATTCAAGATTCATACAAGGATCACCTCGGATTTCAATTCCTGGGGTTTCAGCAAGAAACAAGGAAAAGACTGCACCGAGGGTCCTAAGGAACAAGAACATGGTTCCCGACTCGTCCCCACCGAGCATTAAGGATGTTGGCCTTCTGTATGAATTTTTGGAGCAGAGGTTTGTAGTCTTTTTTGGTATTGTATCACGTATCTTTCTTGTTCCTCGTATCTGCGCATAGATTGTTCCTGCTTGAACCCAATCATTGAGGACAGATTTCTTATCCTGATCAGGTACTTGCATGATGTTGTTGCAGTAACAAGGTTGTAGTATTGACTGGAGCTGGACTGAGCACGGAGTCTGGAATTCCTGACTATAGGAGGTACTCTTGTCCTGAACTCATTGATCATCATCTTGCAAAGTTGCAAGGCCAGATAATAATTACTCTTGTTTATGTGTGCAGCCCAAATGGAGCTTATAATTCTGGATTTAGACCAATTACTCATCAGGTGATATGAAGCCTGAGGTCATTTGCTGTCCTTTTTTTGTACCCTATCGTTCCTACTTTCTACTGTCCCCTTATTATGATTTGTTTAAAAATTCCCTCAACTTAAGCTCTTAAAACAGTGAACTAGTCATTTTTAAAAACATACATACATGTCTTTTATGTTCATTCTTGCTACATATGTTCACTTCATCTGTTGCTATGACATACTTTTTTTTATTCAACGGAAATGGATTTCTTGCTGTGTGAATAGGAATTTCTCTGCTCTGCCAAGGCTCGTAGGAGGTATTGGGCAGGGAGCTATGCTGGCTGGAGGCGGTTCAACGCGGCACAGCCTGGAGCTGGTCATACTGCATTAGCATCTCTAGAAAAATCGGGAATTAAGACTGCATTTAATGATCACACAAAATGTCGACCGGTAAGGTGGACTACAGGAGGACTTGATTACATTGTTTTCCCTTTGCACCACTAGTATCTTTACCAATGTGATTCATCATCTCAGGCTGCATCATCGAGCAGGAAGTAACCCACTTGAGTTACATGGGACTGTGTACACCGTAGTTTGTATTGATTGTGGCCATTCTTTATCCCGGCATTCCTTTCAAGACGAGCTAAAAGCTCGAAACACAAAGGTTAGTGCTTTCTCCTGATGAACTGTTTGAAATGATTGGCTAAGATCACCTATCATTTGATGTGAGGTTCATGTATATTTTGGGTGGGTGGCTTATAATCTGATTGTACGCCTTATTTGCTTAATTTTTCAGTAATTGAAACGATGGATTTTGGGAAGTTTTCTCTGATTTCATTAGCCACAAAAGGTTCAATATATGTAGAGAAATACAAGGATAAGATTTCTCTCAAAGATAATCGCAAATAATGCAAGGAAACAAAAGAAAAAAAATTCAATAAACTGCGAGTTCCTTTTTCCAGATGATTTCTCATTATAGGCCTGAGCAGCCATTGGATGATTGTTTTCCTCAAATCCTTTGTTTCTATATTTCCACTGTTGTCAAAACTCAAAAGAAGTATGACCAATAGTGTGTTATTGCAGTGGGCAGAAGCCATTGATAATCTGAAATTTGACACCCCTGGGTCGGATAAAAGCTTTGGCATGAAGATAAGGCCTGATGGAGACATTTGACATCAATGAGAAGTTCTGGGAGGAGGATTTCGACATTCCCACTTGCTCAAAATGCAGTGGTGTACTCAAACCTGATGTAAGACTCTCTACCCAAGGAGCAAGCACAGTTCTTTCGTCTTCTATCAAAACTTATGTTTGTGATTTTTTTTTTCTACAATTTGTATTTTCTGATACTGAGCATGTTACTACCTTCAAAGGTTGTGTTTTTCGGAGACAATGTCCCCAAGGATAGAGCTGATAGAGCAATGGAAGCTGCGAGGGAATGCAGTGCATTCCTAGTGGTTGGATCATCTGTCATGACAATGTCTGCCTTCAGACTTGTTAGGTACTACTACTACCACTACTGTTTTACACTGCTTTTTCAGTCTCTCCTTAAATCTTGAATTTATCAGCCTTTGTTGGTAAATTGTACAGAGCGGCTTATGATGCTGGGGCGGCTACGGCCATCATCAACATTGGAGTCACGAGGGCCGATGACTTTGTTCCCTTGAAAATCAGCGCTCGATGCGGAGAGGTATCCTTCACTATAAGTATTAATGTGAGTCTCTTAGTATCTGTTTTCAGCTTTCTGCTTACTTGGATACGCCATTTCCTGTCATAGATTCTGCCAAGAGTGTTGAATACCGGAACACTTTGTCTCCCTTCAGCTAGTTCTGCTGCCAAACATTGATGGTCGGAAGTCGCGACAACAAAACTTGATGAACCAACCAGAGAATTTTAGATTCACTATTCACGTAAACATGTATGTATGTATCAATGTATGTATGGTGTTACTGTTGTTTACCATATTCTTGTGCAGTTCAAAATGCTCCCGAACTGAACAGGGGAAAAACTGTGGGTCTGGTTTGGTTCTTTTGATGATATTGGATTGCAACTGAAACGTCTGTGTCGGTGTATCAATTGTTAAATAAGAGGGGAATTTATTTGGGAGCTTATCTGAAAGCTTTAAACATGGAATGAGATGAAGTCTGAGTCACAAAAGCTTTTAACATATATGTATGATATAGGACTAGTACATTCCAACTTACCCAAAGTAGCTACTTTTCCATTTAAATGAAAAGAAAATGAGCCTTTATGCTATCTTGGAGTCACAGCAACTATAATGATTGGTCATTAATTGTATTATAACAGAAAAGATAAGCTTAAAAGGAAATTCCCCTGAAATTAAATTAACTAAAACATCCCTTGATTATGTGACACTGAGAATATACCCGGCCTTATCCCTTACATTATAGCACACGTAGGGGACAAGTCACAAGAACTTGTGTTGCTTGTCTTCTAAGTATAAACAACCAAACCATTTCTCACTTTCTCTACTTGAATAAAAGCCCCTTCTCCCAACAACCTCACAATCTCCATTCTGCGAACCCAAGATATAAGCACTAAATTATCAAGGGTTTCATTCAAGGGAGTCGAAAATGGCGTCCCAAAGCCCGATCAAGACCGTCGTGATTCTGGTGCAAGAGAATCGATCATTTGATCACATGTTAGGGTGGATGAAGTCACTCAATCCCGAGATCGATGGTGTGTCGAGACCAAACGAGCACTCAAACCCGTTGGATACGTCGAATCCGGACTCGAAGCGGGTTTACTTTAGAGACGAGTCTGTGTATGTGGATCCCGACCCCGATCATTCCATCCAATCCATTTATGAACAGGTAAACTTACATTTTTGTGTCGTGTAATTTAAACCCTCCTAAGGTTTTCTAGCAAAAGTTAATGTAATGATTCTAAACTCAGGCACTCTCATATACAAATTGGTAGATAATCAAACTACATAGCTACGTACGTCATTTATAAGCTTAAAAGAGTTTGAAAAAAAATGGAACTAGGAAGAGCACAAAGCGAAACCAAATTCGATATGTTAAGTTATTGACAAGGTTTCAATGCGCAAATATGTAAGTTAGAAACTTACCTCCTTCTTTGGTTTTTCGCACTTAGAAAAAACCAATCACTTTGGTAGATTGGTAACCAAATAGTTAATTTCCTAATATTAAATTCTGATGATAAATTTCATAGTAATGTTTTGAGTTTTAATTTGTTCCTATTAATTCTGCAAATTAAGGTAGAATTTGGCTCATGAATCGACACATTTGATCTACAACAATGTACCCATACAAATTAAGGGAGAGTTTTGCCTTCGGGCATTTAGTCAAACGGTTAAGCCTCCAAGGGTAGTATTTAGAGGTCACCGGTTCGACTCTCATGGGCAGTGCCCTCAACCAAAAAAAAAAAAATTATTTATGTTGAATAATAGTCCTTTCCATTGTTGAAGTGGATCCATCACAATGATATGTAGGATTATTTTCTCATATAATACTATTAAAATAATTTATTTATGTTGAATAATATATTATTGTTTATATTTTATCTCTTACTAAATAAGTAATATTATTATATTAAAATTAGTTTCTTGTATATTAGTATTTGATTTAACAAGATTTAGATTCAAGTACTATTTTTTAAACAAGATTTAGATTCCAAGTAGTAGACTGGTAGTAGCCCACACTTTCTCAAATTCACAAAACAACCCTAAACAATTAATAAAGTGCCAAATTTACCCCTCGACGAGAAGCTAACAATGAGCATCCTCACCAGAGTCTATAAAGCGCTGGCTCCCCCTCGATGTTCTCTCCCAGAGCAACTCCTCACACACTCCCTCGACGAGGGCGACGAAAATGGAGCCAGAGGACGTCGAAATGGCCGCTCCCCCTGAACTCAATGACGACAACAAGACCTCAGCGGTGACCCCTCCCTTCTCTCTCTCTCAATTCCCCGTTTTCGTGACAAAAACCCTAGCCAATTGCGATTAACCGAATATTAACGGGCGATTGATTTGGTTCAGGAAATGGAGGATATGAAGAAGCGCCTTAAGGAGATGGAGGACGAGGCCGCTGCCCTCCGCGAGATGCAGGCCAAAGTCGAGAAAGAAATGGGCTCCACTCAAGGTATTTCTCTTCTTTTGTCACTACTAGACATGTCAGTGGCATTCCCATGGTATTTGATTGGGAATCATAGGCGTTTGTGTGTCTTCATAGATTGTGACTGATATTGTTTAGAGTAGTACTCTTTTTGTATGGCTGAATGAGTTCTGAAGGCCTTCCTAGTCTCATGATCCGATTGCATGTCCGAAGAATTAGTTTTTGCAACATGCAGTATTTAACTGGGTAGATTGATGGAGTTACCATTGATCTGTCAATGGTCTCTTGTGTTGGTTGTGCATACAAGAAGAGTGGAGAAGCCAATAATGAGCCTCCTCTTCTGTTTCCCATGTATCTTTGTATATGACTTCAATCTTCATAGGTCACTGGGATCCATCAGTCTTATGAAATTCCTACTGTTTCCATGGTGATTTTGCATTGATTTGTTTTTCCTATGGTTGTTTTGGTTGTGCATGCTAGATCCTACTGCTGTAGCTGCAGAACAGGCAAACAAAGAGGAAGTGGATTCCAGGTCGATATTCGTCGGCAATGTGAGTGTTTAGGTTTCAGTTTGTATCTTGTTTGCATGGATTTACCTTCTGATCCGATTATGTGCCAGCTGAACTTGAGTATATAGCTTGGTACAAAGATTCAGGTTTAGACTAATTGAGCTTTTCATCCTGGGAGACTAAATGTAGTAATATCTATAAGCAGTTTGATTAAGGATTCAGGCATTGAAGTGATTTTGTGGCAAATTATATAAGTTGTTACGACTTGAAACATGTTAAGCTCATGATTTCTTGCAAAATTTGGCTATTGTTTGCGTGATATCATCAATTGACCTCACATTCAGTAGAAACATACGTTTAAAATATACATCTTGCGACAGAATGTTTTTAATACTGGTAGCTACAAGCCTACAACTAAATTTGAAAGAATGGTATATGATTGAACAAACATGTGATGGGCAGGGACCTGATCATTTTGTAGCATAACATGCAAAGTAAACAAGAAGGTGGCAGTGAAACAAACTACAGCTATCTGATTGCCCAAGTGTTTCATGGTTCTTTTATATTTGATCTGTCCTCCTCCTTCACATCATAATAAAAATGGGAAATCATTACTCTTTAGTATTTTTATTGACTTGATTTTTGTAAACTAATAATAAATTTAAAATAGATCATATCTGAATTTTAATTTCATTTATAATACAATCCCTTGGGTTTTGCTTCCTACAGTGCTATCTATATGGCCAGCAAACAGAGTGTGGTTGATTTGAGCAAGATATGACATCAGTGTAGAAATAGCCCATGGTTAATCTGTTTGGCTTACACTACTTTACTCATTTTTCAGGTGGATTATGCATGCACACCTGAAGAGGTGCAACAGCACTTTCAATCTTGTGGAACAGTAAACAGAGTAACTATTCGGACCAACAAGTATGGGCAGCCAAAGGGCTATGCTTACGTGGAATTCCTCGAGGCTGAGGCTGTACAGGAGGCAATCCGACTTAATGAGTCTGAACTGCATGGACGGCAATTGAAGGTTTGAGCCTAGTTCACTGAAATCTTTGTCTTTTGTTGTTTTCTGTGTTCCACTAGCCTATTGTTTGTAATTTATGCAAACCTTTTTCTTACTGTCAAAGGTATTGGCCAAAAGAACCAATGTTCCAGGAATGAAACAGTTCCATCCTCGGCGTGGCATCCCCTTCATGGGTGGTCGTTTCAGGGCCGTTTATCCTCAACCGTTCTTCTACCCTCATTATGGATATGGGTATGCAACTTTATTGTGTCTGATCTCATGCAAGAGTAACTATCAAGAAATTTAATAACATTCATCCTTCATACACTCAAACTGCAGGAAGGTTCCGAGATTCAGGATGCCAATGCGTTATGGGCCATATTAGAGTGTTATGCTTGCACTAATAGTAAATAAGTACCCTAAATCTTCTTGATGGATGAGTATGAATTTTATGATGCTATGTCCTATTCCCAGGCTTGATTGCTGTTCTGGTAGGCCACTTCCCATCATCTATACGTTAGATATTTCTCGCGGAACATATGTTTCTGGTTCAAATTTTGGATGTTTGTAATTACTTGGAGTGGCTGTACTCGCAATAGCCGATTGTTGCTTTGTGATGTTTGTGCCTGCTCTAGGGTCATTGGTTCTCAACTTGGTTGCTACTGGCTTGTATATATCTTTACTTTCTTTGACGCCAGCTTAATCCCTAAAGGGTCCTTCCCTTTATCATCATTTAGGCATCTTCACCATGTCTTACGCATAAGGGCGTCGTTGTGGTGCGTAGTTGTTAGTGTGCTCCGTAAGCTGGTAGTTTCTGCTTCTGCAATTCCACCTCTTTATATCACCTTGGTACTTAAGGGAGGATTTGCAGGGATGGATATGAGGAGGTGTGTTTTCGCTCGAATGATCCTTATATCCTTCCTGTTGAACCGGACACTTTATTGTTTTTCTCTATCTTAGACGATGATTCAGGAGATGGATCGGTTAGGATCGTAGGAAGTTGTTTGGAATGAGGTTCAAGTGCTATGAGACTCAGAGTTGGGAATTTGATCAGTGGTGAATTGTTCACTTGTCTAAAGAGATCTGAGAACATAGAGGCAGGTGGCCAATTCGACGAAACATGGTATGGAGTAAAAGGCTGTCATCAATTGAAAATTTACATCACAAAACAAACATGTATAATAAGCCTTACTTTTGAGTGTATATGTGACAAATACACAAGGCCTAATAGCCCAAGGCCTTTTACTTTGTTTACTACATGCAAAAAACAGAGGGCAGCTGAAAATTGTGATGAAAACTAATTGATGTGTCGTCGGTGAAATTTCACCTTATGTTCATGAACTCAAGCTTAAAAAAGAAACAAAAAAACTCATGGCAATAGCTAGGAAAGCAACGAGATTGCACATCCCAACACATACGAGTCATCCCTTACTATATTTAAAAAGAGGAATGCGAGTACTACTGATGAGTGAGCCTTGAACAAGGTAAAACAGATCGAAGCTTACGAATTAGTTGAGATCCCTCCGATGGCAGATCCCTTTCTTTACAACACCACCAAAGCCAAGTACTCGGCTGCGCCCAAGCTGTTCCTCGCCATCTCCGTCGTCTTGTTCACCCTCTTCCACCTCCACTTCCTCCACCTTCAACTCCTCGCTCATATCAACATTCCGCTTGGTTTTGGAACGACATCGGCCAAGAAGCATGGCCACGAATCGTTGCGTGAGAAGCTCCGCGAATCCGTCACCTTCCTACCGCTCAAGGACCTCAGGTGCTTGGCTACTATTTTTTTTTTTTTTGAAAAGGTAAGAATTCGGAATACCAAATAAAATTTGGTAGTCCGAGAGGCCGTTAAACGGCAGTCAAGAATGGGTAGGTGAGTCAAAAAAGGCACACAAGGTAGGCAGAATGTACTAAGGATAGCATAAATTCTCAAAAAACAAGAGCAAAAGAGATTGGAATCGGGGCGAGTCAAACACTAAGGTGCTTGGCTAGTATTGATCATGCTCATTGCTGGTCCTTCATATACCAAGTCTTTTTTTCATGTAAACTTCTTAGTTTAATCCTATAAAATCACTCATACAAAGATGCAATCCAATCTCAAAATGGCATGACTTCCAAATTCATAAAACGTATACTCTCTCTGTATATAGGTACTCACGTAAGCCAATGGAGGGCCACACGTGGTTCATGAGCTCCCTCAACGACTACCACAAGGACGGGGAAGTGCAATACCAACAATTCCCCTCCGAGTCGTCAAGGGGGCGACTCCTATGCATGAAGGGCCACGACAACCATGATGGCACACGAAACCACTACGCGTTGGCTTGGCCTGAGGCGTTGCCCCGAAACGCTACCTTAATGGAGGGGCTGACATTTGTGTCGTACAACCATTATGATTACAACAACTTATGGCACGGGCTCTCATCGATGGTGCCATTCGCATCATGGCACTTGAGGAACGGGTGCAGGAAGCCTACGAGATGGATGCTCTTCCACTGGGGCGAGCTCCGGGTGAGGATGGGGTCTTGGCTCACCATGGTCATGGAAATGGTCTATGGCAATGAAGGGGTAATTATCTTTCTCCATTATTAATCTACAAAACTAATTACATTCTCAAGCTAGCTAGGTAGATAGATAAGCTTCTTATTGCTCACGTGCACTCGTATAGACATGTCTCCAATCTACCTACCTATTGGCCTAGAATTTATTTAATGTTGCTGTATATTGGAATGGACTCTTTATTGTAATTTAATTCAATCAATGTGGTTGGTAGAATCTAAATCCTTACAATATAATGCAGCGGGTAAGATTGAATTCCCTTTTCCATTTTTAAGCTATATTTTTAGTGTTCACTTCATTTCTTCGAAGATATAACATTAGCTTGTTTGCGCTTGGCGTATCAGCTCACTGGTTGAGCACTCACGGTAGTACCATGAAGTCTCGGATTCGAAACTCCAGGATGATAATATTTGTGGCGACCCTAACTCCTTTCCTTATAAAAAAAATAACGTTAGCTCATTTACTCTATGAACAAATTAAAGTTACTCCACCGAATCTAAACCCAACCCTTGTACATATGTTGATGATTATAATCCAGATGGCGATAGAGATGTTCAAAGGGATAGAGGAGGAGACGCCGGTGTGTTTTGAGGAGGCGGTGGTGATGCGACACAACGAGGGGGGCATGTCTAGGAGGAGACTGGAGGAGGTTTACGACCTCCTCCGGTGTAAGGCGCGCGCGTTTTGCAACGTGAGCGTCGAGGTGGAAGATAAGCCGGTGGTGGGAGTGACCATGCTCATGAGGGTCGGTGGGAGGTCGTTTAAGAACGATACTCACGTGATTGGGATCTTTAAGGATGAGTGTCGTAAGATTCAAGGCTGTCGCCTCCAAGTTGCTTACTCCCATAACCTCGATGTCTGTCAACAGGTTCGTCATTAATATGAAGTTTGTATTAAACTAATCCTGCTTAGTAGCTTAGCTTCTTTTCATATCAATCATCTTATTTATTAGTATGAGTGGATTGTTTTGGCTCCGATCCATTTGGTTGTTGTTACTTGTTAGTAGCTTTAGATTAGAGAATATATTAAGTTTGATTACTTCGAGACTCTTTTTGGGTCAGATTATGGGTGGGTGGATCGGACTGGTTAGTCATTCCACCACTCGATTTAGGGATAAAGATGGCTCATTTGACTCATCACCTAAGATAAAAGGGCCACATTGACTTTGATTTGTATAGTCACAAGGACCCGTCTGTGTTGGTGACACAAAAAGGTGGTATTTGGTTGTTACCTTTCACCCATATCCGACCCATGATTCATTGTTATCTTTCACCTATATCCGACTCATGATCCATATCCTAGTCAAGTGTCTAGGCTGAAGACACTTGAGGAGGTTTGTATAGGTGAGATTCGGATGTTACCTTTCACCCATATATATCCGACCCATGATCCATTTCACCCGTCATGTGAACTACTTGTTCACATCACCTGTTTTTCTTACTAATCAACGTGTCTATACCCGTTTAATTTCTCTAATTTCACGTATAGTACGTGGAACGTGCTGCCCTGACAATTTGTACTGATCCACGCTCCTTATACTCTTATAGGTGAAACTTATGAGTGAAACGGACGTTTTGATATCACCCCATGGAGCCCAACTAACCAACATGTTCCTAATGGACAAAGGCAGCAGTGTGATGGAGTTCTTTCCCAAGGGATGGCTCGAGCTCGCCGGAGTTGGCCAGTACGTCTTGCGTTGGTTGGCAAGCTGGTCCGGGATGCAGCACCAGGGTGCATGGCGGGACTCAAATGGCCCGCCATGCCAATACCCAGAACGCGACCGACGGTGCATGCCCGTCTATAAAAACGCGCAGATCGGACACAACGAGACTCACTTTGTAGAGTGGGCTCGGACCGTGTTCAATCAGGCTAGGGCTAGGAAGTTGGAGGAAGCATCCAAGGCTAGAGAGAATGGACCTACTGATTGTGGTTGCCCATGAAAACAAACCCTAATTCTTTCGGTGTTTGTTTATCACAAGTTCTTGATCTATATATACTAAATAACACACATATAAACAAAAGTTCAATTTAGCTCAATCTTTACCTAGATTGCTTAAACGGGAGCTTAAACTATTGTTTTTCTTTAATAACGTAGTTGTTATATATGGAATTTTCTTTATTGCTAGTGACCTTTTATAAGAAACTAACTTTTAATTGCATGATGGGTACTTGTCTACTTGACGATCATTTGATTAGCGTGCAATTGTTAGTTAACAGTGCTAGCCTTTGGTATAGGCACCAGTAATATGCAATATTATCACCGCACTTAACAAATGTATCACAAACCCTCATCAATTCCGAGCAACGATCAGGCCATTTCAAGCCCTAATTAAAATCAATCCATCACAAACCTAAACAAAGTCTAAGCTAAAAAAGAACCAACAACTTTCAACCACAAGAAGAGAACCAACAACTGGTCTTTTCTAGATCAACAATGTTGTACAAAGCCAAAATAGTACTTACCTTAGCTTGCACGTAGTCAAAACTCGTTATGAAGACCAGATGCCTTTTTCTGAACAGCCTCGTTAATGATCTTCTCCTCAAGCAACCGATCAAGAATCACATCCTCACAAACAGCCTTTGTTGATCCAGACACAACCTCATTCTTCTCCTTCCCCGAAGAAGACGAAAACATATATTTCGAGAACTTGTTCTTCTTCGTCTGGCTGAAATGTCGATTGCTATCGTTGTCCGTCATTATAAGATGGTAAACGTGAACAACCTTCTCTTGGCCCATCCTATAAGCCCGACTGATTGCCTGCTTTTCGACCGACGGATTCCATGTAACATCAAGCAACACGACTCTCGAAGCACCGATCAACTCAATCCCTTCCGAGCAAGCCTTTGTCGAAGCAAGCATAACTTTGGCCTCACTACTTGGCTTGTTGAACAAATCCATGCTCCTCTTCCGGGTTTCCATGTCCTGGTTACCCGACATGAACAGAATCTCGATCCCTTCTCGCCACCCGAACTTCTCATCAGATTGGAGCAAAGCCTTCAAGAAGTTGAGCGGCTGAAGGTATTGGCTGAACACAAGAACTCTCTCCTCCAACGCCGAGCTTAGCTCAATGAGCCTGATTAGAAACCTCGTCTTTGCACCGTCTGCGAAATCCCACTTCTTGATCGCCTTTTTGAAGTCCGGGTTTGTATTCTTGAATTGCAACAAAAATGGATGGACAGAAATCAGATTCATGTTCACGTTCGTCTCCAAATGGCTCTTCATCTTCTCTTTTTCTTCCTCGAGAACCTTCTTCTGTAGCTCCGAAGGCTCCAAGTAGATAGTGTTGTCAACGAGTCCTGGAACCGTGGCCTTAACGATTTCCCCATCGTACCGATGATAGAACGGCTTAATCTTCTCTTTAAACTCCCTAATGTTGGCTTCATCAGACTCATCAACAGTATTGGACTTGAAAGGATTGTTGAACTCAGTGAACTCCTCCCTTACCAAACACAAAATGTTGTGAAGCTCGCGAAAGTTGTTCTGGAAGGGAGTTCCCGAGAGAATGATTCGCTTCTTCGTCTTCACCTTCGACAACACGTTGAACATACAACTCCTATCATTCCTCGGCATGTGGCCTTCATCAAGAATAAGAAGGCCCGGCTTTTCCAACAGCATTTCTCTAAGCCTTTCTCGCTCAGCAACAAACGTCTTCTTCTTCTTCGTCGGCCTGCCTCGTTTCTTGAACTCCTCGCCTCCAGCCAGCTGAGTAAACAAAGTGTAGCTAATCAGAAGGACGCTCTCGTGCCGTCTCCAAAACAGAAGCTTGATCAGACGCTTGGCCATATTCGTAAGATTCTTCTCATAGCTTTCACCAAAGAGGGAGCTAGCCATGGCCAACTCCTTGTCCGAAAGCTCCTTATCGTTCAAGTTTAGAAACGGAATCTCGACTTTCCACCTCTCGAACTCCTTCTTCCACGTGAGGAGTATGCTGGCAGGAGCTATAATGACCGGCATTGTGTTCTTGTAGAGCTTCATGTGAGTCTCTAGGACGGCGATTGCGAGCCTGGTTTTGCCCGTGCCCGGGGCATGGGAGATAAGACAACCGCCGCCCCCTCCTCCTCCATCACTCTTCTTGCTGTTCATCAGCTCCTTTATGCTTGTCCCTCCACTGACATTAGTCCAAATGAACTCGAACGCCTCCCGTTGGTGACGAAACAGCGTTTTCCTCAACTCCGGGATGATTTCCCAGACGGTGCCAGCAGGATCGAATTCGGCTTCGTCCTTGGAATGTTGGTAGTCGATTTTCGGGTCCTCGAAGGAAGGCAGATTCTTCGGTTCTTGGTAGCCGTTGTACTTGTCGTAGCGAGGACTCGTATATCGATCTCCGTATATATTCCAATGCTACATCAGAACACAAAGGGGATGATGAGTCATATGTATACAAATCTACAGAGAATGTAAGTTGTGGAGAGTGCCGTCTCTCCTTGGACCAAAAAAGGATGGAGAATGTAAGTTAGTCAAGACTCATGGACTTACGAATTCGGGCGTGACATCCCTGATTTCTGTTTTGACATGATGGCATAGGATGCATATAATGCCAACTTCTTCATCCAGCTGAAATTCATGGTTGCAGAGCGGTTTTCGGTTTAGCGAAGGGACTACTTGATCCTCCTGCAAATCATAAACCATGCTCTCATGTTAATGGCATAAACTCATTAATTAGTAAACTAAGGAATGACAGTTGACAGCAGTTAGATGCGTACCTTAGGAGGAGGGGGTTGATTATCAGCAATATCAATGAGACAAAAATCGGCCATTCTATAGAGGGAATCAATCTCCTCCTGCAGAGGATCCTTGGCATCGGAAGAGTCCGAGGATGATGTTGATGTATTGTCGTCTGTTTCATCATCAGGAAAGTCTGGGGCTTTAGGTTCCTCCAATACGGAGTTGAACAGAACTCCATGAATCTCATCTGCACTCAATTGATTCTTGTCAGCAACCATTCTTCCTCCTCCTCCTCCTTCTTTCTCATCATCATCATCGTCATCATCATCATCATTGTCGTCATCACCATCATCGTCAAGATCACCATCACCATCACCATCACCAACAATCTGTTTATCATCAACAACCTCACCACCATCCTCAACAGATTCAACAAAATCAAACTCCATCTCTTTCTTCTCATCATCATCTTCTTCTTCTTCATTATCTTCATCTTCTTCTTCTTCTTCTTCCTCTTCTTCCTCTTTAACCTCTTCTTTACCCTCTTTCTCTTTACCCCCTTCTTTACCCTCTTCTTCTTCTTCTTCCTCATCACCCTCTTCTTCTTCTTCTTCTTCTTCTTCGTCCTCTTTACCCTCTTCTTCCTTTTCTTCTTCCTCATTACCCTCTTCTTCTTCTTCTTCTTCTTCTTGTTCTTCTTCTTCTTCTTCTTCTTCTTCTTCTTCGTCTTCCTCATTACCCTCTTCTTTTTCTTCTTCTTCTTCTTCTTCTTTACCCTCTTCTTCTTTAACCTCTTCTTGTTCATCATCATCCTCTTCCTCCTCTTTAACCTCTTCTTCTGTTTCTTCTTCCACTTTAACCTCTTCTTCTTCTTCTTCTTCTTCAACTTCTCCTTCTTCTGCCTCCTCCATGGTGAAATCAGAATCTCTGAAATCGTCATCACCACTAGTCGCCGGAGACTTACAGCCATCTGGGTTTTCCGGTGCAAATGCACACACATCCTCCCCTGGTTTCACAACTTCAAGAACAGGGAAGGGAGTTGCAAACGCCGACGAACCCTCATCTTCTTTCCGATCGCACTCAGTTTTCGCTTTCTTGTACTCGTTGTACCGCCTGATGAGGGCCTCTTCCGTTCGCCGGCGAGTCCTTCTGCACACCGGCTCCATTGACGCTGATAATGTCTATTTTTTTCCGGTTAACGGAGAAGAAAAAGGCGGGATCTTTGAGGTTACAGGGAATCTCGGGCTAAGCGAAACTGAAAAAGAATAACATGGAAACTCAAGATTACCATCATCTATCTTTTGACTTATCGTTGATTTGGCAAGCTAAGATTCCCCAGTTTCCCCTATGTACGTTTTTTGTTTCAGAAAAGGATATTTGTGATAAGATCTTATCCCAAAATAAACACTAGGGGGGAATTTGTCAAACATAGTTAATGCTTTTCGATCGAGAAAAAAGATGTTTGACTGCATGTTTCTAGACTCGACACTCGAGCGTTTCAAATTGAGCGATGTGGTTTGACACGCAGCCGTCCCCAAACCCGTTATATGAGTTTTGATTGGTCCATATATTATAGTATTACAACTATAAAAAACAAAAAAAAAAGCCTAATTCTAAACTTTAGACCAACCGAAACATGTGGGATGGATTTAGGGACGGGTTTATGGGACAGAAGATATGGATCCATTTGACACGGCCGATTAAGCACGTAATTACATGGAAAACAATGTCAAAAGAGACAAAATTGAAAGACTTGACATGAGTTGATAATAGTGAGGCGACTAAATGGTCAAACTCATTTTGACATATGTAAAAGCACAATTGGGGGTGTTTGTTTGTATACTATACCTTTTAGGAATCGGGTTCGGAATGACCGAAACCTATCCCATGTTTGTTTTCGTAAGAATGATGAGAATAGGCGATACTTGGAAAATAATTAAGGCTTGAATTATGAGAATGGACTTAATCCGACATTTGTAGATCTAGAGGAAATCGGAGGAGGAATAGTACAAAAAACGTTACATAAAACATACAAGAAGAATAGGGAGACGGAAAAGAATGAAGAGGAAAACCTGTTGACCGGAGATGTGTTTCTTCTTCGTGTATTATGCCATCTTCCTTCTATGCAATTTTTTCAGTCTTTCTCGCCGTTTTATTGTGCAAATGACTCGTGAAAAAGGAGGCGGTTGGTGAGGATGTGTAAGATTTGAGAAACCCTAATTGGATTCATTGTATATGAACAAACACTGAATTTTAAGCATCACCTAACCCGGATCCTTATCCTATTACTTATCCTAACGCGGTTCTAGGTATGTACCAAACGGACCCTTAGAGATTCCTTCACTAAGTTAAAAGGTTTTCAAGCACGTGGGGGTAGGGAATGCTATCCCCGTCTTCATCACCATAAGTTAAACATGCAATCATGGTTTTCAAGAGCCATGAAGCACAAAAACGACCAAGCCTAATATTACTCTGTCTGAACCAAACTTAGCCCCAGCTAGTAAGAGACACGTCGATCAAGATCAAGTCCACTGTCAAAATAAACCATGCATCAAAGAACGAACATCTATCGACTGACTAAAAAGAAGTTTGAAAAAGAGGGAAAAAAGAAGAAAAGGACACAAAAGGGCCTGGGGCTAGCATGAGGTCAACTTGTGGAGGGTTAGGGGATGGAAGGAGAATTTACTCTTTTTTTAAAAATAGTTTCACAAGGTTTTATTTTATTTTTTTTAGGTTGTGGTGGCAGCAACATTGGCGGTGGGGGAGGTTCTTGTAGTAGTGGAGTCGGTGAGCTAGGTGATGGGATGATTGCATAGGTTTTGGTTATGGAGATGAAAATAGTGTTGGTGCTTGTGGCAATGATAGTGGTGATGGAGGGAAAATGCTTATGGGGGAGACGGTGGTGGTGGGAGGCGTCAATGGTGTTGAGAGTGGTGGTGGTTCTGACTTTATTTTATGTGAAAGCGATGGTGGTGACGGTGGATGAGGAATTGATGATGGCGGTGGAGGTGGTGAGGACGTTGAATAAGAGGTTGCGAAGGTGGTAATGATGGTGGCGGTGGAGGTGGAGGTGGTGACGATGACGGTAGTGGATGCGGTGGTGACAATGGTGGTGGTGACGACGGTGGTGGATCTAGTTGCAATGGCGATGGTGGTGTGGGTGGTGGTGGAGGTAACAGTGACGAGAATGATGGTAGTGGAGGTGGTGGACGATAGTGGTGGTCGCGAAGGTGGTGGTGGTGGAAGCGATGGTAGCGAAGGTGACGATGGAGGTGATGGTAGTAGTGGTGGAGGTTGAGGTGGTGGAGGTGAAAGAGATGATGTTGGGGATGATGGTGGATGAGGAAGGGGCGGTCATGCTGGAGGTGGTGACGATGGTGTTGGATCGGTGGTAGTCATGGCGGCGGCGGTGGAGGGTACTAGTGGTGAAGGTTTAAGTGACGGTTATTATTGAATTGTGAGACTAAGAAATGCCTCATTTAACAAACTAGCTTTAAGAACCAAATGAGTTGCATTTGTTGTGTATATATAAATACACGATATTGTATTAAAATACATTTTTTCTTATGCTTGTGTAGCTTAACTTAATTATTCATCGGCACTCTACTATAAATCTAATGTTGCATTCTTGTATTATGATTTTACAACTAATTGGCTATGAAGTTTTCTTATGCTTGCCAGTGAATAAAAAGGCGAAAGGCGAACAAAGGCAATGTAAGTCTCATTGTCTAGGCGAGAGGCGAGAGGTGAAAAGCGAACGCCTTTTGTATCAAGGCGCTCCATAATGCAATATGTATATATTCTAAGTTTTTGATATAAGAACACACATATATATACATTAATTAATGAAAACTTATAAGTTTTACATCTTAATCATCATAACTAAGCACTTAGTGTTAACTTATGCATAGGTAGATATCAATAGAAGACAAATTAGGAGATTGAAGATATCTATTTGTTTTCTTTTACTTATAGTTAGGTTTAAAATTAACAATGATTCAAAATTTTACTACTATTTTAAAAATATATTTGTTTTATTTTATTCTAAAAAAGTACTTTACCAAAAAGCGCTAAAGGCGAGCGGGCGAGAGTCGAGTGCCTATGCGGCAAAGGCGCTCGCCTTTTGGAAACTGCCCGCCTCGACCTATGAAAGGCGATGAGGCCATTACCTTACTGCCAAGGCGAGAGGCGCTCGCCTAGGCGTCGCCTTTTTACTCACTGATGCTTGTGTAGATTACTTAGTTATTCATCACCTGTAAGGCCCGAGACTAGCTCTAGAAGCATTATCCCATGCCAACCCGAGGGCTTCCCAGGCGGTCACCCATCTTGGTAGTACTCTCACCCTAACACGCTTAACTTCATAGTTCTTTTGACCTCTTGAACCATGAAAAGGAAGAGCTCTTGTTGGCATGGAGATCACCTCAATCCCTTATAAATACTTTAAAGCCACATGCAAAGAAGTAAAGGCGGATCCAGGGGGCGTGGGTGGGCGGCCGCCCACCCCCCCTGTTCGCCAGAGTAGTAGTGTAAAGTACTGTAGTTTCAGGTAGCAGCACAGAGCGAGGCGGGGCAGAATATGGCGATAGCGGGCGAGGGCAGGTCGAACAATTTGGTTGCCGGAGTTGCAGTTGCAGGGTAGCCAGGTTGAAGATGGAGGTCAGAACTTGTCGGTGGTGGAAGAAAACTGAAATCCCTAGCCGTATATTGTTTCATTTGGAAACTTACTTGTGGATCATAGCCTAGTACAAGCCCAAAAATTCCTTTTGGTACCCTTGTGGTTTTGACAATTCCTTTTGGTGTTCTAAGAAAAAATTTATTCCTTTTGGTACCCTTATGGTTTTTACATTTTTCTTTTCATACCCAAAACTCTATTTTAACCCATTTTTCTTCAAAAAAAAATATATTTTTCATTTAACACTTAAATAAAAACGAATGTACTTTTGCTTGCAAAATGCTAAAATTTGTAGAATATACAATATACAATATACAATTATGTTTAGATTATATTTTAACAACTTTAATTATTTGGGATTAATTTGGACCATTCTCAATTTAATAAATCATAAAAAATACTACTAAGCAAATTCACAAATCCCAAAACTCAATATATTTTTGGACCATTATCAATATATTTTTGATAACGTGTATATGTGATATTAATAAATTACAAATCCCAAATCTCATTAGTTTTAAATATTCAAAGTTCACTAGTTAATTTTTTGATGGAAAATATTTTTATTTAAATTATAAATATTCAAATATATCATAGCAAATTCGTTTTTATTTAAATGAAAAATGAAAAAAAAAAATTTTGATGAACGTTGGGTTTAAATAGAGTTTTGGCTATGAAAAGGAAAATATATAAACCATAAGGGTACCAAAAGGAATAAATTTTTTCCTAGGACACCAAAAGGAATTGTCAAAATAACAAGGGCACCAAAAGGAATTAGCCCAATTTATTTTCAACATCTTTACATACATTTAGGCCCAATTTTACTCACGCTAAAATTAAGTTGGAAAATTTTGGTAGATCTTAACCCAATACAATGTGTTTTTTACGCCAAAATTAAGTGGGAAAAATTGCTAATATTTTTTTTTGTGAAAAAGTTGCTAATATTATTTAGTTTTTTATAATGTAGAGAAAAAAATACATATTATAAAAGTGAGAACAAGCTATGAGTGGCCAAATTCGAGCGTGAAAAACCGAGACCGATTATGCGTCTTGGGTCGGGCTCTGAGGCGACCTGATTTGTTCAAAATCCCCCCCCCCCCATACGATCGGTCCTGGATCTGCCACTGCAAAGAACACACCAGTTTAGGCTTGCCAAACGACAAGTGTTGCACTGTTCATCTCAAGTATCCTCGACAAACTAGTGAGCGATTCCGACCAATGCGACTATGTCTTTCTTGTAGGTGTTAGGGATTTTCAACACCTCTCAACCATAAAGACTGTCCCAATTGTGATTGATTAAGCGATAGCCTTCAAGACTTTCTTTGAAGCAATAAAGCTAGCCAATTTCGTATGCAAGACAAACAACCATTGTCATAACTCTACTAATGGCCCTGACTACATTTGCAAATGCTCAACTGGTTTTGAAGGCAATCCTTACATTGGTTGTGAAGGTACATGTGTCATCTTTCATTATGTTTTAGTAGCTATCATTTAATTTACTCACTTATAACTAATCTGTCACTCTATGCATATATCAATGAGTGTAATAACCAAGCGCTCAATACATGCGAAGGTAGTTGTGTCAATACGAAGGGAAGTTGGTATTGCAATGATAAGAAGCTCATCTTGTAAATTTCTTCCATTTGTAAGTACTATTACATATGTAATTTCGTTGATTATTCATTTCTCTAAATACAAAACCATATATAATTCAACGTACATATCAAACTTATTGACTTGATAAGTGTTGAAATGCAGTTGGAGCCCTTACATTAATATTCCTTCTTGTAGGTCTTCTCGTGGTTTATAGATGCATGAAGAAAAGAAGGTTGCAAACTCATTATTTTAGAGTAAATAATGGTGATTTGTTGCAAGAAATGATGGTTGAATTGGGAGGATCAATCAATGAGAGCAAAAGTGAAATAAAAGAGGAAAAACTAGTATATGTTCTTACAATCGTAAATAACTGACATATTCTATATATCTATAGTCCTATTACTCTTATGCAAAGATAAAAGTATATATTAATACAACAATATATGATGAATAAACTCTAAGACTAATATATACAATTAAAAAGAGTTGGCTAGTCAAAATACGACCTGATCCAAGACTCTAATTACTCCCGTTCCAATTTTTTAAGTTGAGATGTGAAAATAAGTGGAAACATCCTGACCCATACTAAACCTTAAGCTTCTTCAAAGCCATTAGATGCATTAGAATTAAAAGTTCTTCAAAGCCATTTGATAAACTAAATAAAAACAAAGTGGTACTCCAATTACTCCTGTTCCAACATTATTATCCATTTGTTTTACTTGATGATAGTGTAACTCCAAATAATATCAAAAGAGCGTGTTATCTCAGTTAATGTTGTCGACAACCTTCTCATCAAAATAGCTTGAAAAGGCCACCCTGAATTTCAATGATGAGCGGCAAATCTGAAGTGACATTTTTGGAGTTGTATATAAGGGCTTCTTATCAAATGGGAGGATAGTAGCCATCAAGAAGTTAAGGCTCATGAAGTCTAAAGTAGGGAGTCCAAGTAGGCTAAGGTGTTCATTAATGAAGTGGTTGTACTATTTCAAATTAAGTATCGAAATGTAGTAAGGTTCTTGGGGTGCTACTTAGAGACGTCATCGCCCCTCCTTGTGTTTGAATTCATCAACAATGGGACCTTGTTTGATCACATAAGGAAAAACATAAACAACGCACATACGATGTCATAGGAGATCCGACTTAAAGTTGCAATAGAAACAACCGGTGTCTTAACTTATCTTCACTCAACTCACTCCACTCTGGTACTTCATAGAGACATCAAGCCCTCAAACATACTCTTGGACAAGATTTACACCACCAATGTCTCAGATTTCGGAAGATCCAATATGGACCCTCAAAATTTAACTCAGGTAACAACGATGATTAAAGGAGCCAGGGGCTACTTGGACCTTGAGTATATGAGGAGTGGTCAGCTGACAGAAAAGAGCGATGTGTATAGCTTCAAAGTTGTCTTTCTAGTGAGTCTCACTAGACTCGATGCATTCTCCTTGGCGAGATCAGACGAAGAGATGTTGGCAAACTACATTGGTGTGAAGATGGAAAAAGGCCAGCTAACTGATATATTAGACCAAAGGGTCTACATAGAGGAGAATTTGGAGCAAATGAAGCAAGTGGCAACAATTGCCTCCTATTGTGTGTGTGAATAGACAAGAGAGGCCAACAATGAAGGAAGTTTGCTTGGAACTTGAAGGGCTGAGCAGAAAATCTGGCTTTGGCTTTGGCTAGCAATTGCTCCCCTACCCCACTCTCCCATCTGCCAATGAACTCCTTTGTTTCGGTTTGATTTGCACTCTTGATGATCGATGTGAAGAAATCTGTAACTAAGTTCAAGTTTTTAACAATGATAGAGATGAATCCTATTGGATGAGCATTGGGCCCTTGCTCCCTTTGTATGTAAGATTTGAGCACTATGACGAATCCTTTGTAAATATCTGATATATTCTATCTATAGAGTAGACTACCCCCGGAGCCGGAAATACTACATGCATCACAAAAGACGGGGGCACATGACTGAGGAATGCAAGTCATACAAGAAGTTTCTCGAAAGCGTGGTCTAAAAAGGGTACTTTCGCGAGTAACTCAATCAAGACGATCTAGAAGACCAAGAGAAGCAAGGGAATGGGTGAGTCGACGTCGTTCAAATAATCTCAATATCGTGCGAACGCAAAGACGAGTCGGGCGAAGAGGACCAAAAGCGTAACCGAAATCGCGGGCCCAACACCGCGACCTCGATCGGATACCAAAACCTTGATCGTTGGTCCCAAAACTGCGACCGCAAGTCTGGTTCAGATCGCGGAACCCCTTCTTTGGGGCGGAACTACGTTCGTGGGTCCCCCAACCGCGATTGCGAGTTCGAAGGCTATGCACGTGGCTCATCGCGTTGCGAGCGCAGATTCGCACTAAGGGTTGTTCGCTTCGAAAAGATAAATCGCAACCGCAGCCCACGCTGGCACGATTGCGGGTACCCATTTTCCTCAGCGCAGGGATTTCGGGATTAGAAAATTCATATAGATTGGGGAACTCTTTTTCCCATGTAGTTTTGACGAGACCCCTAGGTTTTTATTTTTTTCATTAGCTCAGTCCTTAGGATCATGACATTTACGTTTATTTTTAATAAAAATCAGTTTTTGCATTAATTTGAGTCTTTCATAAAAAAATATGATCAACTTTAGTTCTTCGCACTAACGGATTACTTTGCGCGTTAGTTCATCGCACTAACGGACTCCTACGCATGTTAGCTACGTAGGGGTTCTCGTGATATTTGCTCACGGATGTATGAACATACGAATATAGGAATATACAAACACGCCAGTCCCCGAATCCATGGCCACTTCGAGTTAGACCTATTGTACCCTACGTCTTAGTCATGCAACGATGACGTAGGTGGGGCATTTATGAGCAGGTAAAATTTCATCATCTTAATTATACTCGCTATCTTTCGCCATAGAGGTAAGAATATTTATTATGGTATTTTCTATCTATAATTGCTTATTTATTGTTAATTAAATCGCCATAGTTATCCGTTATATGAAAGATTCTATCTTATTTAATAAGATAGAATTATCGCTTGGAGTGGGAAGTAAGATATCTCATGCTTAATTAGCGATAGAATTTCGCCTCTCAACCCTCTCTGTTCCACTATAAATACATGTCTTCGTCATGTAGAAGGATCCATCCAAAAAATACCCTAAATAAGCTGATATTCGCTCAACCTTCTAGCATTCTTGTCTTTTCGTGTTCTTTACCCTCGACGTTCAATCGATGACTGCTCTTCCGACTTAGGCATCGGAAACGAATTAGGGGGTTCTCATCCCCATTTGTCTATTGTTTTGCAGGTTGTAGGTCAAGAAAGCGGTTGGAACTGATAGTTAAGAAAAGAAAACAGTTGAAACTAAAGGCGGAGAAATTTTTGTACGCTAACCTATTTGTTTCTGACTTCACCATAGTTTATGAACATGCAACTCATGCAGAATCCCCAAGCAAAGCAATGGGCAGAAACGGACTCATTTTAGTTCGATCTTTATTCTAAACCGATTATTTGTTGCGGTGGTGGCCCGTGGGTGGGAGGTTGTGCTTCTTTGACTTTCGACTAACGTATATACTAATACTAGTATCATACAACAAGAGGATACTGCTTATTACTCCACATGGTCAACCCCTACATTATGACAACAAAAATAGGTATTATTTTTGTTACTTAATGGGATAGTCCTAAAAGTGTGACTAAAGTAGGAAGGTTTCCACTTCCACAATATTAGGCCTTCAATCACTAACTTAAAAAGAGCAACTTATTTGCCTTCGGGCATTTAGTCAAACGGTTAAGCCTCCAAGGATAGTACCCAGAGGTCACCGATTCCACTCTCGTGGGCAGCGCCCTCAACCAAAAAAAAAAGAGCAACTTATTTTAATTTTTCCTCGCAAACGAAAACTTAAATAAATGTCTATAAAATAAAGTCATGCACTACATTTTTTTTATTTGCTAGAAACAACCCTTTAAATCAATATTTCTATAAAACCGCCCATTAAATATATAAGTATGAGCAAAAACTTACTCGCTCAACATAAATTTTTCCTATATCTCGGTTAAACATATGGTATACAAATCAGCATAATAAAAGTAGGGAAAGATGTATAAACCGGACCTTTAATTCTACTCGTATAGTAAAAAATTGGTAATTTTCAATATTATGGGTGATTATGTACAACATTAATGGGTGACATTTTACCGACTTTAATTTAGTGGGTGTTCTCGTACACATTTGTGTAATTAACAGATAATTTGTCGCTGTTGTAGATTTAATTTTTAATGGATACTTTTGTGCAAATACGAATATTTAAAGGGTGGTTTTCAGAATTTTACTCAAAAAAACCAACTTGTTGCGTGCTATATCCATTTGCCACCTAAAAAGAAAAAAGCGAGCCACCCTTAGCTTCCATTCCCCGAATTCTAGCGTTCTACTCCAAAGTCCAAACCCCCAAACTCAAAATGATCAAATCACCACCACCATCACAAGAAGTTCAAGAAGAAGTTGTGGATCATCATCTTCTTCCCATGGCATATCCATCCACTTACAACCGCCCCAAATCCAAGAACTCGACTTCATCGTCGTCTTCTTCAAAGTTCTTCCTCCACATCCTCGCCACCTCCGCCGTCTTGTTCACCCTCTTCCAGATCTACTCCCTCCACGTCCAACCCCTTCCGCGAATCCCCGACTCTTCAATCTCGTTTGCTAATTATTCATGGCCGTCTTTGATGCCCTTCGCCTCATCCTGCAAGCTCGAAAACCAACAACTACAACAACAACAACAACAACAACAACCACAAGAACAACTCGTCGTTAACGACTCGTTGTTGTCTTCAAAGGCTCTTGAAAGGCTCCGACAATCGGTCACCTTTCTTCCTCTCAAGGACTTGAGGTATACTTTTCTAGATAACTTGTGATATATTTGTATATATGTTGGTCGATAATCTGAGGGTCGTATGCGCAATTGTTTGATAATCAATAGGTATGCGCAGAGCGCGCTTGCGGGCCATACATGGTTCATGAGCTCGCTATACGACATGCACGAGGACGGGGAGGTGCAATACCAACAATTCCCGTCCGAGCATTCGAACGGGCGGTTGCTTTGCATAAGAGGTCACGACAACCACGATGGGTCGTGGAACTACTACGGGCTGGCATGGCCCGATGCGCTACCAGAGAACGCGACGGTGAAGAAGGGGTTGACGTTTGTGTCGTATAATCATTATGACTACGGGAACATATGGCATGGGTTGTCAGCCATGGTGCCGTTTGGGGCGTGGCACCTGAGGAACGAGTGTCGGATGCCGGATAGATGGGTCCTTTATCACTGGGGCGAGCTCCGGCTGAGGATGGCGCCTTGGCTCACCACGCTCATGGAGGCCGTTTATGGCGCCCAACGGGTAATTCTATATATGTAGTTGTACTAAACTATGTTACCCGGAAACTCTGATCAGGTGGCATTTCCTGTATTTGACAGAAACACGGAAACTTAGAAACTCAAACCCCGAAACTCGTTTTTACACTAAAAACATAATATTCATGTGTACTAAACTATTTATTCCATACCAGGTAACAACACTTATAGATCAACTTGAACATCATGTCTAACTCTTGTCTTAGAGACACCGTTCCACTGTTACCCTATATTAACATCATGTTACCCTATAGGTAACATCATAATTTCTTAATATCTCCCTCTAGATCTCAACTAAGCTTACACGAGTGTGCACTCCGCACCCCCAAACCCGTGATATAGCGAAGTGAGTCCTTCATAGTGTCGTATGAATCCCAACCACACCAAATGACACTGTTACCCCTAGGTAACAGTAGGTGATAACACTAAAATCACCAACACCGTTTCCGTGTAACATAGGTACTAAATTAGTCCACCGTCGATATATATATATATACATATATATATATATATGTACTAGGCTCAACGTTTTCCAACTTTGAATTTGCGATTCATATTTCGACAACCTATTTATCAATAATGGATGATTGATTAGGTGAAGATAGAGGACTTCGAGGGGGTGGAGGAGATGACGCCGGTATGTTTTGAGGAGGCGGTGGTGATGCGACACAACGAGGGAGGCATGTCTCGGCTCCGAAGGGAGGAGGTCTACGACTTGCTCCGGTGCAAGGCGCGTGTGTATTGCAACGTGAGCGCCGAAGTGAAAGACAAGCCCGTGGTGGGCGTGACCATGTTCATGAGGAGTGGAGGAAGATCCTTCAAGAATGATACTCACGTGATTGGGATCTTCGAGAGAGAGTGCCTTAAGATTAAAGGCTGTCGCCTCCAAGTTGCTTACGCTAATAATCTCACCGTTTGTGAACAGGTAATTACTCCACTAATCACTCTCTTAGTTTCTATTTATTCGTGTATCATGTGTGTTTTGATATTGCTTGGGTTGTTTTCATGCATACAAAAAGCTTAGTTCAACTCGGGATGTGCATTTTGCTCAAGGGTCACGCAAAGTTTACAAAATGCAACCATATATAACTTAATGTTTTCCTGATAAAATGCCTCGTTTTATGCTTCTTCATATTTCCGCAAGGATACAAGCATAATGCATGTGCCAATGAGGCACATGATCCAAGTAATGTTAGGTAGTCAACACCAAACAATTTGAATCAAATGAGTGATATATATATTGAACATTTTGTTACGTAGTGAATCATTATTATTTTTCTTTTATTGGGTAGGCCGTAGACCACTCAATTCCAATTAAGACCCCTGATTATATCTTTAGGTTTGACCAACTATAATTTAAATATTTTTTAAGCAATGTTGTATGGAATAAGTATTTTCAAATTATAACCTTCGCTCTTATCCGTAAGGATGTCATTGTATGTCAGTATTGTAAATAATCGATTTGACGTTATACTCTTACCTCTTCACCAAAAAAGAAAAGATGATTTAACAATTTTATGCCTACATATAATAGGTGAAGGTTATGAGTGAAACGGATGTGCTAATAACACCCCATGGGGCGCAATTAACCAACATGTTCCTAATGGACAAAGGTAGTAGTGTGATGGAGTTCTTCCCAAAGGGTTGGCTCAAGCTAGCCGGAGTCGGCCAATACGTCTACCTTTGGATATCCAAATGGTCCGGGATGCGACACCAGGGTGCATGGCGGGACCCAGATGGGCCACCATGCGAGTATCCAGAAGATGACCGTCGGTGCATGTCACTCTACAAGAACGCTCAAATTGGACATAATGAGACCCATTTCGGTGAGTGGGCTCAAGTCGTGTTCAATGAAGCTAGGGCTAGGAAGCTTGAGGAAGCCTCCAACGGAACAGGGAGTGAGCATATTAGTTGTGGTTGTGCTTGAAAACTAATAAACTATATAGATCGAGAGGCTTTTTTTGTTGATTAATTCTTGATAATTTTTCCCCCTTATAATTTGTTGTTTATATCACAATTAAGTTCTTTATATTCTTCTTTGATTTGGGGCAATTTGACCTTATTTATGCAAGAACTTAAGAACTTGACCTTATTGATGCAAGAATACAGATCAATATTTTTTTTTCTAAGTACCATGATGATCAATTTTAAATTTTGATCCATGATCAATTTTAAATAAACAACATTTCTAACACGAAAGTTAACCCACGTACACTCCTAATTGCAAGCTACATACAAAACCCTCTTGTGCAAAAGCCCAATATCTTGTTGGGCTTTAGCACTCATTAAGTACCTCACAAACATGTATAGCAGCACCAACACCAGGCTATAACATAGTTTGACAAATCGATGGAATGGGTCTTGAGTCTTGACCAAAAAACATGGATGGAATGGATAGAGTTTAGGCTACAAGGTAAAAAGTACTTATTGGAACGTTAAAATTTATCTCATACTGTTATTATTTTTTTTAAGAATAAAGGGGTAGATCTATTCACAAAAACGGGACTTACAAAAGGCGCTAGCAAAAACTAGCGAGTTTCCGGGCTTTCAATTCTCAAGTTTTCAAAGACTTTCCTAATCTCTCTATTCTTACATCTTCATCTAGCAATAATGCAATTTCTAGCCGGATTAATGCGAATACTAGTGCTAATCTCCTTCTCTATTCTTTGGAGGCAAAATTTTATAATTGTCAATTTTTCTAAATATCTTATGATTATTAAACTAATTTATATAAATGGCTTTGTGAAATAAATACTTCTATAATATGACTTAATCCATTAATTTTGGAGTCGACCCTAATAACTTCAAACATTTATTTTTATATTTTCAGAGTTGATGAATTGACATTTGGTGAAGCTCATAAAGCTAACAAATTAACATTGCAGCTTCTTCTGGATAGAAATGGTGTTTCTAGCTTATGACACTACGGTACTACCTAATGGGCGAACAAAATGCAAGTACTTCAAAAAGAAGCAAACCGCAAATGCCATATATGTAGATTGAACTAGTAATTAATCATAACCTTTATGAAAGATCAAACCTTACTCCCATCAAACTAAAAGTATAATTGAATGCAGCGCTGGCGAAACCATGGAACCCGACGGAGATCAACCTCCATTCGATCATCGATGGATAGGAGGAACGAGTGATTTCATCAACGCTGCACTCAATGATACTTTCGAGCCTGAGGTGTCACTTGTAGCCGTTACGATAGCTCATCGGAATGCTTATTTGAGCTGCTGCCATTGAACTGATCAATCAAGTATATAGGGGAACATTTGGGGTAAGGGACTTTTGAACTTGAAGGTTGCAGTACTAGTTAATTAGGGTTCTCTTCTTGTATGGTACAAATGTACTGCAGCCAACAACCAACCCACCTCCTAGCTTGTACTGTTGTACAGTTTGTACTACCTTTATTATATTGCACCTTTTTTTTTAATGTATGATTAGGCGACCACCCTTTAGAGGGGCGTGTTAGAGGGTGGCGGACACAGAAATTTAACCGAAAGGGGGTTAAATCTATATAAAATTTTCTTTTAGCAATTGTCAATCGGGCGGGTCGAGATAGTCGGTTCGGGTCTGTTCGTTTTGGAGTTTGGGTCAATCCGGATTTGAGTCAAATCTGAATATTTTGACAATCGGGTTGTACAATTCCGTGTCGGGTTATTATTTAATCGGGTAAAGTTGGGTTTTTTTTTTGGTCAATTTCAATCGTTTATTTACATTTTGGGTTGATATGGATTTCAATTCTGATCATATTTTGAATGGTGATTTTTGGTTTGTCTAAAATAATTTAAATTTGAAGATATGATTATAACAAATATTCATTATTATTAGATTGTAAAATGTGTCTAAGTTGTTTTATCAAATGATATTGTATTTTTTAGAGGTACATATGACTATATGAGAAATTTTTATGTATATTTGGTCATTGAATTCAAGGTTATATATTATTATGGGTAGAGTGCTTTTAAGTCGGGAAACTTTGTTTTTTTCGAATGCTACTGGATCGAATAACTTTGGGTTTCAAATGATTTTGTATTATTGAATGCTACTGGATCGGATAACTTTGGGTTTTCAGATGATTTTGTTTTAGGAATTTCGAACATCAATTTAGATCGAACTAATAAATTTAAATACAATTAATTTTGGGTTAATTTCGGATTGGGACTAATGATCAAAAAATACATACTTTTAATATATTATTTTAAAAAAAAATTGAGTGGGGGCTACCACTGAGCAGGACATAGGTCCGTCCCAGGTGCTAAAGAATCTTTTCGGATAAGAATACGAAATTCTAGCAATGTTGAGATGGTAGTGTTTGAGAAATTATGACCTATTTTTGCAATGAGGTCGACCACAGTGTTACAACATCTACTCACATGAGAAATCTTAACAGATTTGAAGTTTTGTTTTCGGTTGGGTTTGGCTCACTCACCCCCCCCCCCGGCCGCCATGAGGGCCATATTAGGTGCTAAACTGCGGGATTTCAGGTGGATCACTCGTTGGAGTTGAGTTTGAAGTTGAGAAATAGTTCGAAGTGTTTTGGTTTTTTAATTGGTCATTGATTAGATCCATAAAATTGGATGAGAGATTAACCAATTTGGTATGGATCCATAAGGTCAACGGTAGACATGGCAATGGGTCGGATTTTGGGTGGATGGACCATTTCCAAACCTGACCCGCAATACAATTTTCCCCACCCGAACCCGACCCGACCCGTTGGCATGGATCACCCAAACCCAATCCACCCTATATTGTCGGGTGGATCGGGTGAAATTTCGGATGGTATGTACCTAATATATACTTTACTTTTAATTTAACTTTTTCAAACAAACTGATAAACATAATAATAATTTTAATGTCAACTGTTAAATATTACATTAAAATTCCATAATCTCATTCATCATCTATATTAATCAAACTTGAATCATGATATTAAATATGGATCATAATATTGTTTTGACATATTTTAATTTGAAACAAATAAACATATTTTATTGTTAAAACATAATCAATTTACTAAGTAAAGGTAACAAAGGAAGGAATATACATATAAAAATATTAATAAAAAATTAAAACGGGTTCTCGGGTCGGGTTATGGGTTGGGTTATCGGGTCGGGTTATGGGTGGATGGACCTTCACTCGAACCGACCCGACCCATCACCCGCATCACCCAAAACCCGACTTTGACCCGTCTTTTTTCGGGTTTCACCTGTTTTTTCGAGTTGGGTGAAACGGGTATCCATTGAGTTCGGTGAAATTGCCATCTCTAGTCAACGGTAAGAGAATTTGAAGATGAAAGTGAAAAACCTATGTGTAGGATTATATATATATGAAAAAGTATTAATAAACAATAATTAGTGTCTTTTGGCTTTTAAAAGATATAACATTTTTTAATTAATCAATTTATTATGATAATTGACTTAAAATAATAAATATATGCATTAATTACGATGAGTAATTATTCAATACTACTAGCCAGCCGTTGTTATTTCGTAATAGGCCGTTGTTATTCCTGACAAATTTCTGTGAAGAACGAAATATTTAATAAGGTAACATTATTACTTAGCAAGAGGATTAGATAGGATAGTGGTTTAGTGGGTGGAGCATAGTATTTAAGTAAGTGTTTGATGGACGAATATCAAGTATATTGTTAAAAAAAAAGATTAAACACTATGTAATTTGGTGATTGAATTGTTAAATGTAGTCAAAGACTTATTTTATAATTGTTTTTGGTTTGACATGAACGAAATATTATATAGAAATGAAACCTGGAATCCATATGAAAAGTGTATATTGCTTAAGAACAAGTCTAAACAATAAACAAGGAAGACAAAAAATGTAGAAGCTAATTAGACATGTTCCATACAATACAAGCACATCGCAATTGGCAGAATACATCCGTAGACCCTCCAACTTGTCACTTTTTTGCAAATGGACCCTCCAATTTTGAATATTTCCTATTGAACCCCTAAAATTTACTTTTTTTGCCTATTGAGCCCCTTTTTTTGCAAATGAACCCTCTTTTTTCGTAGTGTGAATAGCACACGCTGACCGGGGCCATTTTCATTCCACTCAGCAACCACGTGACATCCCAGATTTGAAAACGGGGGGATTGTGGATAGGAAGAAGATGAAGAAGAAGATAGGGTTTGGGACTCCACATGACATATTTTTTTTTGCCATGTAAGTAATTTTGGGGAACTTTCACAGCCAGCTGGAGGAGTGACTTGCACGCGCCCCATCAGGTCAGCAAAAGGGGCTCAATAGGAAAAAAATGTTAAGTTTGGGGGTTTGATAGGTAATGTTCAAAGTTGGAGGGTCTATTTGCATAAAAGTTACAAGTTGAGGGGTCTACACATGTATTCTGCCCATTGCAATTAAGTTCAACTCTGAACATCGCCTATCTGATAGTGATAAGGATCACTTTTGTTTATAAATGATCTAGCCTTGGTATTTCTAACACCCAAGAGAGATGCAACAACAAACTCTCTAATACACCTCAAATTATGAGATAAGGAAGCCTGACCCCTGACCTTCTCGTGAGTGAAATCACACTCCAAATGAAACCACATTGCTGAAAACTAACAAGATAACAGGCAGCTCCTGAGTTCATAACATCTAACACTAATAAACAACATCCTGCAAATGAACAATCACACCCCAAATGAAATCACATTGCTAAAAATAACATGATAACACACAGCTCAGAAGGAAGACATGGAGCACGAGCTTATATGCACTTGAACAAACTACACAAACGAGCTTATATGAACAATCATACCTATTTTTCAGAAAAAGCACCTACCTATTTTGAAATTGAAATTGGGGAAGAGCCTAACATCATTAGTATTTCTCTTGCTGACACATACTGATCTACACAAACCTTCAAAGAAATCACCTACATTTAACCCTTTCAACAACAAACTACACAAACTCCATCATATTAAAGACAAGCATCCACAAATTTTGCACCACAGTTGAAGAAATGCCAAATTCGCAAATCTATTGTGCAATCCTAAAATCTTCGACAATAAACCCTAGACCTGAACTAACTTCGCAACTCTAGAGAAAAATGTGGGGGAAAATACCTGGATACCATGCTCGAGACAGTAAAGCTACCAGCATGCATTGCCGACCTGGATACCGGCCTGACCAATGGGGATCGAGATGCACTCTCTCATTCTCGGATGGTAAGAAGAAAAGGCGTGAAAGCGAAGGTAGGAGAACTGACGGCGAGATGCAAAGGAAGAGCGTTTATCAAGACGCTCTACACTGGTCGTCCGTCGGTCACAAGGGTTTTATATGGTGGGAAGAAGAATCGACATAAAGGTTGTGAAGGATGCTTTGATAATGAGGAAGGCCAATGGACGGGTTCCAATGGGAGCCGAAGAAGCTATAAACTGCTGAGAAGGATGCTTTCATCTGAGTTGGGAGGAGACGAAAGGGGATACGAATGAGCAATTGGGATCAATTAGATTGATGAGCAACATTTATTCTATAGCAAACCAACATTAATTCTTATGGAGGAATCATCTTTTTCTATAGATATATAAATAAATATTGTTTTTTACCCCGTGAGATTGCAAAGTATCATGTCTGAACGTAGAGTAACATTGACCGATCGAATCAAACAAGTGATATGACGGGCCAAGAAAAAAGGAAAGCGACAACCTTGAATTGTTTATCGCTTCTTTTGTGTCTTATACCACACACCAGAAACGCATACACACCAAACTCTGAATGCAAAATGATTATGATCAATCATCCATGGTTTCTCTAGTTTTGCGTATCAGCAATTCAGAGCAGAATGATATGCCAGGAGCCAAATTAGTAGATTTCACATTCTCTATGTTTTACCCAATCTAGAAGACGTGTTAGATATTTACCCACCTAACAATTGAATTGTTTAAATTGACGATAAGTGAAGGGGAAGGAGAAGGAAAGTAGGAAGCAGAATAGTAAAACACTCAAAACTCGGATCACAGGAAACCAAACCAACAAATCAAGCAATCACGAGGACGAAAACAGTTACAGATCAATCAAGAGGAAAGTAGGAAACAGAGGAAGCCGCCGACGAAACCTAGGTGGCGTTAGCGGCGGCCGCTGGGGCGAGCGTTGCCGATGAAGACGGGGACGTTGTGAAGGGGTTGAATCAGTTTAAAGGCACAAGCAATATACCCGTGAGGCCGAAGCAGCTAACGAGCATCAAGGGGTAGCCCCACGAGCACCATCTGAACTCGATCCATTCTCACGGATCAACGCCGGAGATTGGAGGAATTGTTTTCACCTCCGAATTTATATGGTGTAAACGATTCTTGTTCCTCGAAGAAGGCAACGGACCTCAGGAGGCGGGTGTAAAAAAGGGGGCAATGATGGGGAAAGATCAAGCGGCGAATCATTACCGAAGAACACCGGAACACCAGGAGCCGAAATACATCCTACAAGGAGCCGGGAAAGAGAGAAGGCGGACGGAGAGGAGGAGAAAGAATTGACGAAAACCCAAGCAATTAATACCTTAATTGAGAAAACCAAAAGCAATTAATACCCTAATTGAGAAAACCAAACTAAAAAGACCAAATTAAAAAACGACATGTAAGTAAGTGGTATATTCGCATCATTCTATAGATATAGATAGATAGATATGCAAATCTATGTTTGTGTTAAATCTTAGTTTTTTTTTTTGATAAAAGAAAGAATTAGAATAGCTATTGTAGAACAAAGAAGCTATCCTAGAGCATCCTTGCGGATGAGCTCCAGAAGAACCGGATCGGCGACGAGTGGGTGAGACGAGACTCCACGGAAAGAGACATCAATGAAATCAGCAACTAAGTTGGCTTCACGAAAGATGTGCCTGATCCCCCAACTCTGAAACTGTCCTAACAAAGCTTGGATGTCCGCGCGCATAATCTCAATCTCCCACGGGCAACTCCAGTCACCCAGCACTGCATGAACAACTTGCAAATTGTTGCCTTCAATGAGCAGGCGGGGGATGCCACACTGAATGGTTGCAAGTAAAATGGTTGTCTATAGATGGGGGTGGGGGAGCTACTGATGAGGGTGATGGTCGATGTCGAGTCACTTTCGACGAGGATATTACAATAGTCCTGTTTCCATGTCGTGTCAAGGTCGTGAATGATTCCCCAAAACTCAGCGGTAAGGATGGATCAGGAGCCCAAATTTGCCGAGTACCCTGCGATCCAGCCCCCACCGGAGTTCTTGATCATACCCCATGTAGAAGCCCTGCCCGTGGTATTCGATCTCGCCCGTGATCCATCTGGGGTCAAGGGCGGTCCACTTAATCATGAATGTCAATAGTGGTCGTTGGTAAGGTTTGCTCGGCTAGCGGGTGAGGTGGTTACAATACTTTGTGGCACGGTGAATGATGATGTTCATGTGATCAGCGGTAGTGGTCGGGGGTTGATGGCGGTTGCCAAAAACGATTGCATTGCGCTATTTCCAAATGTTCCATGCAGCAAAGGTGAACACCACTACCACGGTTGTCAGTTCCGGTTACGACCGGTTTCCTCCCGATTTTGTTGCCAGTTCCGATTTTTTCTTTTTCTTTTTAATTTTCTTACCGATCGCGATTCCGTCCCACTACCACGACCACTGTTGTCATCCAGAAGGAAACCGCGGCTGCGGCACATTACCGCGACCGCGGATTGGGTTTGTTCGAACCTAAACGTTCACGAATAAATTTATTTTATTTAAAAAAAATTCTAAACAGCTGGTTTTTATCCGGTTATGGTTCCGGTTTGAACCGACCAATTCGAACCGCTGATTCACCGGTTATGGTTAGACTCGAACCTTAACCTAAACCTAGATGGGCTGGTTTGGCAGTTTAGGTTCCGGTTTCAGTCCAATTCCGGTCCGGTTTGCCGGTTCAAACCAAACCGAATCCAGCTCTATGTACCCGGCCAAACCCGATCACACAGTTTGCCATTACTATAATCTCTTATCTAACGAGAGTGAGAGCCTGAGAGGTCAACAATCCAACTTCTCCCCTTCAAAACACAAAACCCACACTCCAAATGCAAGCTTCAGCCATACCCACGAACCAATTCTCCATCTTCCCACCAAAACCTCATCAATTGGCTCCAAAACCCGCCCAATTTCTCCACCCAAAAACCCTCTACAGGCCAAACATGGCCACTTCTTGGGGCCTTACCGGGGTGGCCCGAGCCAACTCCCAATTGGGCAGCTCTTCCGATAGCAGTGGCGGGCCCACAACACTGATTGATTACGTGGGCAAAGCCGGGATTGACGTGGGTGATGATCTGGCGGTGCTGATCCATCACCTTCAGTACGCTTGCAAGAGGATTGCAAGTGTTGTGGCTTCTCCCTACAATTCCAGCCTTGGCAACTTTGTGGGCGCTGGTGGCTCTGACAGGGATGCTCCAAAGGCTCTTGATATTGTCTCCGTAGGTTTTCTTTCCATTTATTCTCTGAATTCTAAGTTCTTTCCCCAATTGGCCTGTCTGTGTTTCTGAGTCATTTTTTGTTTTTATTTGTGCTCAAATTTGAAGACTTTGTGCCTCATTTCATCATGGATTGGGAGTTTGTGATGGATTAGTACTTAATGGTCTGTGATTTTGGCTGTGAATGAATGGTTTGAGGATGTGGAATGTGGTTGGTTTACTATTTCTAACCTGATTCCTGATTCAATGCTGTCTTGAGGGCTATTATCTTACTGTTATAGCCAAGTAGTAGCACTTTGCAGTTTACTCTGTGATATGTTTCATAATATCAGAAGATGTCTTCAGGTTCAATAAGGTACCAGATAGAAATAATTTGTTGTTGTTTATTAAAATTCAGTAGTTTGATGCAACTTGTTGTCTTGTTCTTGCACAAAGATGAAATTTTCTTCAGGATTGTCTGGAAGTTATACAGTTAGCTATCTCTGTGGAGCCATTCCGTAATAAGCTGTACTGTACATCTAGAAAATGTGGATTTTGTGCACATTACTCTCCAATCCTTACAATACTTTATCACTTCTGTTTTACAGAATGAAATCATTCAAACTGCCCTTGAAAATTCAGGAAAAGTTGCAGTCATGGCTTCAGAAGAAGACGACGCTCCGGTTTGGTTGGCTGACGATGGCCCATTTGTGGTCGTTCTTGATCCTCTTGATGGTTCAAGAAACATTGATGCTTCCATTCCCACGGGAACAATATTTGGCATCTATAAACGTCTTGTAGAGCTAGATGATCTTCCTAAGGAAGAGAAGGCGCAGCTGAATTCACTTCAGAGTGGAACAAAGCTTATCGGGGCTGCCTATGTTTTGTATTCTTCAGCCACTATTTTTTGTGCCAGCTTTGGGTCCGGAGTTCATTCTTTCACACTAGATCACTCTACTGGTGATTTCGTTCTCACGAATCCAAGTCTTAAAATTCCATCCCGAGGTAAATGCCTGCTTATGTATTTGGCATTCTGTTGCCCAATTTGACATCCATGATAAGAATGATTAGTCAGTGCATTAGCAATTTTTGTAACTTATTGAGGAGCTTTTTGGTCACACCATGTTGATCATGCATCATTGTCGTGTTATCTTTCATTCCTGTACTTTCGTCTCATTTACTCAATTTGACTTTCCATAATTTTGATTCCTATGCGCCTGTAAGAAGACCACTTTTCAGCTTGTACCCTCACAACCTATGTGGCTTAGGCGACAGCTAACTTGATGACTTGAGATGAAAAATCTCTATATTTTCATTTTTAGGCCTTTGGAGCATATTTTTTATAACATTAACTTTTTTCCCTAGATGATTATGCAGTATATATCACACTACAATATTTCTTTGTTCTATCCAATGAATATGTTATCTTTGGCTAACATTAGATTATGTTACTTGAATTTTCTGAAAGATAGTGAAAATTTATCCACTTTTTCTGTTTTTGGCTAAGCAAGGAAGAATACGATTTTACTGACAAATTTACATGAAAATCATCTCCAATATTTAACAGGACAAATATATTCTGTCAATGATGCACGGTATTTCGACTGGCCTGAAGGTTTGAGACGGTATATTGACACCATAAGACAAGGCAAGGGCAAATACCCGAAGAAATACTCTGCCCGTTACATTTGTTCTCTGGTTGCTGATTTTCACAGGACTCTAATGTATGGAGGAGTGGCAATGAACCCAAGAGATCATCTTAGGCTTGTGTATGAAGCAAATCCGCTGAGTTTCCTTGCAGAGCAAGCCGGGGGAAAAGGTTCGGATGGTAAAAGCCGGATTCTTTCTATTCAACCGGTTAAGCTACACCAGAGACTGCCGCTCTTTTTAGGGAGCCCTGAAGATATTGATGAGTTGGAGAGCTACGGCGACGTCCAACAGAAAGTCAATCCGGGGTACGAGGTATGATGATTCGAATAGAAAACCTGGTGGTATGTGACATGGTTGTATGATCTCTAGCTGAGTTCTTGCATTCATAATTCTGCAAAAAGCATCTTTTGATGGCATCTCACTTGTATATATATTGCTAAATAAAGCTGAAGATATATGTCTTTGCTTAGTTGCTCAATCTCTGAAAAAATGTCTTCCTGAGCTTCAACAAAGTGTTGCAGAAAAGATATTTCTCAGCTAGGATATGTGATGGGTGAGTTTTGATGGTATTGATATGTTTGGTTGGGTTCTTAGACCCAAAAAATTCCAAGGTTGCGTTACAAACTTTGTACAAGAGTTAGATACAAAATTGAAAAAGCTTTATACCTTCCTGCATATGTGAAGCTGCCAACAATTTGTTAAGGGGCTTGGTTTAACTCTCTTGAAACAAAGAAGCTATCGACATGAACCTAACTTGTTAGAGATGTTAAACAATTCGACAAGGGTATAGGATTAACTATCTTTTTAAAATGAAAAGTTGTCGACATGAACCTAACTTGCAAGGACACTTTCCAGTGCATGGTTTCGCAAGAGTCTGAGGGATCTAGCTGCAACATTTGAAGCTAAAAAATGAACCTAACTTGTTTACCTTTTTGGTAGAAAACGCAACTTATTGTACATTTGAAGCTGCCATCAGTTTCATGAGGACATCCATGCCTAATTTGGACACTAACATGATTTGGGTTACCTCAATTGGATAGATTATCAAACCTAAGACATTGATCTTGTGGGCCTTTAAGTCATGTCAAACTGAACAAAATTAACAATATATAAGGTGAGGTGGAGCCCCTATCCATTGGTTTTAAGTTTTTCCGATTCAAGTTAGATCCTATCTTATAAGATTTGGTGTTGTTGTAACGAGAGATCGAATAAGAACAATAAATGCGGAAGCAATCCGCTGCTCAAGTATTTCGAGAGCTTATATAGAGACTCAAGAAACTCTAATTTCAAATATGGGCCGCCGTGCTATGTTATAGTGTGTGATTCAGATTCAAAGCATATTAACGGGTGCTAAAGACACTAGAGATTGAAGGGAAACAAACACGGTTGCATACTTTTGGAAGATACAAAACGTAGCCGAAACTACCACACTACAACGTACGGTTCAGTAAAGTAAAACACAAACTCATGTCTACAACAACAAATTAATGTCCAGGCCGGCTTAACTAACAACAGACCCCCTATGCAATTGGATTTAAATTGTAACGGCTAACAGATTGGTGACGTCACGGCCATGTCCTTAATTAGCACGTATGCGTTGAGCATAGATAGGTTATTTACACTCCAATTTGTCCCACATGGTAAGGATATCGATCTTCATACATCACAACCTTCCCTTGAGGAAGCTTGTGCAAAGCCGCCTCCACGCCTCCTTGCTCGGGGGCTTCGATTCCATGATCTTAGCCCTCATCTGATCAGCAAAACCATTCTGCAACCATGCCAAGAAACTATTAAAACACCGCGAAAACAAACACTATTTGATTAAAAGAGAAATGGAGCAACTAATATATACCCTAATGAGATTGCGCTGAAGAAGGCGGTTTATGAGGTGGAGCAGGATGTCGTCGTTGTACTCGGGGTGACCCTGGATTCCCATCATGTGGTCTCCGTACCTGAACATCTCGATCCCGGTTTTGCTTGACCACGCCATGACCTCTGCCTTCGGAGGAAGTTCTCGGATCTACACATACATCGAGGGAAAGTTGAAGTTTTATTATCGTTGATGGGTTTTTGTAAGTAGAAACTATAAGTTCATTACCTCATCTTGGTGGCATTCAATGATGGAAAGAACAGATGGGATGTTGAATGAGGAGAAGAGCTTTGTTGAGGAAGGTGATAGATGGATTGGCCTAACTCCAATGTCCCAACTTGTTAAGGATCTGCCCGTCTTTCCTCCAATTGCACGTCCAAGTATCTGAATCACACAAATTGACCAAAGTTTTAGTAATGGTAGGGTCACGAAAATAAGAAATGAAAATGAGCTGTTGATGTTGGGCCCTGACAAGTCAGCAGCTACAATTTACGTTGATTCAATTTGTCGCAACAAAGGCATGATCAACGTGGCGTAGACCACACTATTTATGATATAATAATAGTTATTTCGTTATTTTGTAACGTAGGTTTTTAGTTAAAAATATAGTCTATTCGTTCATATTCTTTGTGCACTTGTACTTATAATTATGATTAATTAGCTAGATTTCAAAAAAGTCTTAAGCATTGATGAATTGATTAGCGTGGTGGGATTAGCTTGTTATACTTGAATAATAATATACATAATATAATAGATGGAGGGTCATCTGCAAAAACTCATGTAGACACGTGAGACGTGGTCCACATGCGTACTGTACTGCATATTGACGACATAGGAACCAGCTGAGAAGACGGTGAGCAAAGAATTTATAACAATATTCTAATTCTTTGTAACCTGAGAAGACGGTGGTCCACATATATATAACTATGTAATTACGCGGTCTAGGAATGCTGGTTTGCTGAAATCTTCAAATTGATGATGAATTATAAAATCATTAAGAGTGAATGAGAATGAATATTCTATGCTTCTACGTCTTTATGGTTCACACTATATAGTACTCCTCCGTAGTATATAAATAAGGTTTTTTTTTTGGGTGAGCATAAACAAATAAGGTATTTGACAAAACAACAAAAAAAGGACACTGGATTTTTGTAACGGAAAAGGGGCACTACACAGTATTTATTCTGTCTCCCTATTTGTGGATGGATGGACCACCCTTCTAAACCCACGAAAAGTCCAAAATGTCGGTATATTAGAATCTGCAATATCAATAGTTTATGCTCCACCTAATAAAATTGAGATCCAATAGAAAAACGGTGAAGAAGAAGAACAATAAAATGGAGCAGATCTAGAGAGAATTAAGTAACTAATCAAGAGAGAGAGAGGAGAGAGAGAGAGAGAGAGAGAGAGAGAGAGAGAGAGAGAGAGAGAGAGAGAGAGAGAGTACCTGGTGACCGAAGCAGATGCCGAGAACCTTCTTCTGCAAGGCGTCCAACTTTCCGAGCAGAGTAAGGAGGTCACAGATCCAAGCGTCGTTTCCGTGAGCGTCGCTACAGCTTCCGGTGATGACGAAGCCGTCGTAGGAGGCCAGATCGGCGTCGTGAGGGAGCTCGCCGGCGGCGACTCTGTAGACCTCCCAGATCTCGCCGTCCTCCGCCAGCATGCGCACGAAGTAGCCGCCGTACTTGTCCTTGACGTAGTCCGACTCGTCCGCGCACAGAAGCACCGCAAATCTCCTCTTCTCCATCATCTTCTCGAGCCTCGCCTTCCGATCCGATGGGGTATTGGAGCTGGTTTGGATAGACGAAGAGGTGTTTTTCGGGGGGAGAAATGTGTTTCTTTCGTCCTCTTCGTCTCTCTCAGCTCGATAGGGAGGTGGTGAATGGTTCAATACGGTTCCGTTGTTTTTAAACTGGTTTTGGTGGGTTGTTTTTGGGGAAACCGTCACGCTATCGCGTTAAATTACGCGCTTGCCATCCTCATGAAACATTTTACGCGATTTTAGTTTTATAATCCGTATTGTTATTACTCACGTATTTAAAATATTTGGAATTATATATTTGTGTAACAAAATCCCATAATGTTGAAAAGTGTATCCATATGAATTATTTAATTTATGCATGCATATTAATTTTGTAGCCTAATATATTGTATTTATTGCATTTTCTTAATCTTTTTTATAATTTTTTGAAAATTTAAATCATGAATTTTTTGTGCATTTGAAAATATTGCGTACATTTAGTCGATGATGACATTTTGTACAATTTTACTAAGTTGCAATCGAACCGAACATTTCAATGTTCTGTTCGGCTCGGCTTGATCTAATACAAGCATGAATGGGCTCGAGCTCGAGTTTGATTCGAGCTGTTCGGATTCAATTCAAGTAGAGCTTCGCCGGGCTCGAGCTCGAGTTTGACTCGAGCTGTTCGGATTCGATTCGAGTACAGGTTCGCCGGGCTCGAGCTCGGCTCGCGAGCCCGCTCGTTTAGTACGTTCACGAACACACTAAACGAGCTCGGCGTCGTCAGAGGGTTGTGAGGGCGTCGTCGGAGGGCTATGAGGGCTAATATAGACTTTTCTCTAAAGTCTTTACATTTGCTCGCCTAGAGCATCCACAAGGGATGAAAACTGGTTACTAACCAGCTATAAAGAGAATAAGGCAAACTATCACCCTAGAGTTTCGAATCCGATACCTCATGGTAAACATATGAGTGCTCAACCTGTGAGCTGATGCGCCAAGCGCAGAGGAACAACTTTAAGGGTTGTAAAGATAACTATATTGGTGAGAGAATATGGAAGGGTGAAAGAACAAGTCATCAAAGAGTAGGGATAAAAGGGAAAAAATAATAATAAGAGTTTGCATTTTATGTGTCCAAAGAGGAGGAAAAAAATAAGTATTGTAAGGATTGTTACTATTGCTATTATTACTTGCATTCATGAAAAAAATGTGATTTGAGTCCCTTAGATCTTGTTAGCAATGCTCTGATTTTGAGTAATGATTTTATTAGAGTCCTTGGTTTATTAAATCTAGATTGTATAGATAGATATTATTTAAATAATTTATAAATATAGTATATTATTTTATAGAGTATGAATAATGATATTATTTAGATATAATAATATATGGTAATTGGATAAAGGCTTGTGAAATTTTTTAATTGTAAAATGAATAGTGATATATAAGTATTAAAATATAATTTATTTGTAGTTAATTTAATATGAGGTGGCCGGGGGCCAAAATTAATGCAGATACTTGAAAAAACGTCTCGACTTTAATATATGGATTTAAATCAAATGAAAACTTTCCTTAACGTATAAACTGTAAACTGTGAACATAAAAAATTTATACGTGAACCCAAAACAGAAATACATAAATTCCAAAAAATATTTGTAATTTTGTGCTATTATGTTATTATGTGTAGTAATCTGGTCCATAGCATATGATATTGAGAAATTGTGTTATTACATGTATTAATATAATCTATAATAATAATAATTGATTTTGTTCACATATCAATATATTTTGTTCACGTTTTCAGTTTATACGGCAAGAAAAGTTTTCACCGGAATTAACCTCTTAATCAATCAATATATACTTCTAAACCTGAAGCAGTTAAGGACAGTTTTGTCATTACAATTTTTTAAACCATCTACCCTATTTTTAACAACTTATTCTCTATCCATTTGTATTTGTGCAATATTTTTAATAACTAATCTTATAATGATTTACTAATTATGCCGTACGTGGTGTTTTATTTTGATTTGAGGGTTTGAATCACAATTACCCTTCTTCTTCAACAAGGGTTTGAGTCTCAACTATATTTATGAATTGATTTATGCAAATTAACCCTAATTATCGAATAAAGAGGATTGAACCACTTATTTAGAATGCTTAGAAAATTAGTTATGATAGAAAATTAGTTTTTTTTTATGAATAATTCGTCCAATGTCGTATCTCAATTTCTTATATACAAAGATTTTTTTTGGAGCAATTATATTCAAAGATTAATTTATGATGAAACCTACAAATCTATACTACCTATAGTATAAAGCGGAGACAATGTCTTCACAAAAATTTGCGCCACGTGTCATTTTTATAATAAAATAATTAGTCAGGCCCTCCTTTATACAAATTAGGTAGTTAGAATCTCATATAATCTTATCCCGTAAAAATTGCTTAAAATTTACTAAAAAATATGAATTATCCCAAAAATTATGAATTATCACTTACCAAGAATTAGTTATAATCTTCTAATAAGTATTATTATTTAATAAAACGTGCTATTAATTGTAAATAATTTTTAAACAAATCCAACTGATTTATATTATGAGTTGATTTACTGTTGGTAAAAAAATATTAATCACAATACGAAGATAAATATATATGATCCTATAATTTTAACGTGATCATTGGCATTACATATCTATATTAAATTGGATTTATAATCACATTACCCGTACATGGTACGGGGGTTAAACTAGTATATACTATAGATATATCATAGGTAGATTCAATGTGTATGTTTCATCACAAAAAATAAGAATCTATGTGTATGTGCTTACTCGGCCCAAACAAACACACCATGTATTGGACCAAAATTCAACTTATATGTTTTGGCCCAATCTTACTATGATATGGCACCTCAGCCCAATCACTTGGGCCATTATTGTGTGGCAACTATCGCTCCTAGTTGATCTACTTTGGGCGATTATTACGCTCACTGCCATTCTAAGAGCTGAACCATGAAGGTCATGCCCTACAAAATGGAGTACTAGGTTCCCTAATCATCGTCAACTTGATTACAAAATGACAGTCCACTTAGTTTATCTATTGGACTTGTATGCGTATCTGTGCTTGTACATGCAAGGCCCAATTTATAAACCTTAATTCGATGCAAGTGTAGGCCCGGTCAATTTAGGATTGAGTAGAAAGAAATTAAGGCGTTCGGACGATCGTTTGGATTGATTATGAAGAGATTAAAATGCTGCATTGGTTGTTCGGTTAGGTCAGGCCAGTTACACTTAAAAAGTTGTATTCAAATACAAAGACTACTAAAATTAGTAAGTAAAGTTAACTAGAAATGGTTTGAATCCCTCAATCTAATTTTTGACTAGAGGTAGTGGCGCCAATACTCTTTTGAGGTTTTGGAAGTTGATCTTGGGTCTAGATCGAGTTATATGGTCTAGATAGTGGTCGTCGTGTCCAAAGATCTTTCCTCCCGGTGAAGGGACAACTAGTGTTTCATCTTTTTTTGGTCGAAACTAGTATTTCCTTTTTACACTTGCCTAAGCAATGTTTTCTATGACTTGCATTTCCATTACAGAAGCTTTTCACGAGTGCTTTACACGCCCTACTATCGTGTTCGCCATATGGTTTCCTTATTAGTCTTGGTTGTATTTACATGCGTTTGTTCGTTTTCTTTCTTTTGTGGTGTGTTGTTGATCACGCGCGAATGTCGTTTTGGCTAGCTGACGACTTCATCAACCTCTTGATATTTGGTACAAATTTTTACGTAATCCAACAAATTAAGGAACTAAGATAAGTACATTCTTAATTTATTAAGAGCTGAATAAAAACAAAAAAAATGTGAGCAAATAATGTACAATTAATTATCTTAACAAAAACTCAAGAAAAAAGAAGTTAACGTAGACCATCCTATGCATACAATTTGAATGTGCCTAATTTCTACACTCGTTCCATTAATAACTCAAGTTAATTTGTATCCCTAATTTTAGAATTAATGACCCCTGGTAAATAGATAATTGCATTTTAATTAACTATAGAAACTAGATAATTCAAGTTTTAAATGATACCTTGAGTTGAGTAGCATTGTTGGAGAAAATATTTCCAAGGGCACGTTCGTTTAACTAGGAAACTCAAAGTGGTAGTAGCAATTATATATCATAGCTGCTAAACATCACACTTAAATTTCCATCTCCTTCACACTTTTCCAATATTTTTACTTAAATACCCTTAAAACTAATTTTGGAAAAGTTAAACAAAATCTAAGAACTACCTTAAATTACAAGAATATACTTAAGCAAAATCTATATACTACATCCAACGAGATATTTACTTTACAAAAATTGAACCCAACAAATACTTTTTCCTACATTAAATAATAGTTTCAATTAACAAAAAATTTAGTCTTATTATATATAATTAATAGGGAGCTATATAATGATTTTTTCTCCTTTTAAAAAAATTCTAATCAATACAATGGTTTTTTCTCGTATTATAAAACTCTAATATGTTCAAAAATAAATGGTAAAATAATTTCGTAATAATAAAAGCGTGTGATCTATAGCATCTCCCAAAAAATTTATTTTATATATACAATGCTATATAAAATTTATTTTTATTTTTATTCTTATATAGTACGATAAGTTTTGATTTTTTATGCATGATTTCGTAATAATAAATGGTAAAAAATATTAAAAGAAATGAAAGATTAGAATAAGGGATAAATAGATTGAGATTGATTATTTTTTTCCTTTTAAAGCCTATTGAGATTTATTAAGGTAGTAAATCCAACAAAATATTTTAATACATAAGGCTTTTATTTTTATTAATTTTTCATTAAGAAAGGTTATTAAGGTAATTTTAAGTGTGATGTATAGTAAAAGTGTGTGATGTATAGTATCTCCCTTATATATTACTCGACGGACTTGACTAATAAAGAAATTAGTGTTGCGTTATGTCGTAAGGATGTCGACATCATTTATTATAACATGGCGATCTTAACTCAATGGTACGTAGACCTGGCAATTCGGGTTATTCGGGTCAGTTTGGATCGGGTTGTTCGGTTCGGGTCAGTTCGGGTCAAACAGTTATTTCGGGTCTTGTTCGGTTCGGTTCGGTTCGGGTTTGGGTTCGGATGTTGTTCGGGTTCGGGTCTAGTTCGGGTTCGGGTCGTTTCGGATCATAATTGTTCGGATTAGTTCGGATCGGATGTTGTTCGGTTTTGGGTCTAGTTCGGTTCAGGTCCTTTTCGGATTGCTTCGAATCGGATCATTTCGGGCCGGGTCAATTCGGATTCCGGTGTTATTTGGATTTAATTTTTTTAAAATTATAAGATCACCCGCAACGGCAAGTTTTTAACGTAGAAGGTTTGGGCACTTTAATGAGTACTTTAATGTGTCTTGTAATAAAACATAGTTACTACATATTATTGACAAAGATTTAGATGTAATTTCTACTCGGTTCGGGTGCAGTTCTGTTCGGGTCATTTCGGTTCAAGTTTAGTTCGGGTCAGTTCGGTTCGGGTGCAGTTCAGTTCGGGTGAAGTTCGGTTCGTGTCAGTTCGGTTCAGGTTTAGTTCGGGTCAGTTCGGTTCGGGTGCTGTTCGGTTCGGTTCGGATTCAGTTCGGGTTTGGGTCGTGTTCTGATTGTTCCTTTTTCCTTGTTCGGGTCCAATTTCAGGTTCGGTTCGGGTCGGTTCGGTTCGGGTTCGGGTCACTTTCTGCCGGGTCTAATGGTACGGCTTTACAGACTAGTGGTTTGATATAAAATGTATCGTGAACCCAATTATTGAACCATTTAATACCATTTATCGGAATTCATGACGCTTAATTCATGCGTAAGAGCTATATGCATTAGTCCGTAATCCGTATCTATCTATCATGTAAGAATTGTACTCACTCCGTGTTAATATGCCTTGAATCTGAATCACACACTGCGACAGATAGCACGGGGACCACACATTACACTATGTTTTCTGTTTCTGGGCCTGTTGCATTCTGTTTTGGGTCTACGGCACATAATTGTACCTAGGGTTTCTTGAGTCACTATATAAGCTCTCGAAATACCTAGACCTCTGTATTTTGTCTTCCATAATAATATACGGTTTCTCTGCCCGTGGACGTAGGTAACACACCGTTACCGAACCACGTAAATCTGTGTGTCGTTCTTGCTTTATTGTTCTCGTTTCGGTCTCTCGTTACAACACTCCGATCCTAAAACGTCAATTTTTTAGGATCGGAGGGAGTATTTTTTACATTAAATATCTTGAATTGGCTTCATTTTAATTAAGTTGTAGTATATTCAATGATATATATATATATATGTGCTATTAAATATATGTTATTACTTTATGATATATATATGTGCTATTTTACACTATATATGCTATCTTATTAAATTTATTTCTGATTAAATTTTTATTATTGAAAGTAATATGTTATTTTTAATATATACAAACTACAATATATTATTACTTCATACTATATACATTATATATCTAATTACACTCATTTCCCCTTAAATTTTAATTACTAAATGATCATTATTGAACATAATATCTTATTGAATACATATTCGATTAAATGGTGCAGCGCAATAAAATGAAAGATTTTTCTTTTTTATTATAACAATCGATCACTTAGACCTAGCTTGTTCTTAGTTTAGACTACATTATAAATTTCTATTTTATCATAATTAATTCATACTTATTATTTAGACTTATAATTTTTGTTAAAAATTATAGATATTATAAGTAAATTAAAAGCTTCTTTTTTACAATATCACAGTAAAACCAAAAACTTATAAATCGATGATATAATCTTTAATGCTCAATGTTATAATTGTAATACTATACAAATCTAATATTAATGTCATTTTAATTATTCAAACAAGGCTATATTATTATTTAAATATATAATAGTGAAATTTTTTATTTTTTTGAAAAGGTAATGATTAGGGTCGCCCTAGAGCATCTTTTCGGATGAGAACACGAAGTTCTGGTAATGTTGATATGGTAGTGTTTGATAGACTATGACCGATTTTGCAATCAGGTTGGCCACAGTATTACAACATCTATCCACATATATGAAAAATCTTAATTGTTTCAAAGTTTACTAGGGTGACCATGATATCTGATCGATATCAACATTTCTATTTTACAAGAACATCGCCCTTTATTTTGAACAGCTTGAATCACGTACTATTAAGTTGTCACTTTCAATTTTTTTAATTCCGAGACATATAATAATGAATAACCCTCAAACCAAGATGAACGTAGATGTCTAGCCTTTATCTTTACCGTTTATTCGATTATGTGCAAAAATATTAATTTAAACTGAAAGCATATGCCTACCGGTTCAAAATATGCCCCAGCAGACAAACACCAACGACTAATGTATTTATTTATCTAATAAATATTGACTTGGAATGTGACATAAGCGCTTATCAATACTAGTAGACACGATTAGTTTCATGGTATTGTACGTAACTTAATCCGAAATTTTATCTGCTACCATTCAGTTTAAGATAATTTCACATAGCTATCCAATCAGTTTTAAATTTTTGCGTGGTGTCCCTCACATTTGAACAAATTTTGCCTCATACTCAACACGTTAATTTAAAGTTAAATTTTATTTTTGTTTCGTTTTTGTTTTTGAATAAAAACATAACTTTTGATTTTAAAATTGTGATATCTTTTCACTCTTTCTTAACGTCTTTTCTCCAATGATAACTTGTTTTTTGTTATCATTATGTTAATTGAAAGTAGAATTTTGTTTTTTTTGTTTTTTTGGTTAAAAATATAAACTTTGGTTCTAAAACAATGATAACTTTTCACTCTTTCTTATCATTTCTTCAAACTTTTGGTTTTAAAATAATAATAAAAATATAATGGTAAATTTCACTCTTTTTTTGTTTTAAATTAATGATAATTCTGTTTTTGGATAAAAACATAAATTTTGCTTTTAAAATAATGATAATTTTTGTCCAATTTTTTATGTTTTTATCCAAAAAACAAAAAAAGGCAACATTTACATTCTATTAATGTGGTGAGCATGAGGCACAATTTGTTTAAATGTGAGGAGCACCACGCGAAAATTTAAAATTGGTTGGGTACCATATGAAATTGTCTTAAATTGGAGGGTACTATATCAAATTTCCGTAACTTATTTAAGTAAATATTATCATTACTATTTTTTTTGGTCGAATATTATCATTACTATTTGTTATTCCACTTACGTATCAAGAGATTTATATTCAACTGACCTATGGGGGTAATGGGATTTTGTGACTCTACTTAGGAGTATTAGTGTTTCTAAACCTCTACCTAGGTTCAACGAGTTTAAACATTTCACATCTATAGTACACTTGTAAATTTGTGCATTCATATATATATTTTTGCGCATCATGTGCATTCATATAGAGTACAACACCAAATTAAAAAAAAAAACAATATCCACGAATAAAATTTGACAAAAATAAGTTTTCAAGCCAGTGATAATTAAAATCATTATAAATAATTAACAGTGTTGTGACTGTGAGTTGTTCCCTATAAATATGGTTAAATTTTGTTCACACTTTTCTTTGACAGGTAATTTAAATAAAACTCCTTGTGGAGGTCATTTTCTAACAATGTTCATCTTGAAGTAAAAAACCTAAAATCGTAAAAAAAGAAATTTAATGTATAAAAATAGACTGTGGATGATGATTTTTTTTTAAATAATCCCCAAAATTATAGACTTTATACTTTATTATTTATCACAGTTTATACTTTCAAATTTCGATCAATACCCCTAATTTGGAAATTTTGCTATATTTTTAATTAGGCATCCGTAATTTCATTCCTTTAACCACCCATTTCGCATCATACATATATTTTTTTGTACAATAGGAGTATTGTACTCCTTTATTTCAGATTCCATATTACGATGCTACCGTCCGTACTTATATAAAAATGCCAAATTGATAATTAGTTGCGTGCTCCACTTTGCACCTTGGGTAAAAGACAAATACGCCCTTGTATAAGCAAGCTACCGTATTACCCTCTAACCATCTCTTTCTAAACCTTTGAGATTTGGTGATTACTTTGTTTGTTTGCCTTAGACATGCCGATGGAGTTGTTAAGGTTGTATCTCATGGGTCCAGTTCGGCTCGCCGAATAAAAACTGTCAGTTTCGGAAATCGAATCGGAGCCGGGAACTGACTGGCGGTTTCAGTTCTCCCCTTCGGTTTTATTTCGGAATCATATCAAACCGTCAATTAATCTATTTAAAAAAATTCACTGGGGAAAACTGTGTTCGTAACCTTTTTTTAATATAAAAACCGGTTCGAACCGGAATCGAAACCGGCTTGAAACCAGGAAAACCGGAATCGAAAGTAAACCGTTGATTCTAAAACTGGACCCATAAATAGTTTTAGATTGATACACACTAGATCTTTTAAAGTAGAGGAATTTGCACAAAATCACCCATTAAATAGACGATTTTAGAAATAATCACCCGTTATACAAGATTTTGTTTTAAACCACCAAAAACTCTGATTCTGTAAACAAATAACCACCCACTACCTGATTCCGTCAAAAACTTCGTTAGATTGCATAAATTTACCCTTTTGTCCTCCACTATTTGAATAATTTACATGTTTTTTGCAATTTTAAAAAGTCGAAATTAACAAAATAATTTAAACATGAAAGCCCTAATTTAAAAATATTAGTAATTTTATCTTTAATAATTATTATTTAAATAAATTGATAATTATCATCTTTTACTTAACTTTTATGTTATCATTTTCATAAAACTTAGCTTTTAACTTATATAAACAACTCAATTTGTAACACCCCGTTATTCTGACAAGGCGTTACTCGGTAGTAGACCTCACGAGGCGCTACCAAGCTGGTTCGACAACAGAACATTCGGATCTTGCAACGCGGGCACGGCGAGAAAACATTGAAAAACATCCAACTTGTATTACAAATTAAAACTTTTATAAAATATTTCATGATCCCAACCCAATACAAGACCAACAGTTACGAACTTCCCCAAACCCCAGGTACATTAACTAACAACTTATGATATATAAAACTATACAAGATAATTCACACAATAACATAAATTAGAATCACAATAACCCTTCCCAAAACCCCCAAACAATTCTATGACACGTATCGCCGCTTCGCACCACCAATCCGCCAAGTCCCTACATGGATTCCTAGATACCTGCAGTCTGAAAAAATAGTTCCCCGAGGGGTCAGCTACTATCCTAATCCAAGTCAGAAAACATACAATACTAATAGAACGTTTCAAAACGAGTTTCTAAGGTCAGCAAACAAGTCCGCAATCACACGCATAGCTCTAGTCCAGTCCTAAGTCCAGTTAGTCACACGCATTCAAATTCACTAGCAGCATCACAATAATAAATCCTCTCACACAAACATTCATGAATCCACACATTCACACACACACACACAATCCTAGGCGGGGTGTTAACGGCCTCCACCCACAGCACCCGCATCTAAGGCATCCTCCAGCCATTCCATTTTCCACACACTTCTAACCCCTGGTCGAGCCCCTACTAGAGCACTCGCCAAAACATTTTTATAAATTTTGAAGGGGCTCTCCTTGCCATACGACCATGCCTCTAGAAGTCCCCTTCTCCTCGGAAATCCGAGAACAAGGCCGTACCGGTAGATGCCAACACACAGAAAACACGTGAAAAACTTTTCATACGGAAAACCCTTTTGAAAACCAGTTGCACACAGAAACGCATACGATCACACTCACATATATATATTAATAAAAACATTTTAGTTAAAATAATATTGTAGGGACTAATTCCCCAAAACCAATCCTACCAACACAGCATGCAATCCAACCAGAATAGAATAGAACCACCTAGCCGAGCAAGTCGCAGAACGACTTACCTGAAGGACGAATTAATTTCTTTACGAGCGAGGAATGACAACGACTCAGCAAAATCAATCTCCTAAAAACGATAATTTTAATATTATTAAACACATTCTTACATTAAGATGATTATTACTAACTAAGAGAAGGGTAAAGGACCCGAAACAACCCCGGAACCGAAACCGACCCAAATCAGACCCGAATCAAACCCGAAACCGACCCTAATTAAACTCCACTTAATCCTAGTTAAATAAATCCCCCATCAAGGTCAACTTTTGACCAAAGCTCCTTCTTTTGCTTCTGCCTTTCCCGACCCTCTTTTCCCTTGTTTAATTCTATGTGGGTCCCCTCCTCACCTTAACCCATCTTCCTTCTAATCCCTTTCTGGCTTTCCGCTTCCATTGCAGATCCATGGCTTCCAAGCTTTTCCTCCCGCCGGCAAGACTCAAAGCCGCCCCGCCCTCGCTCGCCCTCACTTAAGCGCTGCTCGAAGAACCCCGACGAACCCAGACCCGGCACCGACTAACTCCCTCCCTCTGCCTCACGACCCCGACCTAGCCCGACTTCTGCCTCCTCGCTACCCTGCCCCGACCCGGCAAGACTCGACCACCGGCGAACCGCCACCCACTACCCGACGCCACAGAGGAACGGAGGAACGAAAAGAAGAAAAAAAAATAAACTTACCGGCGACGACGAGGCTAATTGGCTCATCGCACCAAGAGGATCGAGAAGACAGCGACTCACAATTCTACTTAAATTAATTAAGCCCCATTGATATACTAGCAAGTCCCGAATTAGTTAAGATAGGATTTCACAAGATAGGATTTTACACAATTGATAGGCTAATTTGATTTGGAAGAAAACTTGATAGGCTAGTTAAGGAAAAAAACTTGATCTTATCTTCTTTAACACGATAGGATGTTTAGTTAAGATTTACAGTATTTACTTTTTATTCAATTATCTACTATCAAGACCCTAATTAATTTAAAAGTCCAGAAACGGAAAGCGGGACGGAACCGGATATTACACAATTGCTTTAAATAAAAACTCAAATTATTATAGTATTATATTAAAAATTTAAAATATAGAGAATTTTTAATAAGACAAAAAAAGAACAACAAATTATTTTGTATATATGTTACTATGTTGTTAAAACTTAATTAAATAAGAAATATATATATAAAAAATAAAATATTAACAAATCATTATCTTACTTAAGAAATCAATCATTTATTTAAAACTTAATCAATATGTAATGTTATAGATATATTTTTGGTAAATATATCATGCAATATTTTTATTGGGATTTCAATATGATGATATAATAAAAATATATAATTTATTATTTTAAAAAAAGGAAGGCATGGGGTAAATATAGTGGTAGAATTTAAATTTACTACCATTGAAGATTATGAAATTGTTTTTACGAAAAATGCTTATACTTAATATAATATTAATTAATTAGTAAAAAGATAAGATTATGATCTATACATTATGAATTTAATAGTAAAAATTGTTTTTAAATAAAATATTTAGAATAGATCTTTAAATTAATTAAATGAATATAAAAATAAGATTGAAATTTATATGTTAGAATAAAAATATTAGCTAAACAGTTCAAAACCTAAGATAGACTAATAGTGTAATTAATATGTTATGATTTATATAAATCTAAACATTTAAAAATATAATGAACATAATCTTTACTTTGTCCAACGGACAGGATTAGCGTTCTAGTTACTCTTTATAACTATATATATATATATCCAAGCACACAACTAGAGGTGGTTGGGGGTGTATTGTAGCTCATCCTAAAAAATAATACTAGTACAACTAGGACGAGATATATATATGTTACAATGTTAAGACAATCAACGTGGTATTCAGGGACGGAGGGAGGGGTGAGCTGGGGTGTGCTACAGCCCACCCTAAAATAATAAAAACAAAATATTAGTAGTAATTGACAAGAAGAAATTCTAGTCTAGATGATATAAGGCTACTATATAACCTTGAGGTCAAGGGTTTAATTCTCCCTTACTACAAATTAAATTTTTTAAATTTTAGCCCATCCTGTTTCTATTTCCTGCCTCCGTCTCTAGTGGTAGGGCTGGGCAAAAATAACCGTAACCGTTTAATCGAACCATTAAACCGGTATCTGAAAGCTTTTTCCGGTTAACCGTGAAGAGAAAAACCGGAAAACCGGTTATGGTTAACCCGACCGGTTTTTTAAACGGTTTAACGGTTCGGTAATGGTTAGTCATATATTTTCAACCGGTTAACCGATAAACCGTTTAATAAAATATTAATATATATATTTTTTGAAAAAAAATAATATAAATAAGTTAATTTGATAGGATTAGGCTTTTTAAATAAAAGATATATTCTATAATTCAAATACAATTAATTATAACTGCTTAATATTAATATCTACCCCAAAATAGTTAGTTTATTAAAGAAGAACTAGTTATAATTTAATTTATTAACTTATAGGTTGCCAGTTGATAAGATTTTATCTTTAAGACTTTAACCTAACTAGCGAAGTAGCAAGCATCCCCTCACCCACACAGAAGCATGATGGCGCATCCACTCCAATCCGCATCAACGCTCCCTCCCTGGCTCTCTCCTTGTTCGATCGATGAAATCGATGAGGCTATGGAAGAATTAACCGTCGATTGAAATCGAAGAGGCTATGGAAGAATTAACCGTCGATTGAAATCGAAGAGGCTATGGAAGAATGAAGAAATATGTATTAGTGTTTTTGGATTGAGTTATGTATTTTGATCTTAGTGATTCCACTGAACAGGTTGTTTGATCTTATTTTGTATTTGTGAAACTCTATGTAATTCGATCGATGCTTTGATATGTAATCCAATTATGTATTTCAACAATATATTCGACTACGTGTTTTGATTATATATTTCGATATTTATCGGTTAAAATGCATGTATTTAAAATATATAATTTCACTTTCAAATAGTGGTTAACCGACTAACCGACCGGTTTTTATGGTTAACCGATATCGGTTAACCGTTTCTTAACGGTTCGGTAATGGTTATTATAATTTAGTAACCGAATATCCGGTTAACCGATATGCAGTTAACCAAAATTCCGGTTACCCGTCTGTGCCCACCCCTATCTAGTGGTATTGCCTTATATCCTTTGCACAACCGTCACGGTTTGAGTCCCACTCTCTTATTTTAACCCTCTTCTTTTCTCTTATTTTTTAACCCTATAATCTAACCCAGACACGGATGCATGGGTGGGCTAGGATGGGCTCCAGCCCACCTTGATTTTTTTTAAAAAAATAAAAAATAAAAATTTACTAGTATTTTGTTGATAAAATTTGATTTTTTCTAAAACTTTAAAGCCTAAATTCTTGAAAAAAGACCAATGATAAATCAAATTTATTATTTTCTTTATAGTTGTATACGGTATAATTTCTTTGTCTATTTACTAATTAATTAATCTTCCTATTATATTTAGAGGTCTAAAAATCTTTAAAAATACTGAAATTTTTTAAAAAAATTTCGATTTTAATACAGCCCGCTCTGAATTCAAATCCTGGCTCCGTCCCTGATCTAACCCATCCTAAAATTTTATTCTTGGCCGTCCTTGGGTATATATCAATACTACTAATTAACAATTTTCTCACTAGGATACAAATGCATAGATAATTAATGAAGTATTTGAATTTTCTTAATGTATGCTTTAATATATGCTTCGTACTTTTTTAACCTAGTATTCTCACTCTGAGGTTCTCACTCGATTTGTTTTTAGGCGCGGTTCGAAGTTTAATATATGCTTCGTGCTTTAGTAAAACTTACAAACCTGACAACTATATGTTTTTCTGAATTAAAGAAACCTTGAACCAAACTAGAATAATTAACCAATTTTAATCTTGAGAAGAGGAATTTTTTGTATAAAACCATGACAACTTGTGCTCAACTTGCATAAGCTAATATTAATAAACCAAAGTACCCTTATTGAATAATGCCCACCACTTATCACTTCCAGTGCAGCCACATGGTAGCTAGTGTATAAGCAAACTACCGTATAATTAGGATTCTCAGAGAATATGATTCCACTTTAATTAATTTATTAATGTTCAAAGCGGGATTTGATTTAATCTTATTAGGCATTCATTGTTCCGCATGTTAGCACATGAAGGGTGCAATATATATTATCTCAATTTTTGTGTTTTTTATTTAATTTTAATTATTACTTTCAACCAAAAAATATATTTAATTTTAGCTATTACTTGCTGATCGATTGCTGATTGCCAGAATAACATGGAGCGTTTTTCATAACTTTTCATTTTTATTTTTTTGTTAATTTAATTTTTAAATGATAGTTTCTGAAACATTTTTCATCTTTCAATCAAATAGTTTGTTTTTTTTAATGAAAAAGGGTGATTCTCATTCATTTTGATAACAAAAGCCGGGTTACAAAAAGATTCTAGGTACACATTAGGACTCGAAGATGCTTGCTCAATGTGATGAACAAGGGAAGCAATCCACGTTAGGAATGCCAGGGCGAGCTCGAGCTCAAGTGAAGCAAAGTGACGCACGATTTGGGTGTTAGGAGAAAGAACTCGACTAAGCCAAACAAGTTTTTGTATTCAATTTTGCGTAATTGTTCAAGGAGCTTGGCTTTTATAGAAATGAGCATGCTAAATTCTAGCTAGGGAGGAAGTTCTATCTTATGCAAAAGATAGAGATTTTCTACTAAAAATATCCTAGAAAATAAAAGAGATAAAATAACTGAAACATTTCAAATCATACGAATTTATGCTAAAAATAAGCCCTAGAATTCGTACGAAAGAGATAGAATAAAAACAAGGAATAAATCTATCTATTCCTACTTAAGAATAAGCTTGCTCACTAAGGCATCGACCACGGACGCGAGCTGCACACATAATGGCTATCGGGCGTCGGGCGAGTGCAGGAACGGACAAGGCGCAGGAGCGAAGGCACGAGCGCTGGCCTGGGCGCAAGCTAGAGAGAAGAGTGGGGAAAATGAAAGGGCGCACACATGTAGGAGATCTCTAGGGTGATCGTAGCGCGCGATGCCTTGGTCAAGGGGCCAACCTCCATGGCCTTGTTCGTGGCCTAGCGATGGAGCGATGAAACCCGATAGGGTCAACAATGTCGCCCGAGCTTCGACGTGGCTCGGTGGTGGCTCGATGGCTTTCGATAGGGTGAATTGAGCTTCTTCTTGAGGTTTTCCTTCATGGCTTGAATGTGTGATGAATTTAAAAGCTTCCTTAGATCCAATGCTACCCATGGCATAATGAATGATGTTGCCTGGCTCGGCTCCTAGAGATGGGGCCATTTGAGTGAACTTGTAGGGCATCCTCCTCCTCGGCTGCGGTCATGGACGGTGGGAGCGCATCACCTTGGTGCCCGCCCAACATGCCTTGTCCATCCAACCACCTAGGTGCCCACCTAGCCATTCACCTAGGGGTTATTCAGGATGGTGGGCCACCGCCTACCGCCTAGGCGGCTACCTAGACCCTTTTTTAGAGCACTGGTCTCAACAAAAAAAACTTCTAACGATTAGGTCGATCGGGTTGAGTTCTGACGGGTTAAAATGAATCAACTATATGAAGTTAAAGGAGTGTTAGGATTCGAAACTATTTTTTTTAGTTGGGAACCAACAATACAACTTTAAAGGAGTTGAAACAACGATTATAAAACATGTTCAACAAAAAAGGCTTCCCAACTTAACCATTATAATGTTCACACCGTACTTGTTTATAAATTTTTATAAAACCTGATTATAAGAATATAAATTTATATTTTAGTTACAGTTTAAATCATATATTAATAACAACTATTAAAAAATTTATTTACAAAAGTTAAAATTTACAATGTTTCATCATTTAAAAAACTGACAAAGTTTATCATGAATAATGTCGTATCTTAGTAATATCCTATGTAACCATTCAAACATGGTAGATTAATAGTAAGTTGGATAGGTATACTCTCTTTTAACTTAACTGTTTGGTACATGACAATGATATACTGTATATATATAACAATAATTTAGTGTGCATAAAGTCAAACAATAATAAGTCAGTCTATACGTTTGTTATGGAAATAGCCGTACATGATGAATGACATCTCCTTTTTGACAAAAGAAACGAAGTCCAAACTTTGAATGGGTTATAGTTCTTCCCAACTAGAAAGTATTGTACAATTTGTACAATTTCTAACACGCAGCTCACAAGTCACAACTAATAATAATGAAGAATTAATAATATGAAGATAAGGGCAAAGGAGCCCCCCACTATCATTTCTTTAAGTTGTATGCCTGACCTTAGATTTGTCAACAAGCAACCACTTGCCATTATTTAAATGCCTAATCATCAATTTCTTAATCCTAAACAGGCTTTAATCTCCTCATTACATAACCCCAAAATGTGTAGGAAAGAGCAAGTCCAAAGATACAAAAATCAACATTTGCCGTCCGTACACAGCCATTGACCTGGGAAACCAACATTAAACAAGCTCAGCTGCCTTCTTCTTTTCTTCTTCTCTCAAGATCAACCAATTCAACCTGGTCTTCTTCTTCTTCTTTCCCAAAAACAATCCCCAAATCAATCACAGATCAAATTAATCTCCCTACAAAGCAACCGAGAAACCCTAACCCTAATCCTAAAATGGTGAGAGGGAAGATCGAGATCAAGAAAATCGACAACTTGGCGAGTAGGCAGGTGACTTTCACCAAGAGAAGAAAGGGGTTATTCAAGAAAGCTCAGGATCTTTCGGTTCTTTGTGATGTTCAAGTTGGTGTGATTGTCATCTCCTCAACTTCTAAAGTTTATAACTTTGCCAGCAAAGGGTAACTATAAGATTGATTTATCACCATCAATTAACCCATTCAGTTGCAATATATACTTTTGGATCTTTGGACCTTGGTCTTTAGCTCAATCTAGCTATATTTCTTGTATCGTCTAATGAATAGTCGTCGTAATATATGGATCAATCCAAAAAGATATACATCATGTTACTATCTCTTTTGAATTCTTTCTTAATTACATGTTAATTTGTTTACTTGTATATTAATATTCCATTCATCAATAATGGCCCCCTTTTTGTTGCTAATTACTTTGTTTGGTTCACAATCACAGTAGTAGCATGAAGTCCGTGCTTGAAGAATACAGAAAGATAGAGGATCAAGGAAAAGTGATAAATGCTTCTTCCGAAGCCAAGGTGACAATTTCTCGCTTGATTTATTTATGTTTAACATATATAACTATTGATTAGCTCATGGCTGTGTCAGATTGGTGGATAAGTACATCCCTCCCTGGAAACATTAACTGCCAATCTGAACCCAGCTTTGTTCAGCTGATCCAAATACCCAATATAAATTAACCTGTATCTAGCTCAAACTAAAGCACTAAATCACAGCTTAATTAGATACAGAAAGCTTGAACTGACCCAGTTCAGTAAGGAGTTGTAAGATTGAGCATCTTTCGCCTTTCAAAACATTCCTCTTCAAATCCAACGGTTGAAACCCGGGTGCGAATGGGATATTGCTAGCTATCATCAATGCATTATATATAACATAGTATATTGCATTAATTAGTTTTAAAATGCAATGTATGTGTGATTCTGTGATGTTGAACTGATGTTAAGTATTAAGGTAGGGTCTATGTTGCATTCACGTCAATCACAATCAATTTGGTAATCATTGTTTGATTTCTGCTTTGTCCGCGATTTTACAGCTGTGGAAGCTGGAGGCCGAATCGCTAAGGTTAAAGCTAGAGGACTTGAGCAAACAACACAGGTTAGGTTATATTTGATGATTCAAGTGTGCAACATATATAGATTTGCAGTTAATTAACTAGCATGGAATTAAGGGCCGATCCGATGACTTACTATCCACATTGTTTAAGCCAATTAACATGTAGTTAAATCATTCATGAAGTGCAGGCTTTGGAAAGGTGAAGGCCTTGCGAGCCTAAGCGTTGATCAAATGGACAATCTTGAGAAACAAATGGAAGCCAGCATCACTGCCATTCGCGCAAGAAAGGTATGTACGACGACGCAACTTAACCTTAGTTTTGTGTACCTAGTCCTACAAACGATTCTAATAATGACCTTGAAAAAGAGTGAAGTGTACTTCTTAGCAATGTTTTAGGACTTTCGTGTGGATTTGACTTTTGGGTCATGAAAAAGAAAGAACCCCAGATCACTAGAGTTCAGTTTGTTTTGTTTAACCATATGCAGGCAGCTTTTATGCACAAGGAGGACTTAGAAGTTGGTAAAGTAAACCACAAAGATACGGGAGGAATATTGCACAAGGTGCCACTCTCTTTAATCCTTAATTATGTTAGTGTTATTATACATATGTAAAATCACCTAATACTAGTACAATTGTGCTATAAACTTTTCACATCCGGCCTCTAGATTGCATGGTAAATAATTATGGCATGAGTTCAACTCATTCTTATATGGCGTTGGGTTGGAACCTTAATGTACAAACATATAAATCTGTATAGGTCGATGAATGACACAAATATTTTCGTCTATATTTGGCGTAAGCCTTTAATTCACACCATATAGGCATATAAACAGCAATATTATTAATTTTTTGGTTACTGATGGAGAAGGGGGTGATGTTGTATAGGCTTACGCAGAACGCGGAGAGGCGAAGGAAGTAGAAAGACGACCAAGGCTATCAATCGATCTGAATGAGGTGTATGTGCCGTTGTCGCCATTGGAGATGCAGGCTGGCCTGCCCCAAGTGAATCACTGACCCATGCCATCAGCTTTACTTTGTTTAGATTTGTATATATGTACATTAGTAAATACGTTAACCAGTGCAGTTTTGGACGAATATAATGTGATGGTTCTTATTTGTTTCCTTCCTTTTATATGAACTAAACATTTTACGTACCTCATGATGATCATATGAATTGGTCATGAGTTGTCAATTTCTCATGTAGGTCGATCAATAGCCATTTGGGGCCTAATTTTTTGGTTGAAAGTTGGGCCAAGTTTTTTCTGTTTGAAAATTGGGCTAAATTATATGTATTTTTCGCAACATATATAGTACTCATATTTCATTCAGTTTGGGCCAATGAGCTGGATTAATTCTTAGATCTTAACTTCTTTTTTTCGATAAATAGGATAATATAGGTCTTGCTACAATTTGTAGAAAGTATACTTTCTACCTAAAGTGTAGCAAAGCCTATGACATACAGGGACCAGGAACCATGTGATGATGATGTAAACTAGTTTAACGTTGGACCAAGTGATAAGAGTAGCAAGGCTAATTAGTTTTCCGTCCAAATGAAGGAGTAAGACCAAAGAACCGTGTGCATTCTAGTTATTTTTTACGGATTTCGAGGTAAAATAAGTATACTTTTTACGAAAAAAGTACTTTTTGGTCATAAGTGTAGCATGGCCGGAAATCGAGACCACCTGATATTTCCCTTACCAGTGGACTATTCTAGGAGTCTTTCTACCGTAAAAAAAATAAAACTATCCTAGGATTCATTAGATCTCCAAGAATGAACTTACCACTAACAAACTTAATTATGTGGTATGGACTCCAACACACCTTTTTGTCTTTTTCCCCTTTTACATATATATATGGGGGCCAAGGTTTTAATAGTGTCTGCAACGTACTTTATTCCAGAAAATTGCATTCCATAAGGATGTCGACATATATCGTCTTAATTTAGGACGAAAAATTCAAACAATTTTAGAAACCATGGGAATCAAAGACTTAGTGCATGCTAAAGTATTGGAACTTGGTTAGTAAGTATTAATTCGTGCATGCACACATTCCTTTATATTAGTGGTTTGATTGATATATGTATAGTATAAGGTGTGTGTACGTATATATATATATATATATCCATTTGTCGTGACACCATTCATAAGAAAGGGCTTAATATATTAGGAGACTCTTATACTTTAACGTTTTTTTCCCAACATACCCCTCTACTTAAAAATGTTCTATTAGACTCTTCTATTCAGTTAAATTTGTTCTATTAAACCCCCCATCATTGATCTTTCGTTACATAAAACAAACACATATTGACTTGGCTCCCATAATTGATGAGTAATCGTCATGTAATCCAATTCTAAGCCACATTAGACTTTGTTAGTCATAATTACAGTAATAAGATAGGCTCAATACAGAAAATGAACCACCGTATCTGATATATTATGTTATCATACATGGTTTATATACCCAGTGAAGTCGTATGTGATATAAAATTAAATAATATAATGATTAGTCATTAATTACGAGAGTCAAGTCAGTGTTCGATTGTTTTACATAACAAATGATTAGTGATGAGGGGTTCAATACAACAAATTCATATTAGTAGAGGGGCCTAATAGAACATTTTTAATGTATAGAGGTTTGTTGGGAAAAAAACGTTAAAGTACAGGGATCTCCTGATGTATTAAGTCCATAAGAAAGTGTGTACGTATCATGTGTATGTTTTTTTGATAAAGAAGTGCGTACGTACGTATATGAAGAAAAATATATACGTGAATCAGATTGTACGTGCAATCATGTACATACGTGGAAACCCTTTTGAACATACGCCTCCCGGCTCAATTTCAATATACATATACGTGCTATCCCAGGGACACGAGCCTATTGAGTATGGAGTCTAATTTGATTGGACTGTAGGAGATAGATGGGCTCGGATCCTTTGCATGATTTCATGTGAGGAGCTTTGATGGGATAGAAAAAATGACGGAACGAGTCAAGAACTAAAATAGGAAGAGAAGTCGAAGGAAGTCGACTTCCAGGCGACAGAGAAGAGAAGTGCAGGTTGGCCCGAAAGCTCGACCGTGCTATGGATGCAGGTGCGTCAGAGTTTTTGAAGCTGCAAAGAGTTTCGTGAAGAGGCAAGAGTCCGCGCCTGCAGATTGGGTACCCGCGACAGCGGGATGGCAGTCCGCGCCCGCGGAATGATGTCCTCCGCCCACGGTTCGGGGGTTGGCCTTCTAGAGCGGAGACGCAGGCTGGAGCCTGAAAGCATGCCTGCGTTTTGCCCCGTGTCCGAGAAGATAAGGTTCCGAAGATTTTATCCTTATTAGGAGAGATTGTTTATTAGGAAAAATATATCCTTTAGCTCTAGTTTTCTATTTATATTCGACTGGATTATTGGTAGTTGTGTGTACGTTACTAAAAGCATTAAGAGAAAATCCTAAAGAGAGAGATTGGGATGTTAGGTTAGGAAGATCTTGATCAGACTAGATCAGAATATCAGTGTTCTTATGATCCTTAAGCCGTCAAAGTTTCTAGTAGAGAATCCCTGGATTGGGTAATGACCCCAAACGTAGTTGTCCTTATGGTGAACAAATCTGATGTCTTTGTCTTGATTACTTTCTTTCCATCTACTACAGGAACGATCCTTCGAATTTTCCCAACAGAACCCCCCTCCCGTCGAGTTTATAATTGGTATTGAATTTTAGGTTAACTATCAATATACTTTAAATTAATTTGTGTTAATATGACACGGAAATTAACTAGTCTACATGGTCTATTTTTCAATTTTGTTTCTATTCCACCAAGGTTTCGTTCCTCATAGCATCATTTTGCTTCTTTTTTTTAATGCATTTTTCTCCGTTTTGTTTTCTATAAACTAGCCATTTTCTTACATAAATTAGATGTCAATGCCATAAATAATATAACTTTTTTTGATAAACAAAGTAACTATCTTTTATCGTTTAAGAGTATTGCATAACTAAATTTATCGACTATTATTGATTTACCGAATTTTCTAGACAATGGTGTCCTCTTTAAATCTATTCTGCGACTGTTTCACTATATATATATATACACGCTCGCTCTACCGCCTCTACGTACCCCACTACCTAGCTTAGCTGTAGACAAACCCAAACCATTAGCACATTTTTTTTATTCAAGGAATTTACGAGTGGTGACTCTGAGCTTTTGCAAATTCCGTGTGGCAGGTACATGAACTTTTCCGAAATTTAGCGTGGTAATCTTGGGGTTTGCACCTTCTACGTAATAGTCTTGAATGTTAAAAATATTTAAAATCATATTATTTGATTTTTTTTTTTTTGAGAAACATATTATTTGATTTGATTCATAAATAACCCATATTTTTATTTTTTTAAACTATCTAATCTATTTTATAAAAATTGTTAATAACAAACGTCGCTCGTTCAAAACCACACATTAGGCTCCAAAGAAAGATACAAAATCAATCGTTATCGTTACGTACCTCCCACCCACTTCTTTAGCAATTAGCGACGCACAATTTTCTATTTTTAATAAGAAATACTTAACGTTCTATCAAAACAATTTATAAAAAGTGTTCACAATTTAGCCCCTCAGTTGCTAACAGATTTCCCATAATTGTTTTTAAAAATGAAGAGTCGAAGACCATGTTTTCCAAAATTGTTTTAGTTTAACTTCAATAACGTTCTTATCTTAATTTTTTTATTATTATATATAAAATATTATCAACCAACTATACATTATCAATAAATATTTTACCTATTTTAGATAATTTCCCAAATGTAGAGAAATAGCTCATATTTTTTGTAAACTTCTCCATTATATAGATTGTGATTGGGAAACTATTGAAGTGAAAACCTCCACCGTGTTCTCCAAATTTACAATCTCCAATAATACGAAGAAGCTATTGAGCATACTTTTTTTTGGGGCGCTTCATTGGGCATACTTCTAGTTAGATAGTGATTGCCATTTTTGCATTTTTAGGACAAATAAAAGTATTTGAATATATTTAAATAATGTTCTTTACTTTATTAGTTAATAAGATTCGTTAAAATATGTGCGGTGTTCCTTAATATTAAAATGTTTTAATTGGGAAAAATTGAGAATACATGTAAAATGACAATTATTTTTAAAACTAACTGTACCTTAAAACAACTGGAATTAATTACGATGAGAGTATTTAATTTTGACAAAATATCCCTCTATCTTTTGTTTACTTTTTATAAGGGTAATATTAGCTTAAAAATGTTTTTTTTTTGGTCAAAAGCTTAAAAATGTTATTGGACGCAAGTATTTTTGACTGGATGAATTACTTTGAGGCAATGTAAAGTAAGTAAGGGATAGTGTAAAGCATAATTAAGAACTAGATTATTTCGAACAAAAAAAACATTAATATATATTGCTTGTACCCTATACGAGATACGATCAATAAGATTTTTTCGACGTATTAGTTATTTAATAAAAGAATGCAAAATAATATTATCAGGAATTAGATATTGATATCATCTTTTATCCGAAATCATTACAATTTTTTGTCGATCGAAAATCGTGATTCGATGTTAAGAATAAATTTAAATTTTAAAATTTATATGATATGAATTAAATAAAAAATCATAGATAAAATACAATCATTTTATTCCCAAATATATTTGATTAAATAAAAAATTCATATGCGATATGATATGAAATCTCAATTGAAATATTTTATCAACATATATATTTTCATACTAAATAAGATTTTTATATGATGATAGAAATAAAAAATAAAGGTTATTATGACTTATTTACATAAATCTTATAGAAAAATAGATATTTATCAATAATAATATTTTTATAAATAACATGAATATTTTAATAGATCTTATAAAATTATAACTCATTTGATAATAGTAGAGCTATAGATCAATACAATTTATAAATGAACACTATAACAAAAATTTAGTTTATATTGTTTTATGATATATCTCTAATATTTTTTTAGATATTTGTTACTTAAATTATAAACTTATGGGATAAAAAAGATTGATAAAAAATATGGTAAATATATATTACAAAGATAAATGTCTAATCAAATAGTTGAAAAAGATAGATATTAACTGGAAAAGGATAGAAACTAGAAAAAAAAAAGATAAATGATAAATGATAGACAATTAATATGAATTAGAAAACTTATATAACTTTTTTTCTAAATTAAAATTATTAACATGTAGTGGGACCATAATCAATCAATATATACTATAAAAACCGACCGTTTTCGAGCCACCACGTTGATTCTGGCCCCACCAGTTATTTAACCAAAATAATTTGTAAAGTCTTTTAATTAACTATCATAATTTTGCTATGTAAATTTTCAATCTTTTAATTAACTACCTTATCAACAATATCTATCCATATAAATTATCTATCCATATACAATATCTATCCATAAAGTATAGAGTAATTAACCATTTAATTAACAATATCTATCCAAAAATCAATAATCATCAATCAATATATATATATATATATATATATATTATAAAAACCGACCGTTTTCGAGCCTCCACGTTTATTCTGGCCCCGCTTGATTTAATTTTTTTTTCCACTCAAATAGATAATAACAACTTTATATCTTTTATTTTCCTTAATTTTCTCAATTTTATCTTTAAAAATTTAATATCCATTTTTAATTTTATTTTCCTTAAACAAAATTAAGTGGATGACGGATGGTTAAGAAAAGCACAAAGTATAGAATCAATAAAAAAAACAAAATATATGACATAAACAACGATGGAAACAATTGAATGACAATAATATGAAAACGTATAATAAAAGAGAAAATTTGGTCTCTAACCTATTTGGGGAGATACGGGGTGCGGATAGACTGCTCCAAAAATAAAGGAGCTTTCTAGCCGGTTTTCCGACTTTACCCCTGCAAAATAGGGAAAATTACGGGCATGCCACCGTTTTCTTGTTCTCCAAGCCAGCTTCTGTAGCGCAGTCATTCTCTCCAACTCTCTCTCCCACGCAGCGATTTTCTCCCCAGCGCGAAAACCCACACAAAAGTCGGTGAAAAATTCTCCCACGCAAATCGAAGAAAAGAACAATCAATCGATCGATCCATCGACGACAAGCTTAAAAACGAAGATCGAATCAGGTATTTTTTAGATCTACACTGTTTCAATGGAATCCATGACCAAATCTGCGTTTTTTCATATCTGCGAATTTACGATGACAACTATTTGATGCTCAAGTTTTGTACTGTTGCAATCGTTCGTATAAATGACAAGATGAGACGTTACGCTAGTGATATGACAAGTTTTTGGTAACATTCTGCCATAGAGAAAACATGATGACAGGTTGCTAGTACACATGACATGTTTTGTTCGAGTATTAGTAAAAAACTGGTGATAGATAAAGGAAACTTGTTCAAATTTGTGTTCCTGGCATTTGGGGTGTCAATAAGGGGGTTCAAACATCTCAGAAAGGTAAGAAATGCACTTGTCATCTCTTATATTTCTTAAACACACCTGTCATCCCTTCATCCCTTCATTACTGAAACCTGTCATCCCTTCATCCCTTCATTACTGAAACCTGTCATCACCTATATTACACTAATTGTGTAGGTTGTATCAGTTGATGGAACGTTTTTGCATGGAAAATATAAGGGGACTTTGATGAGTGCTGTAGGACAAGATGCAAACCAGCAAGTATACCCCCTTGCATTTGCTGTGGTGGATTCAGAGAATGATGCTTCTTGGAACTGGTTCTTTGAACAACTCCTCAATGTTGTACCATGCTCACAAGACCTAGTAGTCGTCTCTGACAGGCATGTAAGTATTAAAAATGCCCTCTTAAAAAATTACCCCTCCGCTATACATGTGTGTTGCAAAAGGCATCTAGAACAAAATCTGGTAAACAGATTCCATGATGCTGGGGTAATCAGCCTGTTCAATAAAGCTGCAGAGGCATACACTATTTCTGAGTTTCAGAGACATTTCGAAGATATATGGAAGGCGAATACAGAAATGGGAAGGTACCTAGCAGAATCTGGTGTTGAGAAGTGGAGCAGAGCTAATTGTCAGGGTGACAGGTACAATATGATGACATCCAACAACTCTGAGTGTGTCAATGCAGCTTTGAAGATTGCTAGGTCATACCAGTTGGTTTCCCTCTTTGAGTTCATCAGAGACATGGTGACAAGATGGTTTCACAAACGCAGGAAGAACGCAACGCAGAACCATAATCAACCGCCGCTAAAGGTGCGTAAGATATTGGTCGAAAGGGAGCATAATTCAATGAGGTATAACATCAAACCTCTGAATGATGCAGAATTTGAGGTGTGTGGTGGGGACTTTACTGGGGTAGTTGATCTTGCAAGAAAGAAGTGCAGCTGTAAAGTGTTTGATTTGGATCGTATATGCTATTTGTGCAATTGGATATATGCAGTACAACATGACAGATTTCTTGGAAGGATACTACACAACTGATGCTTGGCTGAAAGCTTATCAAGAGACAATATACCCAGTGCCACCAAAATCTGAATGGATTCTGCCAGAAGAAATTAGCCTGCTAAAGTGTTTTCCACCAAAAGTGCGCAACAGAATTGGAAGACCCAGGGTGAACAGGTTGTCATCAGTGCTACTTCATTCTGCAAACCTGTCATCTTACAATTATACTAACCTGTCATCATACAATTATACTAATTGTGTTGTAGGTTGCCGTCTCTCGGAGAGCGTGCAAAGCCAGTCAAGATGAAAAGGAAAGCAAACCCCTACAAATGCAGCATGTGTGGGACTGCTGGTCACAACAAAAAAAGATGCCCAAGAAGGGACCAAGACACAGGGAGCTGCTCCTACATAAAGAATTGAAGTTGTCATCTAGTGCATGATGTGTCATCTACAGACTTACATAGACAAATTTTTTTGAGCAGATTTACATAGACACTTATTGGAACCCTAGGGAAATAATTTGATGTATGCTTGCATCAATACTCTAGTGCATAGACACTTATTGCTTGCATCAACACTTGTTGAAACTCAGGAACCAAATTTACCTTCATTTTGATCTATTATGGAAACCCAGGTTTTTGACATTATCGTGCAAAACACTTGTTGAGTTTTCACTTGTTGAGTTTTCACTTTTTGACAATATAATGTTGTGTCATCCTATATGTTGTCATTAGTCTAAACGTGTCATCGACATTGATTTCCTGTTAGATCATACAAACTTCCGATAATGCAAATACTACTACTATGTAGAAACAATACTTCACCATATATAAACCATACAATGCATCACATTAGTATTTAGGGTACTACATCAACACAGATCTAATTCATTAATACTAACTTACTACTTAGTTACAAACTTGTCATCAGACTACCAAACTTACCAAAAGACAGTCAAAGTACTAACTTGTCATCTATCCAGAGTACCAAATTCATCATCTACCCACCTGATCGAAATACTACCCAAAAGACAGTCATCATCACCAAAACAACATAAACTAGCCAAAATACATACGAGTTAGCCAATCTACTATCCACAGTTTGCATTCACTTCCATTTAATCATCAAACACCCATGTACCCTGGTGCAGCTCTATGGCCATTTTTTTCCTATATGCTTGAATGTTGTCCTCGTTGACTTTGCACTGAAATCCAAAAGCCAAAGCCTCGATGTACTTGATGGTAAACACACCACAATTACCTCTGCACAACGATAACAAAAAGAGTGTTAAAATGGAAGACTTTCAGAAATCAAATAAAAAGACTTCAACAAATCAAAAAAACCTTTACCCTTGTTTGTCTTCAGTAACATTTACTTTTCTGCACATGTGGAAAGGAGTACCCAACTCCTGGATAAGGTGAGCCATTCTATCACAAGATCGGATGTAGTAAGGCAGCATAAAACACAGAGGCGTCACTAGCTGAAGCAACTGCTCATCGGTGTATAAATCTGGGCGACAATCATATAAATTCACTATCTTCTCCATAATGTCAATTTCTACCACAATCCAGTGCTTGTCCTCGATGTTAAAGGGTGCATATACCCTTTTAACATCAAACCATGGCTTACCAAACATAAGAGGCAGCAATCCATCAAGGTAATTGGTCCAGCTGGTGCTAAAGAAGAATGAACCTTCCAAGAGCTGCTGCATTATAGGATGATTGAATCTAGATGACCAAAAGATGTCCATAATTGCAACATCTTTCCAAACATCTCCCTCATCATGAATCCTCTTCCTCATATGAAACAAAGCTTCATTTATATGCTGCAGATACATATGTAAATTGTATGAGCTGACAGTTGTAATTGGGAATTGATATTGAAACTTGTCATCCATATGAAATTAACTTACCTCATCACCCAGCCAGCAGCTCTTGAGGACAATACTCTTGAAGAACCTTTTATTAAGTGTAGTTTCATACCCACGAACACCATCATTGTTTGTCCTATATGAAAACAAAGCAAAATTTCTCTTAATAAAATATAACAAAGACACATACATTGAAAAAGGATGAGAGATAGCAATACCTTTTATCAAGAAACCAAGCATAGAACACTGCTCTGTCTTCATTTTCATAGAATGAATTCCTTGGTTTTCTTGGCATCTTCTTCTTCTTTTGACCAGTGTAAGGAGAAACCAAATAATCACTAGGCTTAGCATTCCTAGTAGACCTTATCAAACCAGCATTGATGTCCTCATCTGCAGTGTCATCCTCTTGCTTCACAATTGGTTTGACATCCTCTTGCTTGATCACTGGTTTCACATCCTCTTGCTTGATAACTGGTTTCACATCCTCTTGCTTCACCTCTTGCTTCACATCCTCTGGTTTGATAGGGTAGACAGGTGGTTTGACATCATCTTGCTTGGCATCCTCTGACTTGTCATCCTCCCTCTCAACAGCTGCAATTGGTGAATCATTTCCTTGAGCAGTGTCAGCTAGAGGAACCTCATCTTCTTGTAAAGGAGCAGCACCAATGACAACATCCTGCTCACCAGAATTGTCACCACCAATATCATTTGCAACATCTGGAACAACATCAACAACCATCTGTTCCATAGCACATTCACCAACAATCTCATCTGCATCATCTGGGAACTTGTCATCAGCATTGTCTTCCTTAGCATCTTCAACACATAATATAGTCTTTTCAACTAAGTTGTCATCCTTGGAATCTCCAACATCCACAGACATCTCATCTTGAGTAGGAACCTCAGAGGGTTCTTCCACAACAACTTCTGGTTCAGTAGCATCTTCTCCACCATCAATAGACTTCTCTTCTTGAGTAGGAACCTCTGAGGGTTCTTCCACAACAACACCAGCTGGTTGAGTAGCACCTTCTCCACCATCCACAGAAACTTGAGTAGGAATTTCAAGATCATGAGCAATGTCATCATCTGACTCTGTTTCTGAAGAATCTTGCACCTTTTGAGAGTCAACACCAGCTGCACATTGTTGCAAATTTTTGAATAAATGCCAATGATCATCTCGTTGTGAACAATCAGCTATTATGTCATGCAATACATCATTAAAAGATTTACCTTGATCTCTTGACTTATCAGAAGTGCTTGCACCAATATATCCTCTAGCTCTCAGAAATTCAGCAATGTCATACATCTTACTATTCATATCCACTTGCCTATCACTCAACAGCATAATATGATTTGCCAAATCTTGAACTCTCCATTGCACACTTTTTAATGAATGTGCAACTAGCCTGATATCATCTCTCAAATTTTTTGCCCACATAGGCTCTTCATCATTAACAGACTGTCCACCAACAGGCACCTTCTGACTGCCTACACCATCCAACTTATCAGCCTGTTTCCCAGCATCCTTTGGCTTCTTACCCTTCATATCAGCCTTCTTTGACTTCTTTTTAACTTTCTCCTTTACAGCAACTCCCAACTGCCTTGAACGACCACTTCTCAAGCGAGAAGACACACCCAAATCAGACTTGTCATCCCCTTTAACACCATCCTTCCCAGCAGACTTGTCATCCTTCTGTTCCTTAGACTTGTCCTTGTCATCCTTCTGTTCCTTAGACTTGTCATCTCCAGACTTGTCATCTCTAGACTTGTCATCCACCTTGACACCATCCTTCACAACAGACTTGTCATCCCCATGTGCTTCCCCACCCAACTTGTCATCTGACTTCTGGGCCTCCTTATTACCAACACAATCTTCTTCTGTATTCTTCACAAACTTGACAGACCTTGGTAACTTAAACTTCTCACCAAGCACATGCATCTTCATGTCTGCTAATGTCTCACTAACATCTACTTCTCTCACAGCTTCAGATTTACTTCTCTTGACCTTGTCATCTGAGGTACCATCATCAACATTCTCCTCCATGTTGTCATCTAGTTTGCCATCATCTTGTTCCTCCTCAGCTTTCCTTTTCTTAGACACTGACTTGACAGATTTTGAAGGCTTGGGAGTGCTCTTGGCAGATAGAGATGTGTGTTTGTGAAGAGCATATCTCAGCCTCAACCTAATAGCCTGGACACCTACCTCATTGTCACCTTCTTCAGAATTTAGAGATTGATTGACCAACTCTTCAGACATAACATGAGAGAGCCTCCACTCATCAAACGGATCAATGACAGGGTCAGCTTGCTCATCAGACCAGACAAAATCACCAAAATTAACTCCATCATATCTGAACACAGATTCCTGAACAAAAAGAAAAACAAAACCAACAACAATTACTTTCCTTCATTCTTCTACATACTTCAAACCTCTAACTAATAGCAAAAACATGAATGCTAAGTCACATACCAGAGCATCATCAGAAGAAATTGTTTTCTCCAATTTCTAGAATGTAAGTTGATAGTCAGTCCTGGCTGTATACCACATAGGCCCATACAACTTCTTGTCATCGATATTGTAATTGACATTGCACACTGATTTCAACCCTGGAAAAGTCTCCAATATCCATATCTACAAAAATGAAATACAAGCTTGTCATCAGTTTGTAAAAAATAGCACAAAGATGAAAAGACAACAAAAAAACAACATGATTGTATAATACTACCTGAAAGGCAAGAGGATATCCACCTAATGTGAAGCATTGCCTGTCATAAGGGTTTTTGGCCTCACTAACTTGTTTCAATCTATCAAGTGTGACTTCAAAAACCTTCCTACCCCAAGGAAATTTATTGAACCTTTCCATGTCAGATGCTAAAGCAACATGCTCATCACTAACACTACCAGGAGCCTTGTGAGGAAGTAGAACACCCTCTAGAACCAAGAGATGAGCTAGCATCATCTTTCTCTTTGGAGATCCCTCATGTTTAAAGATATGCTCCAACTCAGACAAGTTGCATTTAGGAACTCCCAATACTTCTTCCATGTCAACATCTGGAACTTCAAAATCAGAGCAATAACTGTAGGAAGGAAGTCCAGTGATAGCAGCAAACTCCAATAAAGAAAACTTGACAACATGACCACCCAAGTTGAACCACAACTCTTTGGTTTTCGCTGTCTGAACTTCATGCATAAGCATAGTGTGAACAAGAACCCCCAAGAAATCCAGTTTGTCAGCAATGAGAAAAATGCCACCAAAAACACCATCACATAACATCTTCCATTGCTTTGTAGTGACATTTTCCCTGATAGTATGAAAAACAGACATGTCTGTGTATTGATTGTATCTCCCTCTAAAGCGACGTTTAGGGGAATAATAGTATTTCAGAGAATTCAGACTCTCAGAGTCATAAACAACGGGGGGGCCAACAGAAGATCTGAGAACTATTTGTGACATTTTAAACCTGTCATCGAAGAAAATAGAACATGTTTAAACCTGTCATAGATTAAGGAAAACTCCTGACAACGAACACGAAACCCTAAAGCACCAAAAACTTGACCACAATCAACCAGAAACATGAAAGCGTAACCAAAACACTAGAAAATCAACAACAAAACCTAAAACACCAGATAAAACATGCAAAAACACACATAGAACATAAAATCCTGAAACGAAAGTACTGAAACCCTAGATTAAGTACATAGACAACCAAAAAGCATGAAAACGCAATCGAATCACAGAAAAACAACAACAAAACATAACAAACTCGATCGAAACTCCATAATCAAACACAAAACCTAAAAATCACGAAATGAGCGGAATAAACCCTAGAAAATCAAAACCATACCTGACAGTGAGAGAAGACGAACAAAGGGAGAGACAGCGAAGACGAACACGAGAGATCTTCTATCAGATTCCAAAAGAAGAGAAGAAAAGGATCGAAGAGAGCAGTTGAAGCGGTTTCGAGAAGAACAGAGGAAATCGCACGAAGAAGAGAGAGAAGAGAGCGGGAGAGAAGAGAGAGAAAAGGACGCGTGAAAATGGGCTGTAGAAAATGGGCTTTTGTATATAAACCGCCTAGGTAGTTATTTAATTTTCGGAGTGGGCTATTGCGTTTTTAAGAGTGAAGTGGGCGGCTTCGCCGCCCACTTACCTCATAATAAAATGAAAATTATGGAAGATAATATTATGCATGATTCACTACAATAATATCCATCTTATGTGTATATGGAAAAATATATATTACGCATGACTCAAATAGATAATATTATGACAATTGATTTTATCTTTTATAATTTAACGATTGATGCGAATTGACTTTTATTATATGTCGGTTTTGATATATTAGTCATTGGCCGCTTGATTCTTTTATGGTTAATATCAATCTAATTATATTTCTTAATATTTATTTATGTAAGAGATATGATCAAATTTTCAAATTGGGTAAGATATTCTATCTTTTTAATATATGACTAATCTTTTCTACAGTTAATTTTAGACCCATCTTATTTCTGATAAAAAAAATACTTTTTATTTGTGGTATTTCAATTAATTTGATATAATTATAATATCTATTTATGTAAAAGATATACTCAAGTTTTCAAATTTTGGTAAGATATTCTATCTTTTTTAATATATCACCTTAATTGAAAAAGATGATTCTATAATATATCTTGAATTTTCAAAATATAACTACTATGAACTAATTATATTTGATTTACTTAATTAAATTTAGAACTTTTAAGATAAAATTTCAAATTATTTTTTAATAGAAAGACTAATTTTTTTACTTTATTATTTGATTTACTTGGATAAATTTAGCATTTTTAAGCTTAAGTTAAATATTTTTTATATTTACATGATCAACTATATTTTTTACACATTATATTTGATTTTTTTTTCTATCTTGATAAAAAAAAATTGTTTTTTAGCCAAATAATAATTTCGATTTATATCTTGATAATGTACATCTTTTTCATAATTTTTATTTATTTACAAAAGAATCCCATAATTAATTTTTCTCAAATTATACAAACACCCCTTATTTTCCTAATACAAACATACAAGTGGTCGTTTTTTTGAACCACCACATTAAATTTGACCCTGCCTCATATATAAAAAAAACTAAATTTTATTATTCACATTATATAGGGCTTTCCTATTGAATTTCTTCTTATCTACTTATAAGAAAAGCTTTTGTCAATTATTAATTCTTAAAGCATTATAGGAAAAAATCTTTCACAAACAAGTTAAGAAAATTCTATGAATATTGGATTCAACTTATTTCTTTAATACAAGAAAATTTGTGGTTTCCAACAATTTCTATTAAATTTTTGTAAATTTTATCAATTTATCAGTTGATGATTTTTTTTTAATTATATTTACATTTATGATAGTCGTCATCAACACATGATAAAAATGCAAGTAAAATATCAATTTACATTCTTATAATCAGGTTTTATAAAAATATACAAATGAGTGAAAAAGTTATGTGTTATATATATATTTTTTGGGTTATATGAACTTCAAAAACAATATCACTCTTTTTAAAAGATAAAAAACATGTTCATATAATAAAACTTATATAATATTTTTCATATAAATGTATACTTTTATTTTAATATTTTAAAGTGAAATAGTCGTGCATGGCACGACAGGTTAAGCTAGTTAACATGAAGTCTCAAAAAATCTTGACTTTAATATATACTCCCTTAGTATAGATCGATAGTTATGTTATTAATTGTTTACTTTTAAGAGTGCGTAGTTGAAATCATCAATATATATATATATTATAAAAGCCGACCGTTTTTGAGCCACCACGTTGATTCTGGCCCCACACCATATTTTAAAAAAAATGGTTTTTTTCAATTTATTATTTGATTTTACTTAAATAGATTTATCCTTATTAACTTAGATTATTTTCTATATTTACATGATCAACTATTTTTTTATCCATTATAAATTTTTCTATCTTGAAAACAAACCTTATTTTTAGTCCCATGATCAACTATACGCATATCTCTTTTAATAATATCAACTTATTTACAAATTAAGCCCACAATTTTCTCAAATTATATAAACACCTCTTATTTTCATAATACACACATACAAGCGGTCACTTTTTAACCCCAAAATTAATTTTGACCGTACCTCATATTTAAAAAATTAATTTTTATTATTCACATTATATAAGTTTTTCCTATTACATCTTCTTATCTATTATGTAAAATTTTTATTATCAATTATTAATTCTTAAAACTTTACTGCAAATGTCTTTCACATTCAAATTAAGCTAAATCTTTGAATATTTGATCCAACTTATTTCTTTTAAGAAATTGTGATTTCTTACATTTTCTATTAAATTATGATAATATAAGTTTATGAATCCATAAAAAAAAATTTTATAAATTAATATATGATCGTCATTATCAATTTATGATATATATTATAAGTGAAATATCAATTTATAATCTTATAATAAGATTTTAGAAAAAAGATATATCTAATAAAGTGTAGATATTATGTCTTCTATGTATTTTTATAGTTATACGAACAACAAAAAAAACATCACTCCTTTTAGAAAAAAATATGTTCATATATCATAACTTATATCATATTTTTCTATATCAATATTCGCTTTTAATATATCTAATTATAGTTTTAATATTTTAAAGTCAAATAGTCGTGCATGACACAACAGGTTAAACTAGTTTAAACTCAATCTAGGAAATTAAAAAGAAATCAAATTCACACAGGAATAGACCATTAAATTAAGATATAGTCTACGGTAAGAGAAAAAATAACTAAATTTGGAGTAAGTGGAATGACGACATTCAGATTCCAAAGTACGATGCCACCGTACTTATATAAAATTTCAAGTTGCTTATGCAATATACGTGCTCCAGTTTGCATCTACGTAAAAGACAGATAAGCCCCTTCACCTTATTTAATTTATCGACATGGTCCTTATAAGCAAGCTAGCGTATGTTATATCCTCTCTGCACATACAATAAAAAAAGTGACTTAAATTAATGACAAGTATCAAATTTTAATATAAAAAATAATCTCAAATTTGAAAATCACCACTAACAATACGAATTATCATAAAATTAAGAAAAAAATGATTCAACAGTCTTTTTCGACGTATTTTCCAGTGGACTCGTTGATATGAGTAATATGACGATCAAAAATATTTCAATCAAGTGTAAAATATTAAGCTGTTATGTCTGATTTTCTATCCATGCATCGTCAATTCCACCGGAAAACTGATTGAAAAACACTTTAAATCGTTTATGATCAATTTCATGATAGTTTGTATCGTAGATGATGATTTTTAGACTTAAGATTACTTTTGTTTGAAAGTTAATATTTGAGATTATTTTAACTATTTTTCCTATACAATATGTTTCCCGGCAACATGTTTGTATACAATTAATGTGCCTTTTTACTTGTGATTGCTAGATCATCTTATCGTCTCTTTAAATATTGTTTCTGTCATTTTCAATCCTAACCGACAATTTGATGCCTTGTCCTTTTTTTTTTTTTTTTTTTTTGCTTTTCTAGTTTTGGAAAAGGCTTACAAGTTAATTAATCAATACCAATTTTAATCTATCAAAAATAAAATAAAGATATTTTCAATGGGAGTTTGACAAAATACTCCCTACATTAAGAAATCTTGTTGTTTTAGCTTCATTGGGTTGTTAAGAAATACTTGTCATTTTAGGCGTTTTAGCACACTTTTTCCTATATTATCCTTATTAAAATAAATAATTACATAAATCAATAATAGAAAATAAAAAATCTTTATAAGGTTGAGGGTATTTAAGTCAAATCATTTAACTTCTTAATTTTTGAGACAAAACCAAAATAACATGTTTTTCTTATTGGAGGGAGTATATAATATAACTGTGAGTGATTTAGGGAAGTAGGAGTCAGTGGCGGATTTAGGGGGGGCGGAGGGCCCCCCATGTCGCCGGAGAATGTATTGTTAGTGGTATAATACTGGGAATTGTATATATATATTAAGCTTCTTTCCATAGTAGACGTTAAAACCATCACAGCACAGTGGCACGGAATGTGTGTCTTTCGTGTCTTTGTATAGTAGTCCTGAGTTCGATTCTTGGTAAGTGCTTTTATTGATTTTTTTTCCCTCCGACGTTAAGCTCTTTTTGATTTTTTTTTGTCCATCTTCAAAGTAATGTACATCTATACTGTCTATAGTATAAAGCGGAGACAAAGTCTTCACAAAAAATTGCGCCACATGTCATATCTTCATTTAAATCTATTACTATATACTAAAGCGGAAGCAAATTCTGTCACCACATTGCGCCACATCACCCTCCCCTTATTTAAAAAGTTATCTTATTAAATATTGATTTTATCGTAATTTTATACATACCTAATTAAGGTATGAGTTCTATCTTATAACTTGAGTTGTTTTTTTAATAATTCTATCCACATTATTAAATCTCAATTTTAGCATTATACTCATTAAATTTAATACATAGATCTATCATAAACTTTTTATTTTAAAAAAAGTTATATAGTCATAATGTGCAAATCATACTCTTAATATTTTACCCATTTAGTTAAATAGATAATTTAATTATAATTATTTTTCGTGATCTAATTATGATATTTTTAACAATTCATCAATGGTAGCATATTCTACCACTATATTTAAGCCAAATATTCATTATATTAAAATAATATATTATATATATTTTTATTATCATATCATATTAAAATCTCAATAAAAAGATTAGATGTTAAATATACCACAAGTATATCTCTAATATTACATACTGATTACAATATAGATAAATAATAGATTTCTTTAATTAAGATAATTATTCATTAATTTTTTATAAAATAGTTATCTATTTCTTACTTAATTATTTTTTCACAACATAATAACATATATATATATACAACATAATTTAGTTTTCTATTTTATCTTATTAAATATTATCTATATCTTTAATATAGTACTATATTAACTTATTGGTAGTGTTATACAAATTAGTTTACGCAACTTAATTTAAATTTCAAATGATTTTTATCATTTTTTAATAAAATTTGATAATGCACCTTATTTTATGACATTCTTCTTTGATTATTTAAATATATGTTTATGTATATATAAAAAGTTAATATATTAATAAAATTTAGTTTATATAAATATTTGATGATATACAAGCATTATATCATCTTATAATCCAAAAGATAAATGTCATTTTAAAACAAAGTATGTATATGATAATAATTCTAATTGTTATAGTAAATTCGTATACAAAGTAATTAATAAATAAATAACACTCCCGTACAAGGTACGGGTCATCGGCTAGTAATCAATCGGGCCCTTTCGCATATAAAAAAACACTAATCACAATAGAAATATAAAGATATATTAGGTAGTTAGTATCTCATATAATCTTATCTTGTAAAAATTGCTTAAAACTTATCTAAAATTATCCCATATAAAATTATGAATTATCCCAAGAAATATGAATTATCCCTTATCAAGAATTAGTTGTAATCTTCTGATACATATTATCCAAAAATTAGTTGTAATCTTTAATAAATGTTATTATTTAATAAAATACGATCTTTATCAGAAATAATTTTTGAACAAATCTGATTTATTTATATTATGAGTTGATTTACTATTGGTAAAAAAACTAATCAGATTAAAATATATGATCATATATTTTTAACGTGATCATTAACGTTATATATCTATATTAAATTGGATTTATAATCACATTACCCGTACATAGTACGGGGGTTAAACTAGTTACATTATTTACATACAAAGAATGGAATCGTAATTTATAGAGTCACCGACCTTTTTTTTTACATCACATTAAATTTAACTTTATAATTTTTCTTCTTCATTTTTGAAGTGTTACATATTACATACAAATCATTAAAATTCATTTGTAATTTATAGAGATTTATAGAGTCACCCACCTCTTTTTTTGAACATTTCATTCAATTTGATTATATAATTTTGATTTTCTATTATAGATTTGAGATTATATGTTTTTATTCATTTAAAATGAATTATAATTTGAAATTGCACTACAATTTATATATTTTCGTCTCCTTTATCCTCAAATGGGTCAAAACTTTTAAATTGAATTGTAATTTTGTAAGGCCATACATCATAATACAAATATAAATTAACGCAAACTTTCAAATTAAATAATAATTTAGTTTTAAATCATAGATTTGAGATTATATGCAGAGTAAAGTTAGTGTTAAATGAGGAGTAAGTTGGATCGTTCCATGAATAAATTTAATATCTCATGTAAATTGATCAAATCTAATGGCTTAATTATAGCGTAGTACAAAATCAAATGCATCTTGATTTGTACGCTTGTCATTCAACTAGTTTGACATATTTAAAATTCGCACAACCTCCCTCTAAAAAATTCTAGATCCACCACTGTTCACTAGCCATCTAACCGAATCACCACCTCAAGCAAGAGAAGGTCAAGCCACAAGATTGTCTAGGATACGCGAGGCAAAGTCCGCCCCCCCCCATCCAGACAATCCTGAATCCGCCACTGACCATGACCCCACATTTGAGAAGCCCAGCAGGTAAGCTCAGATCATGGTGAAGAAGTGACGAGGTCGGCCGCCTCCCCCACCTCGTTCTCGTTGTTTCTCCTCTTACGTACACAAGGTTGGTGAAGAAAGTCCATGGACACTACAAAGAGATACATTACGGATGTGTCGACATACATGCGCGAATGGGCCAAGTAGAAAAACTCATAGGTTCCATCCTAAACCTTGACAATAGAATGAGTAACTCATGTATTTAATTATGTAGTAGGTAGTTTCTAATCTTATTTTATACTAGAAAGTTCGGCCCGTCCGACGGACGGACAAATCGGTTTGTCATTTTTTAAGGAGGTTAATTATGGCATAAGATTAACACTTTGGTCCATAATTTCATAATTTCATCCTTATTTGTCCTAGTTTTAGAATGAACATAAAAAATAAGATTCTTGTTTTTATTATTTTTTGATCTATGAAAATGCTATATTTTAATTGAATATACATTGAGTATACAATATGCATAATCATTTAGGCTATAGTTTTTACATAATGTAATGTTTCGATAGTTAAATGACTATAGATGCTAATATATTCTCTTTCTTTTTTGAATATTAAAGATATAACATCAAAGCAAATAGGGGTTAGGAGTTTAGTATGGATTCGAGTCAACGCTTTTTCATAACTTGATACAACCATTCGTGGGTGATAAAGTGAACAACCGTACTCTTATTTTGGCTTACATGAGGAAGCATTAAAATTTTCAATTATTTAATTATCTCATTTGTTGATCAATACTCTATATTTCACAAATTAATAGATTAACTTCATTTTACCAAAATATACTTTCTAATTTAAATACATTTTAGAAAGCTAATGTGCATGTTCGGAAATAATTAAAATTATAAATTAAATTATGACTAATGTGCAATCACCCTTAAAAGCATAAAACCAAAAAAATATAAAATGGTTGTCGTCCAATTACCCTTACAAGTTCAAACACAAAAAAAAAGAAATTAAAAAGGGTATTTATTGGATAAGAAAGTCAAACATAAGTGTCGTAAAAATAAAGATAGGAGGAAAAAAATAATAATAAAAAAAGAAAACAAACCTTAATGTGGCAGAGAGAGAATTTAGGTGTTGTAGAGAAAAGGAAAAATTTACCAAAAAAATAAATATGAAAAATGAAGAGCAAGCATTAATATGACAAGGAGGAGAATTTTAAGTGTTGTATAGATAGAAGATAGATGTAAGATAGGTTTATTCCCAAGATGTCCCCTCAAGGGCGGGTAAGCCCAACCTAAGGTCGAAGACCCAGTACCAAACCTGCTCTGGTACCATAAAGCAAGTTCGTTGTCCCGATAGATAGATAAATTAGGGATGTGTTAGTACGGGCGCACATGTCCGAATGAGGCCCAATAAGGCTCCATCCTAAAATCAATTGACAATAGGATACACAGCGTGCTTATGTATCGAGAATTCTCGGAATTTACGATTCCACTTTATATTAGTCTATAGATACATTTACGTTGGTGTCCATGTTACAACCTGAATGATCTAGTATGTATTAACATATTAATCATTATTTTTAAACAATTCTTTACCTAATGTCCATAACCATAAGTTAGGCTTCAATGTGCCGGTTTCTATATTGGATCCGAGGGTCTAGCCCCAATATGCTTAAAGTAGACACTTTCATATTGTTTTCTAGAGATTTTGTTCAGTTTATAAGCAAAATCCCAATATACGTCAACCAAATCATTCATTATAAATTGATCACAATAATAAGTGGAGGTATATGTCTAGATAATACTTACGTGGGGTTGCCTCTCCAGGCTAGTACTGGGGAGATGAGATGTCCTCCCACTTTTCTTCCCCATAGTTGTAGTCTTGTGAAGCCGGTACCGATTGAAGAGCCATCAATGCCTCCAACACTCCAAGAACATACGGAACATACAGAGATGAACCGTACCAACAATGAAACCACCCTAGTCTCCATGACGCCCTGGACTTCTTCGAGAAGAGCCCTCGTTTCTTCTTTAGTCTTCTCCTCTAAATCAAGTTAGATTTCGCATCCTTAACCAGCTTTTTGCGGGCTACTGTATGAGCCAGATTTCGTTCATCCTTGACACCATTCAATTAAACTCGTGGTTTGTAGCCTTTTGGTTGATTTAACCTAAGATGCTTTTCGAATTGGCTATTGGCAACAAGGATTAGGATTTGTAGAAGGAGATTTTAGCTAATTTGGACGATTTGTGGCATAATTTGAGATTTAGGGTTCATGTTTGGTAGAGATGCACTGTTGGCAGTTTTTGGGAGCTAGGGTTTCTTGGGAGCGTGGGAGCTTTTCGCACTTTCCTACCAATTGGTGCCTTCATAGCTGAACTCAATTCATCATGTCTAATGATGAGGGAACTTCGAATGTCACGCCCAACAATGCCAACATTTGCGAACTAATCCAAACCCTAAGTGTGGAAGTTCGTCAGAGTCATCTTGAATAAGAAAATCAGTGTCATCATGTTGATCAAGTCTTCCATATTTTGGAGACCCGCAATATTCTTGACGATCAGAACAAGGGCATATACGCCGAGAATCTGTTCAATGACCAGCGGCGTAACCGGGACGGTCCTCCGCGACAGCCACCGCCTCTACCATTGCCACCGCCGCCACCTCAACAAGTCAAGGTAGTTGCCGACGAGAACCCAAGGCAGGATTGCCCACCTGATGTCCGCATTTTAGGTAGATTTTTAGGGTCTAGATAGGTTAGATTTAATGGTGTTTTGTGCTTGAGTCTTGTGTTTTTGAGTCATTGTGCATGTGTTTTTGTATTTCCTTGAGATTCAGAAACTACGCATATTTGTGTCGTTTTGTAGGTGTTTTGGAGCTTGAAGACGAGTTTGGAGCAAGGCTAAGAGAAGATGGACAAGCTAGAAGGAAGATCTCAAGTGGACAAGCTAAGGAGAAGAGCTAAGAGGAGCTAAATCAAGAGGAAAAGTGAAGGAAAAAGCCCCAGGATCGAGCCATGGAAGGGTCGAGCTCGAGCTAGATCAACAACTTGGAGCCCAAGGAAAATAATTCTCAGGATCGACCCTGAGGGGGGTCGAGATGCAACCGACTCTCCTTTATCCGGATTTATTGTTGGGTTTCCAAATCTGTATTTAAGGAAGGTTGTTTCTTTGTGTTTCCTAGTTAGATTAGGACTCCTTTTCTTCTATAAAAGGAGGTTGAACCTTTAGTTTTCAAATCAATTAATTAATCAAGACTTGGAGAGCTAGGAAGGAAACTTGGAGAGCAAGTTTGAGAATTTGTAAGATTGATCTTTTGTTTAATTTGAATTCTAGTTTCGTTTTGATCATGTCTTCCTCTTCTTCTTCCACTTCTCTTCTTGCTATGTGTGAGTAGTCTTCTTAAGTTCTAGGGTTGGGTGAAAACCCAACACAATCATGCATGTTTAAAACTTGAATTCATGACTTGAATGTTTAAGGATCATATCTAACCTATCTTGTGCTTAATCCTTGATGAAAGTTGAGACATGTCTTGTAATTGGCTATAGCGAAAGTGAAAAGTTAGTTGCTTGATTAGATCTAATAGGATTATTTGCGAAAGTTGATATTCCTAGGTTGAAAGATAGGTAGAAGGTTGTTTGATTTGCGAAAGTTGATTGAATGGCTTGAATTGTTTGCGAAAGTAACTTTTCTATGATCTAGATGGCATGATAGTTGTGAATTCTTGTTGAAAGCATGTATGGTTGTTGTTGTGGTAGCCCTAGCCCTAGGATTTGCCTTTTATATTGATTAAAGACTTGTGTTTTTGCTTTGATCTCGACTCCCTAAGTCGCGCTCGAACTATTGCTAGTGATTGTGTGTGTGTCGTGTGTGTTGCTCTCAGGATCGACCCCCTTAGGCTCGAGATCGACCCTCCTCACGTCGATCCTGAGTTGTTTTGTTCTTGTTTCTTTTGCTCTTTTCGTAGTTTTTTCGACTATTCTTAGCACTACTCTCACTCCCGTGGACGATCCTGACTTCGCTATACGCAGCGGGGTCTTGACTACAAATTTATTTGTTCAAGAAACCCTTCAACAAAATCCGCATTGACGCGCGCTCCTCGTTTTAATGGATCTGATCCGTCGGGGTGGGATTACAAAGTGCAAACTTATTTTGATTATTTTCGCACAAGAGCGCATGAGAGATTGCAGTTGGTCGGCATGCTCATTGATGCAATGACCTCTGTTTGGCTCCCTTACTAGAGGCGAAACAATTGCCTTTAGACATGGGATGCCTTTTTGGACACCGTAAAGCAATGCTTTGATCCTCATCATTATGACGATTACGTGGGGTTGTTAGCAAAGTTGCAACAGAAGTCTAATGTTCTGGAATACCAAACCGAGTTCGAGACCCTATTGAACAAAGTTGAAGGGTTTTCGCAAGGGACTCTTATATCTCTCCTCAAAGTCGGGTTGAAACAACCGATAAAACAAGAATTGAACTTGCGAAATCCGACCTCATTGGCGCAGGCGTTTGCCTTAGCTCGGGAGTTAGTGGCCTCTTACACCGACACGATAGGGGCCTTCTCTGCATCACGTCGAGTGTGGAGTAACTCGGGGTTAAAGACGGGAGGTGTAATGTCTGGTCTCATTCTAGTTCTGGTATAGTTTTTTGATCGGCAAGATTTGAGTTTATTTATCTTATAGTTAAATTAATTAAATTCACTTGCCGAATTGGTCAAGTAAAATAACTAAATTATATCTAGTGGTGGTATTAATTAACTCTCCCATTAACTAAGTGATATGCTCTCTTTAGGATAGGTTAACTCTTGTATTTTAGGGTTATATTGAGTAATCTAGGTTAGAGTTTATGCTTAATTGTAATATCTAGGCCGAAAACACAAGGATTCAAGTTTCAAGAGTTTTCACGACATTTTGAGCTATGTGCCCGACACCTCTTGCTTGAAAGGGGTGGATCTGGAGCTATAGTGGTCGGATTGAGCTGATTTTGGTATCATTGAATGCCCAAAATGACTAATGTTTGTTAAATAAAATAAAAAAGGAAATATTTTTAAAAAAGTCTAAAATTATTTTTTGTATTAATATTTTTTCTAAAAAATAAGATATTTGAACAAACATTTTTCTTATCCCAATTTGAAAATATATATAGATAAAAAGAATTTATAGTTATTTTAGTATAAACAAGATTTCAAAATTACTATGTATCGATTTTGAAAATTAAAAGATAAAATCAAAATCTTACAAAAAATAACAACATTTACCCAGCATTTCCCGCAAGGAGCAGGATCTGGGGGGCCGGGTCAGGATGGGGGCATTCCAAACCTAGATGGAATGCGCCTGAAAAGACCCAAGGAACCGAACTAACCACCAAAAACCAAAAAAACCAAAAGAAAAGGTAAAAGGCTGCCACTGTAATATCCCGGATTTTCTGAGCAGAATATTTTTTTGGAAATTAAAATTTGGGGTAATGTGATAAGTTAATCTTATCAGTTAGAGCCGTAAATTGTATGAGATATATTTTTTTATGAATGCTCGTGGGGAATTATGAATTAATTAGGCGAAATTTGTTTGATCGTTAGAATATTGTATTATTTTTAATCCGGGTTAATTTTGAGCAAATGTGTACCGATAACCTTATCCTCGGTGTCATTTTTCCCCTCCGTTCCGTTTTCCATTTCTATGTGTATTTGCATGCCACGTTATATTTGGGTGGCACTTATTTTCTGCCACGTACCTCTCCCTGCTCTTTTTTTTTAATGATTTTCTACACCAAATGAAGCCTTCTGGGGGAGGGACGGAGGAAGCTGGCAGCTCCTCTCTCTTCTAGGGTGGGGGGTTCTTCTGGGGGAAAGTCCGCCATGTTTTGGTGTTTGGAGGAGCACCCAAATCTAAACTTCCTCTCCCTATGATCTTCGTCGCTCGCCGTGTGTCCCTCCTTCTTGGTTTCCATTTGGCCATCGACGTAACGACCCCGAGTCATCGACGACGTCGTTTGACTACGTCTTGGTCCTCGATCAGCCGAGATTATGTGAAGCCGCCGCTCGGTCTTCCCCGATTCTACCGACTTTGGTAAGTCCTCCTCTTTTGTGTGAATTTGGCTTGATGGAAGACCCCGTAAAGTACCCTTGTTGTTCGTTGCTTGGAGTTGCTGATCTTCCTTGGCCCGGTTTTCGTCTTGTTTGATTTGATAAAAATCGAATTAAATATCTCTCTTGGGTTCGAGATGGTAGTCTAAGGATTAGACTTCAATTTGTTTATTCTTAAGCATGAAAGTTTGGGTGAGCTTTTAAGTAAATTACAGATGCAAGGCTAATTCATTAGTTTGACTTGATTCTTTAGGGTCAACTTGGATTAGTTGAGTTAATAAAGGGACTTGTGTAATCCCACGTAGGTTAAAGATTGGAACACCATGATTTACAATAGCTAAGTTGGAGCTAGTTAGTGGGATAGTAATCTCATTAGATGATTTTGCTTAATGAACCAATTTATTCAATATATGGCCATGTATTAGTTAATTTTGGATTTAACTAGGCCCTTTCCAAAGTATATAACCTATTAGCTTTAGTTGGGTGATTTAGACCATATTTTAATTAGTTCGGCTTACCTTGGTTCCTTTGTTAGTTTGTATGGTTTCACGTGGAGTGGACTTACATAAACGTGATAAGCAAAACCTTAATTAATTGGTCAAGTTGGACCCATTAATGAGAAAAGGACTAAAGTGTTTTAAGTAAGGATAAAGGTGAGTTTTAATTTAGAGGTTGGATTTATTAACAAACAGAGGATGAACGTACATGCATGCGAACTCCTACTAATTAGCACAATTAATATGGATAAGTTATATAGCGGACATAGAAGGGGTTAGAATGGGTTGGATGAACCCAAGCTAATAGACTTGGAGATCAATAGAAGTAAGAGGGGTCCGGTGAACTCTTCAGTTTCGTACCCAGAACCCGACTCAGTGCTTATATTACTACTCATTACGTTATTGTCCTATTTTCGGGTACCAAAATGGACTAGGTCCTTAAAGTATTAAGGACCACCAAGTTAGTGTTATTCTCTCATGGTGGTGGTGTTATTGTGATTACTATTATTACTATCATAGTTATTGATATGATTTATGACATACTATTATGTTGTGATAAAACTGATTTAAGCACGTAGTTGGGTGACCTTGGGTTTGATTCCCTCGTATGAGGTGTTATATGTGCTATCATAGCATTAGAGATGAAAATTGTTGGATTAGTATATCGTTTCTTGAAAAGAATGATACTGAGACATTCCATTAATTGAGGTCTTAGTGTAGTGTCATGACTCTGCTTTTCTCCTGATCTGGGTTGATCATTCGTGCTTTGCACTTGTTAAACCTTGCGTTCTGTACGCTTGGGATTCGATCATGGAATTGTCATTTCCCTCTGATTTTGGCCGTACTCGGCATGATTCGTGCTTTGCACTTGTTAAACCTTGCGTTTTATACGCTTGGGATTAGATCATGGTGATGTTACCTCTCTCTGATCATACCATTCGTGCGTTGCACTTGTTAACCTTACGTTTTATACGCTTGGGATTAGATCATGGAGTTGGTACATCCCTTTGATCATTCGTGCGTTGCACTTGTTAACCTTGCGTTCTATGCGCTTGGGATTCGATCATGGAATTGTTATTTCCCTCTGATCTTGGCCGCACTCGGCATTAATCGTGCTCTGCACTTGTTAAACTTTGCGTTGTTGTACGCTTGGAATTCGATCACGGAATTGTTGCTTCCGTCTGATCTTGGATGTACTGGGCATTATTCGTGCTTGGCACTTGTTAAACCTTACACCTTATAAGCTTGGATTAGATCACGGAATTGTTACTTCCCTTTGATCTTACCATTCGTTCTTTGCACTTGTTAAACCTTGCGTCTTTTCTACGCTGGGGATTTGATTATGGACTTGTTACCTTTCTCTGGTCCCGGTCGTACCCGACATTTTAAAAGCTATAAATATGTGTGTGTTATATCAAGAGCCATATATGATAAGTGCGTTAGGCAAATTAATGCACTGGCCAGAACGCTTGGTCATTCCTGTTCGGTTTAGTTGTCGGAGACTTTTGAGAATCTTATGCACTTGTGAACGGTTCCCAGCACCGTGTTTATATCTCTTGATAACGGCCAAATATAGTGCTAGTCACTAAAAGTGTTGTCGTATCCCATAAAATATGCATGATGAAAATCCTGGAGTGTGTGTTGTTGTAAAACGAACTAGGTTGTGGATTGTAGCAGTGCAACTGATATCTATGTTGTGGGTGTTGCTACTTTTATTGCTAGTATTATTGGGATAGTCGTTGTACAACCGAGCTTAGGTTCGAGTAATCGCGACCTTGCTATTTAATATATCTGGTTTGAGATGTCTGGAATTGAAATAGCTTGAGGATGAGAGCTGTTGACTCTGATATATATATATCTCGTGAAACCATTTGGGTAAAGAGATGTCATTTAATTGAAACCTTCGAGTCACAATCATGCTTTCGTTCATCTCTACGTCGGAGAGAACATTATTAGCTAAATATTTAGGCGCTCGCGCCTTGACAAATTAGGTGGTCACCACCCTGACACATTGGGCACTTCGCGCCATGATAAATTAGGTGATTCATGTCTTGATGTATTAGGCGCTCTGCGCCCTGATAAATTTAGGCACTTCATGTACCTTTATAATTGGCACTTCGTGCCCGGAAGATTAAAGATAGTGTCGCTATCAATACGTTGATTTTGAATCATGACCGTCGTCACTCTATTACGCTATGGACATTCGTACTCTAGCGTGTTTTGTGAAGTAAGTTGCTTTCTCATATTCTATCAACAAACTGAACTTAGGTTCGTGGTATCTCGTTTTACCTGCTTGGAATGGTTTGCTTGACACATGGATTCTTTCGATTGAGTCTCTTGTGACTGTCGAAGTGAAGAACAATGAGGTTTCGTGACTGAGTCTCTTTATGAGTATCCAAATCGAGACTGGTAGAATATTCGACGGAGTCTCTATCGAGCGTCGAATGAAGGTGAATAATGAATTGATCGGGTCTCTGCTGAGCGTCGAATAAAGACGAGCGATTAAACAACTGAGTCTTTTATGAGCATCGAAATTATGAACAATGAAGCATTCGACTGATTCTTTGATGAGTGTCGAATGAAAGTGATGAGTTAACCAACCGAGTTTCCTACAAGTGTCGATGTAGGATTTGGAGATTGTGCTCTAGGTCATATTCTTATATGGAAAGATTCTTTTGGCTAAGTTTCATTAAGAGGGCAAAGAAGGGAGTTGGGATGTATTCTACCTTAATCAAGTCTCTATGAGGATTAAGGATATCAACTAGTGACAAGTTGGTAACAAATTTGTGAGGTGTTCGTATTTTAGTAATCCTTTGATTATTCATGGTCCATCTAGTATTGGATAACTTCTTCAGTTGTAATTACAGAAGTCCTACTTTAATCTCATGTCAGGTTGAGTCAGCAGAACAAATGATCCTTACTTAATCCTTTGCGGATTTGGATTTGGATTGACTATAAAACTCTATATAGTCGAGGGAATGGAGACCCTTCGACGTGAAATTCTATGATTGTTCTTTATGGGATATTAACTACCTCATAAGTTGTGATATAGAGCTGTCTCGAGGATATCTAGTGAAATCGGGATCCGAATTCTACTCGTTTGTTGGTAGTGGAGTTACTGACTGATCTTATCCAGAATTCTGTTCTTGCGTGACAATTTCTTCAGGATCCTTTCCACTTTCTCTTCTTTTGTATGTTTCCTGGTGTGTTTGGTTAGTTTACGATACATCAGGATTTGGAGGATTTGATCGACGTGTGAGGTTGATTATTGGAAGTTGGAGAGCTCATCTACCCATTAGGGGATAAAGAAGAAGCTGTAGCGAAGTCATGAATCATATTTTGTTCATTGGGGTCAGCTTCTAAGACTATTCTTGGTCAGTCATTTATTATGCTTCCGCAGTGGTATTTCTAGATAATCCCTTAACGCATAGTCAGACTTTAACTATCTGACCAAATTCCAGCCATAGTATCATCTGTTTATACTTCGAATGTGTTTTGTCCAAGCCTGAGTAATCTCGGGTTGGTTAAACCCGTGATTACTGGCGGTAATGCTCCCGTGTAAATTGGGGGCGTTACAGCCACAGGACCCAAAACACCCTGACGAAATGCCAACACTAGCAGACCACCCACGGAACACGACTCCACTCCCATGAAAGCTAACAGTCTACCACCCTGATCTTCTCCCTCCACCTCTCCCTACACTGCGCCAGGTCCACTGAAATTCCCAACAAACTGATGTCTTGCTTTATGCTGTCCATCCACCGTTTCTTCGGACGACCCCTACCCCTACAACAGGGACCTAAGTCCACCCGCTCACACCTCCTAACTGTAGCCTCTGGGATCCGCCTTTGGACATGGCCAAACCATCTCAGTCTCACCTCCCAAAGTTTGTCGCCTATGCTCGCCACTCACAACTTGATCCTGACATCTTACAAAAAAGAAAAACAATATTTCCCGAATTTAATTACACGACATTTTTTCAACAGGAAACAAATCATAGTATTTTACAGAGGGGTGACAGAATAGTTTGTTGTGGATGACTGGTTCTCTAGTGAGGGTGAGATAGCACAAAACTCGAACAATCTTCGAAAAACCTAGTTTTGTGATGAGTCCTCGCTTCGAAAATCGTGCATATATATATATGGAAACGACGATAGTAACAATACAGATGCATATATCATTCACAAAATTATTGGATAAAAATCTTAACCATATCTTCTACAATATCTTATTTTTTCCAAAAAATCTTAATTCTTCCAAAATCATTTCTTATTTTATATTTTCTTTTTCTTTTTCTATTTTTCAATTTTGTATTTAAAAATAATTTTCAAATTTTATGGCGGAATATATTTAATGTAATTATAATAATATTTTAATAAATTTCTATTTAAAAGAAAACACAAAATAATGTACATTTGATTGCAAAAACGCCCCAAACAATATGCTTAAGTATTTTGTCGTTTTAAGGATATTTTTGCAAACTTTTTTATTGGGAGGGGCACATCCGTAAATTTGCCAAAAAGAAAACTATTTAACAACACGAGAAAAAGGCAAAAGCCTATCTACTATAATACAGTATAAAGCGGAACCCAAGTCTTTGTTAAAATTTGCGCCACGTCATCAATCCTGAATAAAATAATGATTTTATTTTTTACATTGATTTTCAAAAAATAACTTATATATCTTCTTGATATCTTATCCAATTTCCTTATGTATACTTAATATCTTACTCAATTATATATCCTTATACGAATAAGGAAATTAAAGTGATTTTCTTTTATATCAATTTTTTTTATTAATTAGTATACATTTTTATCATTATTTTTTTTGGTTGAATTTTTGTCATTATTGAATCTTGAAGATTAGTAAAAAAAAATCACATGTGTCAATAGTATATTCATTAATAATATAAATTTGAATATAACTATTTTAGAATTAAAATTGTATGAATAAAAGTACATATATAGGTCAATAGGTTCGGACTTTGGTCTATCGGATTTTGATTATAAGTTCCCGAGTTAAAAGCGTATTCGTATCAAAATTCGATCTCAAATCGATTAATTCGGTTTTACATTTACATTACCCGTACATGGTACGGGGTTTGTACTAGTTGAAATTTGAAAGAGGAATGAGCACATGCACTCACATTCAGTAATGTACGATGCCACCGTACGTACTTGTATAAAATGTCAAGTTGCTTATACTATAATTTTTGCGTGCTCCACTTTGCATCTTCGGTAAGAAGACAAATACGCCCTTCGTCTTGTTTAATTATATTCATGTTAGGTGTAACTGTGCAAGTATAAGCACGCTAACCTATTATATACCCTCAAATCGGTCAATTAATCTACTCTATATATGTTCCCGAACTTGATTAACTTTATAATTGGGCTTACGCAACAACTTGAACATTGATTAATGATCAATGTGCCTTTTTGTTTGAGATAGTCAGATCTTCTTATCGTCTCTCTAAGTACTGTTTGTGTCAGTTTCAATGTTTACAGACGCGTCGATGGCTCGTCCTTTTATTTTTTCCTTACTAGTTTAATACTACTAATTGAGTAATACGTATCTACTTATGAAAGTTGGCATTGTATATTATATTACTGTATTTTTTAAAAGTTTGGATATGTGATAGATCGAAGTTGTTGTTATTTTGATATAACCCAAAATGTGTATACAAATATACTTTGAAAGTATACTTATTGTTTTTTTAATAAACAAACAAAACGAAATGACAACAAGTACGTGCCTTATTAATTCAATTATATGCACTTATCACTTCCAGTCCAGTCACATGGTGGTGTATAAGCAAACTATCGTATAATCAGGATTTTCAGAAAATATGATTCCACTTTATACTTATATTTTAGAGGTACATCGTTCCACTGATATATGCGAACTTTTTTAAGCATAAAAATCAATCTATCTAATATATAGAGAGGCAGTGTACACTTGTTATAATGAAGTCAATGAATAATTATAGACTGTTACGTAATCATCGTAACTATACACTAAATTGAATTTCTCAAAATAATAATTACTACGACATGTGTCAACTTCACATATATTGGACAACATCATTCATCTTTATTAAAAAAAATTAGTTGGTTAAGTTTGATTGTGGACCCCACGTTTATGTAAAATATAAAAGAATATATATCATTGTACTCGTCGTGTCCTCCACGACTCGTGTTTAGTAATTTTTGAATATATCATAAATTGAATCGTAGTGTGAAAACATAAAATAAAGAATTTGACATAATTTAATCTCATCGAATATTAGAAGTCATTAATTGTTATATAATTGATTAAGAATATATGTATGCAAATCATGCACTTATATTTTTATAGTCCATAACATACATTATTTTGCAAATTATATTTACTTATATTTTAGTATGCTAATCACCAACTTGATATAACCAGATTAAACATGTAGCTATCTTATTCATAACATTTAATGAATAATTTATAACCTCTATATGCGTGAATAAACCAAAAAATATCTTATTGAAATATAATATATTTTCAACAATCAAGATATTCGATCAATTATAGAAATATTTACATTAAAGTTTGAAAAGTTAATTCTTATCTAACGTTTGATGACAATATAAAATATATTTTATATTAAAAAACTTAAAAACTACGTTGAACGATCAAGAAAAATAGATAATATTTTTATCTAATCTTAAAAACCGCCTTTCAAGATAAAAATATATTGTTTACATTAAAATATAAAATATATTTTGCCAAAATTAATTCTTATCTAATGTTGGACCATCAAGTCATAGAAATTAATTATTATTGTTGATGTATTGGACGTGATACTAAGAGTACTTGATAACATAGAAGAAAATTTCAATGGTATATGTGAATTCATATTGAGTATCTTTTATAGAGAAAATTGAAGATAAACTATTTACGGAATATAAAATTACGGAAAAATGACTCAAAATAATCTCAAGTATCAACTTTCAACCAAAAATAATCCTAAGTTTGAAAATCATCACCAACGATACGAACTATCACAAAATTAACCAAAAGTGATTCGGAAGCAATTTTCGATGAGTTTTCCGGTGGAATCGATGATGCAGGGATCGAAAACTAGACATATCAACTTGATGTTTTACACTTGGTTGAAATATTTTCGATCGTCATATTAACGATTCCACCGAAAAACACGTTGGAAAAGGATAAGTTGAGCATTTTTGTTGGTTACTTTCATGATAGTTCGTATTGTTGGTGAAGATTTTCAAACTTGAGATTATTTTTGATTGAAAGTTGATACTTGAGATTATTGAGTCATTTTTCCTTAATTTTATATTCCTTAAATAATTTTATCTTCAATTTGCTAAGGACTCTTAAGCTTTCTCCTTAGTAATTAAGGAGAAAGCTTACGAGAGCCTCTATAAGGTACTCGACGAAAAGGGTGGCGAGCGTGTGCTGTATAGGCTGGTGAGGGCAAGGGATAAGTTGAGCTCGGTTTTGTATAGGGTTTATTGTATCAAAGATGAGAATGACCATGTTTTAGGAGATCAAGCGCCGTTGGGAAAGATACTTTAGCAGTCTATTTAACGAGGGTTGTGAGTCGGAGGAGAGTCACCAAGATTCAATTAGGAGAGGTTCCTTTTCTTTAGCCGGTTTACTAGACTAAAAGCAGTGTTCTAAAAATCTCTTCTAGGCCCCGTCTAGGCGCTAGGTGGTCCCCATCCACCTAGCTGTTTAACCCGCCTAGGCGGTGATTAGGTGTCCGTCTAAGCTGCCTAGGCAACTGTACAGGCCGCCTAGGCGCTAGGCAGTCCCTCTCCGCTTAGAGGCTGCCTAGCATTTTTTTGAACACTGACTGGAAGTCAGTGAGGTGATCCGCAAAATGGGTAATAAAAGGACAATGGGTCCGGATGAGATCCCGGTTGAAATTTAGAAATGTTTGCGCGTGAGTGGCTTGAGTGGCTTTCGAAACTTTTCAATGTTATCATTAAGACGGACAAGATGGCTGAAGAATGGAGGCTCAATAATTAAGTTGATCTCAAGCTACAAGAATAAAGGGGATATACAATAGTGTAGCAACTATATAGGTATAAAACTCTTTAGCTATATAATGAAAGTGTGGGAGAAGGCAATCGAGCTAAGATTGAGGAGACTAGTGCATGCGTCAAAGAATCAGTTTGGTTTCATGCCAGGGCGTTCGTCCATAGAGGCTATTGATCTGCTGAGAAGGTTGACAGAAGCGCACCAAGAGAGAAAGAGGGATCTGCATATGGTTTCCATAGACCTAGAGAAAGCTTACGACATGGTACCCAGAAAGTTGATTTGGGAGTGTCTAGGTGCCAGGATGTGTCCGATTCATTTATCAGAATCATTAAAGACATGTAAGAGGGGTCAAGGACGAGTGTGTGCACGCAAGGAGGGGATATAGAGTAATTCGAGGTAGGAGTGGGTTTGCATCAAGTTTCAGCTCTGAGCCCCAATCCGTTCACATTATCTAATCTTACACTCGCTTCAAATATTTTTATTTTGTATTATTTGATAACCAATTATTTAATTACTTTTTAGAAATTAAATAAAGTCCAAACTCTGAACCAGTGATAAGATTTGTTAATAAGCAACAAGTTTCCATTATTTTGCACACAATCATTTTTTTATCCATTACTAGCTTTCGTCATATTATAGCCACAAACTCTAGATTTATATAGTAGTATTTTTTTTTTTGAAGATGAAGAAGAAAACTAACATTTGCCTTCCGTACACCACCATTGACCTAGGAAACCAACATTATGAATCAAGCTCAGCCACTTTCTCTTTCTTTGAAGACCAGCCAATATTGAACGTGCTCTACTTCTAATTTCCCAAAAACATAATCTCAAAGAGCCTATGAAGAAATAGTCTCCAAATCAATCACAACACCTAGCTCTCCCAATCTAAAAGCCCTAACCCTATAGGAACACAACCACATCAAAGCTCACCTACGTAGCTACCAATTTCCCCTTTCTCTCAAGATCCAACAACTTCTCAATCTCAAATTCAATTCAAATCAAGTGCCCCCAATCGCCGATCGAAAAACCCTAACCCTAATCCTAGCTAAAATGGTGAGAGGGAAGATCGAGATCAAGAAAATCGACAACTTGGCGAGTAGGCAGGTGACTTTCACCAAGAGGAGAAAGGGGTTATTCAAGAAAGCTCAAGATCTTTCGGTTCTTTGTGATGCTCAAGTTGGTGTCATTGTCATCTCCTCCACCTCTAAAGTTTACGAATTCGCCAGCAACGGGTAAGCTTCCGATTTCGCCAATTGGGAGTAATTATATGTAGTTCGAATGCTAAGAATATTATGTGCTTCCTCTTATTATGTATGTATCTATGTATGGAAATTAATGAGCCACCTGACATCTTTCAAGCCTACTGGATCTTAATTTTCGATCCGTTTTCGCCCATAAGTTATCGATCCGAAAACATGTCATTTCACTAGCTATTTGGAATGAATGAATGGATCATTATTGTATATCTACTTATGTACAAGCAGTAGCATGAAGGCGTTGCTAGAAGAATACAGAAGGATAGAGGATGAAGGGAAAGTGATAAACTCTTCTTCTGAAGCCAAGGTAAATTTATCAAAATTATTATACAAATTCTAAGTTCTAGCTATATATAATATATCTCACCAGTACCTTAACATTTTTTATTCTGATTTAATTGATTTAGTAAATTAGTATGTACAACACAACGTACAGTCTTACATTAAATGTTTTTGAATATCATCGATCTCAATATCTCATCATGGCTGTCTTAAGCTAACACCACTTGAAACCGTATATGTCGTCTGAACCCAACTTCCACCATGAATCGGCTCGGAAACATTTCGGTTATATAGAAAATAAAGTTTCAGCCAAAACACAAAATCATAATTTAATTACAAACATTAGTGTTTACAGTACTAGTATAAAAATGACCCAACTGAAAAGCGGAGTTGTATGATTATTTGACTGCTCTTTAATCACCTTTCGCCTCTTTTTTGTTTTTGGTCGAAATCACCTTTCGCCTCTTAAAGCATTATTCTTCAACTGCTTTGATTATATATCCCTCAGAATGCTTCAAATATATAATTATAATGTTGCATTGCATTTAATTAATTATATTGAATTCTGATGCAATCTAATTTGGGTATAACTCATAAAATACCAAGGTTAAACTAGGTAAATTGTAACACCGTATTTGCAAATAGAATGAAGGGTTCACTTAAAGAGTACATATGATACCCGGTAACTTGAACATAGTAGTATACTAGTATAGCCGCGCCTTTCGAAAAAACTCTAGGATACATGGCGTGGCTCCTCTTCTCCTGTTCCGTCTCTTCAATGATCGACAAGCGTTTCATCGGTGGCGATCACCTCTGAACTCTGAAGTGACCGACTCATAGACTAGTAATCTCAATGAAGTTTGTAAATCTTGATGTCTCCAAGAACTTCATGATTTTTTTTCAAATTGGAATGTTGTATTATATTAAAGTTTGCATACTACATAATGATGATCCATGATGTTTTTAGTGAGCATTTTTATTCAACTAGTTCCTACTTCTAAAAACATACACTATAATGCATGGGCGAACCATTTTCGTATCCTAAAGTTGTTTCCCAAACATTTTCATATCCTACTAATTTTGGAATTGGAGTACGTTTCTTTATTTTCCTTTCGCCTTCTTGTGTCTGCATGGACGAACCATTTGCTTATTTGATGATATACATATTTTTCCAACGTACTGATACTATGATATGATCTATATATGTTGCATATATGTCAGTTAATTTGATCATCGAATTACTGTTTAATCTCTGTGCTTTCAAACAAACAGCTATGGAAGCTCGAAGCGGAATCGCTGAGGCTAAAACTGGAGGATCTGGGCAAACAACACAGGTTATATTAGTTATATGCATGCTTGATTATTACTAAATTAAAGTGTGCAATCTAGATCAGTGATGACTTAAAACTACTAATGCACACTGTTTAAGTCATTTAATTAAGATGTAACTAATCTATTTTATGAAATGCAGGCTTTGGAAAGGGGAAGGTCTTGCGGGCCTAAACATGGACCAAATTGACCATCTTGAGAATCGAATGGAGGCCACTATCACTGCTGTTCGTGCTAGAAAGGTACTCTATATATTTATGCATTTCATTTAATTTTAATTTTGGTGGCGAAGACTATATATTGCCGTCTATAACAGGAATGAATGAGACGATTTAACATATATAACTTATATCTTAATTAATCCTACATATACTGTATACATATAGGATCAATATATGATAATTCTGATAAGGAGTGGAGTGTTTTTCTAATCTTATTATTATTGATAGCACTTATATTAATTGTATCCACTTCATTTGTTTACTCTCTTTGCCTGAACATCGATCTTGGGACAAACCTTAAATTGCACGGAAATATAAACACAACCACATGCACTACAAAAAAAGGGTAAAGCTAATTAAGTTGTAATGTTGTTGTTTTACCATGTGCAGGCAGCTCTATCGATGTACAATATTGAAAATATGCAAGTTGGTAAAGTGAACAGTACTAGTAGTAACCACAGACAGATGGGAAGAATATTCCACAAGGTACGTATCACTCTCTTCTTCATTAAGGACTGTTTTTACGTGCATTTATTCACTTGTTAAACACCTTATACAAATGTAGCTAATTAAGCCTCTTTCACATGTATAAAATCACTTGTGAAGTTGTTTTGCAATGCCATTGCTTGTTTCTTTCTAGTTTCAAGAACTCTAATTGAACAAATTAACAAAGTTCAAGAGATTCAATTGTAATCTTTATCAAAATATATAGGAACATATATATTTGACTGTTGGGTTTAAGACGCATAATGTTCATATGTTAAAGAGTAAATTAAGATCTAGGTAGGTCGGATTAGCAAGATTTTCTTAATAAGCTAAAATTATTTTAGTTTTAACTTATCTAACTAGTCTAAATTTCTCTTCATTTCTACTACTTATAGAGTGTGAGATTGATAGATTAAAAGTGTATTACAAAGTGTTATATTCAAATTAGGAATGAATTTTTGATATTTAAATGCACAGCCTTGTCAAGACTGACTCAACGTAATAAATGCATAAATGGTGACATTTAAATGCATTATAATACTTTACCATGCAATTTTAATGTTTTACGATATTCTTTTGCTTGCCGCATATTCACACATTACATGTTGATAATAAATACTCTTCTACTATATTACCCTTGGGTTATTCCTCCTATTTTTAATTAATTGGTTTTAGGATGGAATTCGACCGGACTTGTGTATTGGGCGATCCCCGATGCATCGGCCCATAGAAATTTAATACAAGTTATTTCGCACTCATGCAAACTCACCATTTACATATGTGTCTAATGTGCATTCACTTTCATTTTATTACATTTTCCATGAGATGTTTTATGCTAATTTTGTATAGGGCTACGCACAAAGCGAAAAGGAAGAAGTAGAAAAATCAATTTCACAAATCAATCTGAATGAGCCGTTATCAGCACTGGACCTGCAACTTGGCCTGCCCCAGGCGAGCTTATGACGCCAGGCCATATTTATAAACTTTGTTTTAAGCTTTGCAAATACATATACTAATAGTGATCCAATTAATAATGGCCGGTGTTTTCATGGCCTTGAATACACGTTAACCGTTGCACTTTGGAATGAATGTGTGTCGTTTGATGGTTTTCTACACACCTTACTAGCTTTGTGTCATTTGATGAATGTGTATCATATACAGTGTTCTAAAAATCCCTTCTAGGCTTCGTCTAGGCGCTAGGCAGTCCTTGTCCGCCTAGCCTTTTAACCCACCTAGGCGGTGCCTAGGTGTCCATCTGGACCGCCTAGACAACCGTTTAGGCCGCCTAGACAACCGTTTAGGCCGCCTAGGCACTAAATACCAGAGTCTCCTACAAAGCTTTTTAGAACATTTTTTAGAAGCCGTGTAACGTTTTTTAGAACATTGGTTATATGATATACAAATAGTGCAGCCACAGAGCACTAAATACCAGAGTCTCCTACAAAGCTTTCATCACTTTATAATTTGATTTTCAGAGAAACCCAATGGACAAAATAGAGAAGCTAGAAATAAAGATGCCCCACAAATTATCATTTAAGAGCAGCTAGGTAATACAATGCTCTTATTAATTTTGAAATGGAAGATAAGATTTTCAGCCATGAGTTGCATAGTTTGTATTGAGCATTTTACCTAATTTCCGAGCTCTTGAGAAGCCAACTCGAAAACTTTCGTTGCCGCCCCATAGCCAGGACTTTGCACTTCAACTTCTAGCTTTTGCACATCTTTCCCGTCCCCGAACAGCCATCCAGATAGTTCTTCATCTGCAATGCAGCCATACAAATCATCATTCCCAGAGTCAGCATCATCAAAACATTCATAACAATTCTTCCGGAAATGCATATAGTTTAGCCCATCCTCACAAGGAGACTCATAATTCAAACTATTCAGCATTTCCAAATTGCTGTGATTATAATTGTAACTGCGCGAGATGGCCTGTTCTTCGTCTGGATGTGGGGCTTCCAACATCTCCATTTCACCAGCATATGACCCATCATCGGAGCTTTTGAGGCTGAAGAGCCAATTTTCACCCCAGAAGTAGTTGAAGTAGTCATTTTTACTAATTGCTTGCTCTTCTTGGTTGAATAAGGGCTCATCTCCTATGGAATGGTAATAAAAGGCTTCACTATCAAGGCCAAAACCCTCCTTTTCGATATCAAATGAATCAGAAGCATAGGAGATTTCATCTGAAATGTCTTCAGGATACAAAACCTTGTCCTCGACCGAAAAATAGAAGGTGGGATCATATGAAAACATTTGGCTACACAGATCAGAAGAGAAGTAAGGCATCCTCAGAAGCTAAACTTGAACATTCTATGGCATGCAAATGGAAGTTAAAAAAAGGAAGTGTTACAGATATTCACATTGTAATATGAGAGAGCTAATATAGAAGAGCTAAAGGTTTTAGAAAACCGAAAGAGATGAATGATGAGAAGAATCGGATTCTCGCTAGAATAAAATGGGTAAAGGTGTTAGGAGGACTGAATTAATTCAAAGGAGTAAAGTGGTTTGATCAAGCATCTGATGCCATATTCCTTAAAATAATTGAGCAGTATCAGAGCAGGAAAAAGGAATCCCTTTCAATGATATTGAAAATATTGAATTTCAGTGAGAGTGAATTTTTGCTTTATGCCTACATGCTTGAGCTCCAGGCCCCCATCATCCCAATATGCTTTAAGCCCTCAAAGACATTGATCTCATCATATCAAAAACGCACCAATATGGTTTTCTCTACGCATTTCGGGCCTCTTTCTATCCTCTGTTTCTATCATTACAAAGGAAACAAAGACTAGAGCCAAATCTATCATTATTCCGAAAAGCACAGTGGGCTAGAAAAGCTTCAAAAAAGAAGAAGTAGGATAACAGGCTTAATTGATTCTAGCAATTAGTCATAGCATTCCTTACAAGAGTTTTAGCAACTTGTAGAACAAGAGACATATAGACAGAAAATGCAATCCATGATGTGGTGTAATTATGGATGGTTAGAAACAAAAATCACACACATATTGTTTAATAGACCGAATTTGACATGTAACTTAGAAACATCACAAATAAGCACAGAGACTCAGGATATACCTAATTATATCTTAATATTCTTGTGCCCAAGAGCATAAGATAGCTAGCCTGCAAACAGATCCACAAAATACTGATGTCAGCAATTTCATATCAGTTCTCATAATAATGGTTTCCTTGAGAAACCCTTACAAAATGCCCCAAATACCCATTTCAGCTGAATAACACTGTCATGAACTGCACGTAAATGTAGTGATGTACTATACCCAAAAGAAGAACTCTTACCTTGGGTTTTATGGTGCACAAATGCATTGGCATAATCAGTTGGAAGTTGTATTTAACTATTAACAGCCTGTTTGAAGTCTTCTAATTCCTTTGAAGAGGCACCATAAACAGATTTTATTGTCTCCTTACAAGCACTGCAGTTTAGCAATAGTGAAATGTGGATCAATGATAACTATAAAGGCCTTTTAAGGGAATGAAAATAAGTGGTCGTTTACAGTGCATGCTATGGACGTAAAATTAAGGAGACCTGCAGGCTGCCTTGTTGAAGTGCCTTTCCTTTATCCCATACAACATCTGGAAGACATCTGGCTGTGCACAACAAAAATATGGTCGTTCTACATAGAAAAAGTGAAAAGTTGAGACAACCAAATTACAAACACAGAGTATGGAAGTATGCATAGTACAGCCCAAAGCTACTTACCGTCATATATGGAACATGTTCGATTACTTTTATCATAGTGTATGCACCATCCATCTGGACCTATCATACTTTGGTAAAGCTGAAGTTTTTAAATGAATGATATTCAGCAATGTATCCAGAAGAAAAGCAAACTATTTAGAGTATAAGAAACGAAATAATCTATCATCTAAAGACTATCGATCCAATAATTAAGTTATGGTTTACCAGTCCTACTACACCACTTCATAGTCTGCCCAAAATCATTGCTTACAACGTTTGCTTTGGTGTTGCTCTATTAGTACAGATACAGTAACACAAAAAAATTGGTTCCCTCAAGTGATTAGCCTACTAACATCAGCTTTTCATGTAGTGAAAAGAAAAGAAAACTGTAGAAACAATATTCTGTGTAGCCTGATCTTACTCCTAAATCCCCAAATAAAAACTTATGCCAATCATCTCTGGTGACAGGCTTACATATCATCCTAACCCATTTCCTAGCATGAAATTTAGTTATCATGGCACCTTCATTTTGTTAAACTTGTTGGTTATCGAAACCACCCTAAACCTAGCATACTAGAGAGAATATACACCACAGGTAAAACTAGTTGGTGTAGTTAGATTTATCAGCTTGCTCTTCCTCTGATCAGCCAAACTATACATTGCATAAGATATGCCCGTGTTCTGTCCATCTGGAGTCAATCAGAAACCTTCCTTAGCATTTGGCTAGACAATGTGCACTTGAACCACATATGAGGGTCAGTTTTGATTTCAGTCCTGATTCTCTTCAGCAGTCCGTCCATTGTAGAATTGAAGGGCATTCTGAATGCCTCCTAATTGCCCATTAAAGGGTTAGGGTTTCCCCCCTTGTCACAATTGAAGCCTCCTAAGGAAACTTATAACTCCATGGCAACACATTTGGAAGGGGTTCTAGTTACTAATCTCTCCTTATTCCTCTCTTAGTTCCAAAATTCGATTCATATCTGAAAGAAAGGAGAAAGAATGGACCTGGGTATCAGAAGGGTCTTCGAAAATCTCCTCAGGAGTTGCGAAAGCAGGGCCCTTGTTAAGCTTGCAACAGGCTCCGCAGTTCTTGACACACTGCCATAAAGGCTCCTTCTTTAGCTTGCCATCGAAACCCACGGCCGAATTGGCTTTGGGGGGCTTGTTCTTCCCGGTGGGCTTTGCTCGGCAGGTCACTTGCGAAACGGCATTCAAGTGGTGGGAGGGAAGAGTTGATACTTGCCACATTTTGCGAGGTCTTGAGACAATGCCCCGCTCTGAAATCTACATTCGGGCAGTAATAAGGCAAGCACACTCAACGGATAATGGCTTTCTACCAAAAAACTCAAAAGAAAGGAAGGAACATGAGTTTGTTAATTAAAAAAGGAAAACACACTTACATGATGATGATTTGTTAATTAAAAAAGGAAAAATAATTCAAAATAATCTCAAGTATCAATTTTCAACCAAAAATAATTTGAAGTTTGAAAATCATCACTAGCAATACTAAGTATCAAAAAATTAACCAAAAACGATTCGGAGACATTTTTTGACGACTTTTTCGGTGGAATCAATGATGCTAGGATCGAAAATTAGACATAACAACTTAATATTTTACACTTGGCTGAAATATTTTTAATCGTCATATCAACGATTTCATCGGAAAACACGTCGGAAAAGGCTTTCAAATCGTTTTTGGTTAATTTCGTGGTACTTCGTATTATTGGTGATAATTTTCAAACTTGAGATTATTTTTGGTTGAAAGTTGATACTTGAGATTATTTTAAGTCAATTTTCCATTAAAAAGTCAATTTTTGTAAGATATTTTAGATCAATTATTTACCCTAAATTAATCAAGGGGAAATTGCATTTAATCACCCCTTATTTTACACTTGTTGCATTTAACCACCCCTTATATTTTTTTTTGCATTTAACCACCCCTTATTTACAAATTGTTGTATTTAACCACCCTTTATATTTTTTCCTACACTTAACCACCCCTTATTTACAAATAGTTGCACTTAACCACCCAATTATCGACACCTATCTCTTTGACAAATTTACCTTACATAAAAGATATTGTAAATCAATTTACGTCATAATTATTATAAGCAAAGTAGTTGTATCCGTCGTATCATGCACGACTCGTGTTTTTGTAACTTTTTAAATATATCATAAATAGAATCGTAGTGTGATAACGTATAATAAAAAAATTTGACATAATTTAAATTCATCGAATATTAGAAGTCTTTAATTTTTATATAATCGATTAAGAATATATTGCTATGCAAATCATGCACTTATATTTTATAGTCAATAATATACATTATTTTGCAAATTATATTTACTTATATTTTAGTATGCTAATCACCAACTTGATATAATCAAATTAAACATGTAGTTGTTTTATTCATAATATTTAACTAGTAAATCCAAATTAACTTATTCGAGATCGAATTTTGATATGAATCCGCTTTTAACTCTAATATGTATGATCCAAAACCAATACACCGGAGTCCGAACCTATATATTGACCTATATATGTACTTCTATTAGTACAATGTTGTTTTAAAATAATTCTATTCAATTTTTCGTATTTATATTATGATTTAGTATACTATTGATATATGTGAAAGGTTTTTACTATTCTTCAAGACTTCATAATAACAAAATTTTATACTGATTAATAAAGAAAAATTGTTATGATATCAAATAAATAGCTTGAATTTTTGTCTTCATAAGAGGATGTAATGTTGAAAAAGTCATAATAGAAAAAAATCTTAAGATATATAAAAATGGGTAAGATATCAAATAGATTTAAGAAAATTGGATAAAATATAAAGTAGATATATGAGTTATTTTTAGAAAGTATAATGTAAAAAAATAAAATCATTATTTTATTCAGACTTGATGACGTGGCGTAAATTTTAACAAAGATGTGGGTTCCGCTTTATACTGTATTATAATATATGAATAATTGTTTGCCTCTATATGCGTGAATAAACCAAAAAAATATCTTATTAATATATTATATATTTTCACCAATCAAGATATTCGATCAATTATACAAATATATAAATTAAAATTTGAAAATATAATTCTTATTAAAATATAAAAATATATTTTATATTAAAAAACTTAAAAACCACGTTGGACGATCAAGATAAATAGATAATATTTTTATCTAATCTTAAAAACCGCCTTTCAAGATAAAAATATATTGTTTACATTAAAATATAAAATATATTTTACCACAATTAATTCTTATCTAATGTTGGACCATGAAGTCATAGAAATTAAATATTATTGTTTACGTATTGTATTGTACGTGATAGTGTGATACTTGTAGTTTTGAGTCCTATTGTACATTTGTACGTGATACTATGAGTAACTTATAACGTAGAAGAAAATCAATCAATGGTATATGTGAACGCATATTGGGTATCTTTTATAGAAGAAAATTGAAGATAAAATTATTTTACGGTATATAAAATTAAAGATAAATAGTATGGCTTTAAAGATAAAGTTGAAACTTAGATAATTAAGGAAAATAAAAAAGATATATAGGGTTATTATTATCTATTTGAGTTGAAAAAAAAAATCAAGCGGGGCCAGAATTAACGTGGAGGCTCGAAATTCTTCGACTTTAATATATGGTATAGATAGATATATCCTTCATAATTATCTAAGAGAATTTATTTCACAATCTACGTGAATCTTATAAGAATGGATGTAACTCATATACCTTACATGAAAAGTTACCTAGACAACATTTATGTACCTTTATCACCTACACAATTATCTCCTCTATTTATCTTACATAAAGTTACATATACAAAATCTGCATAAAATTAGTGTCGTGGTCCCAAGGTGGAGCCCTTTGGTCTCTCAATCTGTCCTCAACAAAAGCTTAAAGGGCACAACTCGAACCCTAGAATGTGGGATCCTCAAAATCGAAGGAGAAAAAGTCCAAATCGAAGAAGGAAGACTCCACTAAATATCCTTTCTTGGATTCGTATAAGGAGATGGGGGATTATGGTGTGGAAATCAAACTCAACACTCTGTAAGAAGCGCCTGGTTGTGCGCAGAGGAGAAGCTTTCTCTTGCTGGGAGTTCTCTGGGGGGAACGAACAGGGGGGAATGGGAGAGCGGGTCTCCAACAACACCCGCTCGGTGGAAGATGCAAGCAGAGAGGAGGGATCCTTCCTCGGTGATACGGTTTACGTTGGTATTCAAGCATTGAGGTGCGATATCTCCAAACCTTTTAACCCCAAATATCAGTATTTGAAGTTTACTGCTCCTTGGGATTACTGTTATACTGCTTGGTATTATGGCTTGGAAGGGATCTTTTATGGGAAGAGAATGCGAATGTTGCCTGATTCTCTCACTCAAAATTATGCTCTTAATTCTGACATTAGAAGTTCTTCTTACTTGGGGATGGTAATGTTTGATTCTAGGCTGTGTTTAGGGGTATTGAGTATGAATCAAGAACACGCTGTTAAGAAATCCCTCAACTTTGGTCCATATATTGAGAAATTATCCGACTCTGAACAACAAGCAAAGGGGAGAACCCATGAACAACATGAAACCGAACCCACTATGGTTGAGGAGACCATAAGTAGTGGTGTTCTTGAGAAGAACAAAAAATTCAGTGCGTCTGGTGTAACGAAAGACAGAAAATTGAAGCTGTATAAGGCAGCTTACTGGATCAATCCCTTCGATCATTGGTGTATTGGAAATCGAAATTGGTATTCTTGGATACTTGTAAGGTTTTTTGAAATCAAGATATTGTGTACAATCTGGCTGATTTCTCAGTTTGTCATTGGACGGCTTCTACAAACTTGTACCAAGATTTGGTTGGATCAAAGTAGAGTAAAAATGGACTTTTTTCAAAGATTATATATTATTGAAATCATAAGAAATTGCCTACTTGATGTTTGTTGTTTTAAGTATCTAGATGCAATTTACCCTTGGCTGCAATATGAATATCACTATAACATAGTTAGTGTGGTGCCCGACCATAGTCTGGTTAGCATGAAGAGTACACTATATATGAGTAGTTGGGAATATAAAACTTTGGGGTTCAAAAAGAGGAAAAAATTAGAGATTAAGCTCACGAACAACTCAGCACGCAGATTGAGGAACACTTGTGATCATAACTATAAGTGTTTCCCCCTCCATTGGACATGGATACGGATGAGTAGTGTAGGTAAATTTGCAAAAGTGACGATTAATTGGTACATGAATACGAGAAAGTGTGATCCTTGGTGTATAGACATTTATGCATACACTAGTTATCTATGTTTCCCGTACCTATGCTTTCCCGCTAATTGGACTAATGATAAACCGATGAGTTCCATATGTGCTGGTTGCCCTCATACAAGTAGCTTTCTCATGAGAATTTATTTTATTAATGTTCCCCCTTGCAAATGCATGAGGTACCCTTACATGACTAAGGAGCTTGAACCGCAAATCTCATCATGGCACCATGAGTACACCTTGTTGTTTACTTACTGGTGTCGACTCCCTAGACTTGAGGAAGCCAGCCTCTGCATCTTCTTAATGCATAAATGGAAGCTCACACAATGTAACTCTAGTGAATTAAGACATCGGCTATGCATGCAACCTTGCTTGTATATACAGGCGGTTATAATACTTGTGTTCCAAAGCTATTTCGAGCTCCGCATCTTTGTTAAGAGGCCGGAAAACTGTAGTAGATATATGATCAAAGAGCCTAGAACTCGCGTATATGTAGAAACGGATTGTCCCATTAGCCAAGTTTTATTCAACATCGAATTGCAGATGAAAATGCGGTTACCTAAGACCCGTGGGATTGTAAGTATCCCTAGACATCCTCAGTTATATAAGGTCTCATGAGGATAAGCACCTGGAATAGTCGTGGAATGGGTCGTAAATCCTTCTGGCCGGAGGTAGACACATTTTGTAAAATAGAACGGATTAATATAATGGCAATAATGGAAACTAAAACTGATAAAGAGTCGGATGAATGTACATGGAAAAAAGCAGGGTTTGACAATCTCGTATGGTCTCCTGCTTCTGGCAGAGCGGGCGGACTATGCGTCATGTGGAAAGCACATCAACTCATAAATGAACAAATAGACTTGTTAGTACACGAACCGAGATTTGTCATTTTAAAATGCAAAAACCTAGCCACTAAATACGTCATGATAATTTGTCTAATCTACGCTCCGCCCCAAGAAACAGATAAGGATAACTTCTGGAAACAAGTGTCCGATACAATAAAACAAATAAACCTCCCTACGATTGTAATGGGCGATTTTAATGAAATACAAGGTCCGAGTGAAAAAATGGGCGGTAACCACCCGGAACCTAGTAGGTTTGAACGACTCCATAAGTTCAAAAATGAATGTGAACTATTTGAAATCCCAATCCTAGGAAACATCTTCATGTGGAGAAAAAATAAGACTGAAATAGACAACATATATGAAAAACTTGATAGGACTCTTGTTAGTAACAGTATACTACAATATTTCCCAAACATATACACTCGAAACTATGCATTCTCGTCGTCGGACCATTGCCAAATTATGACAGAAATAACAAATGAGCAAACTCAAAAAGCGCTCCCGTTCAAATTTGAAAGAATGTGGATGCAACGAAAGGACTTTCGCAACGTAGTAAAGCAAGCATGGCGAGTCGACTTCCAAGGGTCCAATATGTTTAAGCTCGTTAAGAAAACCCAATTACTAAAAATGCATGCGAAGAAGTGGAACAAGCACACCTTCGGCAACACATTTGAGCAATTAAAAGTTGTTGAGCATGAATTAACTAACATCCAACAACGTATTCAGACAACTCCAATCCCAAGTCTCATCCAGAAACAAATCCGCTTGATTGAGAAAAAAGACAAAATTCTTAGATTCCATAAGACATATTGGAAGCAAAGAGCTAAAGATAAGCATACTAAATTGAATGATGCAAACACGGGATATTTTCATAAAATAGCTAATGGAAGGAGGAACCGAAAACTTATAAAAGAAATTAGAACAAATACAGGTACCCAAGTGACAAGGGAAGAGAACATTAGGAACGAGATTCGAAAGGACTTCATGCGAAGATACAGATCCGAACCAATTAACGAAACACTACTACATAATTATCTAAGCCTCGTAAGTTGTGAGGTATCTCAAGAAGACAATGAGGAACTCATCAAACCTGTAACTAATGAAGAGATTCATCGTGCCATAATGCAAATTGGATCGGATAAGTCCCCTGGTCCGGACGGGATGTCATCCGGATTTTACAAAAAGTATTGGGACATTGTAGGGCCTACTGTAATTAAAGCGGTCAAAAGTTTCTTCCATTCGGGGAAAATATTGAAACAAATTAATCATACCTTCATCACGCTACTTCAAAAAAGAGAGAATCCAGAGTCAACAAACCACTTCCGACCCATAAGCCTATGCTCTACCATTTATAAAACTATTGCGAAAATCATCACGGAAAGACTTAAACGAGTCATGGATAAACTTATACATCCCTTACAAAGTGCATTTGTTCCTAATCGAGCAATCCACGATAACGTCCTCATTGCGCATGAAATCCTCCACTCCTTTAGAGGAAGAAAAGGGAAAGATGGATGGCTAGCCATCAAACTAGATATGGAGAAAGCATATGACCGCGTTGACTGGATGTTTCTTAACAAGGTATTGGAGAAACTTGGATTTTGTAGCACCTTTCTCAATTGGATAAAAGAATGTACACAAACAGTGTCCTTCTCGGTCCTTGTCAACAACGGACCTACCGAACCATTCATACCTGCTCGAGGACTCAGGCAAGGGGACCCCCTATCACCCTACCTCTTTATCCTCGAAATGGAAATCTTAGCAAGGAAACTCCAACACATTAGCAATGAACCACGAGCCCCGATTGGATTCACCCTTACGCGAGGTGGCACCCCAATTCCATTCCTCGCGTTCGCTGACGACATTATCATTTTTAGCAAGGCAAACCAAAAAGCATGTGACCAAGTAAAGCAAACAATTGAGGAATATTGTGCAATCTCAGGGCAAAAAGTTAATTTCCACAAATCTACTTTCCACCCTTCTAAATCAGTGGACAACCAAGGAAGAATTAGAGTCCAGCAAACATTGGGCATAACACAAATGTCTAACCTCGACAAATACCTGGGTTGTCCTATGATCAATAGCAAAGTTAGTAAAGAAACTTTCAAGGATGTTGTAGGTAATACAAAAGCGCAACTAACCAAATGGAAAGCAAACAACCTCTCTCAAGAGGGGCGATCTACCCTGATCCGATCGAACTTGACAACGAAACCGAGTTATGTGATGCAAAGCTTTATGCTGCCCACCAGTATCCACAATGAGTTAGACCAAATAAATCGTTGCTTCTTATGGAACAAGGATCAAAACTACAAACCCCTAATCGGATGGGACAGGATATGCAAGCAAAAAGAACTTGGCGGCTTGGGAATAAGAAAATCAGAACACATGAACAAAGCGTTTCAAATGAGGTTGCTCTAGAAGATAATCGCAGAGCCAAACAACATATGGGTGCGAATGGTCACAGAAAAATACCTTAAAGAAGATGCCATCTTTACATATAAAAAGCAAGTGAACACATCCTGGCAATGGTCACAACTGATGAAACTGCGATCTGAGTTCTTTGAAGGACTGATTTGGCAAGTGGGTGACGGAGAAACCATTAACTTCTGGACTGATAATTGGGCAATCAATGAACCATTGAAAAATCATGCGCTTAATCCGGACGGTACAATTGGGGAAATGAAGGTGAATAGTGTCATAACCGATGATAAGAATTGGAATAGTGAAGAGCTCACCCGATTGCTACCACAGAATGTTGCAGACAAAATCACTGCAATCCAAATACCAGAAAATCCCCTACGTGACCGCCTATATTGGGCTCCAAGTAAAAACGGCTGGTTTTCGACAACCTCAGCCGTTAATCTGGTAGCAAAAACAAACACACATAACCCGAGCCAAAATAGTTGGATTTGGAAATTAGACACATCCCCAAAAGTTAAGAACTTTCTCTGGAAAATAGACATGAATGGTCTACCGACGAAGGATAGGCTACGAGCAAAATGTGTGGCAGTTCCCCAAGCTTGCATTTTGTGCAACGGAGCAAATGAAGACATCGGGCATCTGTTCGTGGATTGTCCACACACGCAGTGCATTACCCAGCAAATTAACCCAATAATAGCAGAAACAATACAAAATTTTGATACCACAGACAAAACGCCCAGAAACATAATAACAGACATACACCAATTGATAGGTACAAAAATGTTCACGGAGCTCGCCACTATATGGTGGTGCTTGTGGCATCAAAGGAACTTGAAAGTGTTCCAACAAAATCATGATAATGCAATCACAGACATGACCCAATATATCCGAAATCAAATTATTAACTGGAAAAGGTCAAAGAAATATACAAAAGACGAGGAAACTGGGGTAAGAAATTGGAGCAAGTCAAAACGGAAATATCAAAACAGAACATGGGAAAAACCAGAAAACGGATTCATTAAACTTAACTTTGACGGTTCGAAACTAAATGATGAGTCATCCTCTGCGGGATTTGTTCTAAGAAACCATAAAGCAGAAGTAATTAGCATGGGGGCTATGAAGTATGGTCATAACTCAATTCTAATCACTGAAGCCCTCGGTCTACGAGATGGAGTCAGGAAAGCCAAACAACTCGGGTACAAAAAAACAGAAATTGAAGGTGACAACTTGATGGTCATTGAAGCTACTAAGGGTACGAGAAAGTGCCCTTGGCAAATTGACTTACTGATCTCGGACATCAGGGCTTTCCTCCAAGGTTTCGAGTCAGTTAGAATCAAGCATGTGAATAGGGTTCTTAATGCCGTGGCTGATAAAATCGCGAAACTGGGCCACGACCTCCCTATCGATCACATTGAGAATCATCAAGAACTTAATATTCTCATCCGAAAGGATGCTCTAGGTCGTTCCCCATAAACGGGACACCTAATTATTACCTCATCAAAAAAAAAAAAAGTGTCGTACAAATACAACAACATTAACCCAAGGGAATCCCATAATCGCGGGATCCAGGGAGTTAGGATGGGGGCATTCTAGACCTAGATAGAATGCACCTAATACGACTCAAACAAAATTGACCAACCGCTCAAAAACTAAACAGAAAGGCCTCGAACGAGACAAGAAAACTAAAAACTACAACTAATAAGAACGAGAAAACCAAGAAGAAAAGGAAGTTAAAACTAACAAACACTAGTCGACCAAGCGAGAGAACCGATGACCCACACACGAAAAAAGCTCTACCATCCAGTTGGTTAATTGTCTAACACACTGATCTTCTCCCTCCAACGCTGTTTGCACTGCGCCAAATCCACAGAAATCCCTAACAAGCCAACATCCTACTTTATACTGTCCAACCAACGCTTCATCGGGCGACCTCTATCTCGCTTGAAAGAGCCTAAATCCAAACGCTCACACCTCCTAACCGTAGCGTCTAGGTTTCACCTCTAAACATTTTCAAACCAAAGAAGTCTCGCTTCTCTTAGTTTGTCGCCTATGCTGGTCACCCCTAACTTGCTTCTAATGTCTTCATTTCTGATCCTATCCGACCTCGTATCACCACACATCCATCTGAGCATTCTCATCTCTACAACTGCGAGTTTCTACTCTTGCGCCTTTGTCGTCGACCAACACTTTGCACCATACATGATCGCAGGCCTTATAACAGATCTGTAAAAATCTCCCTTGAGCTTAAGCAACACTTTTTTGTCACACAGAACCCCTGAAGCCGCCCTCCACTTTTGCCAACCTCTCTGAATTCTAGACCTAACATCTTCATCAATACACTTGTCGCATTGCAAAACAGATCCCAAATACTTGAAATTCTTCTTCTTTGCAATGACCTCACCTCCTAGCAGAACCTCACTCGTAGGCTCATCCTCCTGACCGAACAAGAACTAACCGTATTTTGTCTTAGTGTCGCACAAATACCTTCCAAATTAATCTAATTCATTTCCCAATGTACATGAATATTCTAAGAAATTTATGTAACCAAACCCTGAACAAATTAACGTAACAAATTCATAACTACCTTCCATCTTTTTGTCTCTGACAAAGATGAGGTTGGCTTTGGCCACGACGATGAAAGGAAGGCGTTGCTAGGATGAGTTGAGTGGATGTTGACGAGTGGAGTCGAGTAGATCCCAACGGGATGAGATGGTGGACGGTGGGTGGTTGGTGGTCGGCAAGGGGATGGTGGCCAATGATGGTTGGTGGCCGTCGAGTGGTTGGTAGCTGAAATAGGGAGATTGTTGGTGGTTTGGAAAGATTTACAAAAAATAAATAAGAGAGGTGAGGAGGAGGAGATGTAGGTTTACCCCCTGTTTAGGAGTAGGCTAACATAGGGAAAGTAAAAGAAAGAATATATGGTATGTGAAGAGGAGGTAAAGGATATGAAAGTATATAATTTTTAATAAATATTGTTTGGATGAAAGGAAAAGTAAATGAATGAGTTTTACGTATATTACTTGTGTACGAGAAGAAAGGAAATGAAAGGAAATTAGGCCAAAAAAAATAAAATACTTTGATCTTTTTATTTTATATTAAAAGATGGTTCACAATCCATCGGAAATTCACTTTTCTTCCCGTTCCCTTATAATTTTCCTTTTTCTCTTTTCTAACAGTTCCACTCAAACGCTTTTTATTAATTCACCCAAATACAGGGTTAATTTTCCATTCCCTTCCCATCCCCCATTATCTTCTCAATTCCTATTTCCAAACAAAGGGTTAGGGGTAATTTTGTATAATTTTATGTAACAAGTTATTATTGGTCAAATTAAAGGAGAGGGGTATGTTATTGCAATTAATTAATGAAATCGGATTACGTGTGTCTTTCTCCCTATTTATATTAGCCTTTGGACATCCGGCTCCGCGGTTAAGTACACGGGATACTACCTCGAAATCACCGTTTTGGATGTTCTAGGCTAGTTTAACTATTATTTTGACAACCTTAACCCTTCTTCGATCAACAAAAGTTAATGTTAGAAATATTTGGTAAATTTGAAATTTGGGATTTTTTAAATCTGTTTTTCCGACGAATTTATTAATTTCCTCTTTAGGATTTAGTTTTCATATTTAATATACATACAATATACCCTTAGGATACACATTATTGACATTAGAAAAACCATTACAAATTATTTAGGTTCAACTTATATTTTTTGATGGAAATATAGATGGCACTCTACAAATTTATCAATAAAAAAATAAAAAGGCTAATAGCTAATCAAATGGAAAATAGTCAAACTTCTTATGTCATCTAGAATTAAGTGAGAGATAGTTGAAGGCAGGTTGAACAAAACATGATAATCAATAGGGAAAGAAAAAAAGCATAGTCGGTAAGACTACCGGCCTCCTGATTACATATGATAAACTTAGATATCCCAATTTCTACTAATGAAGTATTCGACATTTGGATACCAGGCTAAAAAAAGGGTGAGACTTATCAATTGATTTTCGAATTAAGCTAATAACTAACTCAAAGTTGACTTCCAAGATGACTTCTTGAAAGTCTTTATTCCAAAACAAGTTGCAAGTCACGATATATCTCCTAAAATTCCGCAAGTGGGACAAAACAAGCTCTAATATCAAAAGCTTAAAAGCTCACGAGTCGTTGATTTAATTTCTTTATTTGATTACTTATACAAGCAAATGGAATTAAAAACTAGAGGTTTTTGTCGGAAACCACCCGTAAGATAGGTCATATTGCGCTTAACCACCTGTCTAATAACTATTTACCGTAAACCACCTGTATAATGGGTTCCGTTAACAGATGACCACCCGTACCCAATTTCCGTTAAAAATCTGTCAAAAGCGCGTGGCCACGTGGCAAATATTTAATTTTCCTTTTCTTAAATTTGTTAAATAAATGTAGAAACATAAAAACTCTATTTTCTAATTTTCACAAAAAAAACAAATTAAAATTGAGAGCTCTTCCCCTTACAGATGAGCAGAAATATCATCCCCGAAACACAACCCTAGCTAGAACAACACCAATCAATTTCGGAAATCATAATCTAGAAATTGAGCAACACAAGTGCTCCATTCAATAACAAAATCGACGATAAGAAAATAGCCGGATATTCATCAAATCTTCGGAGGCGGAGCGACGGCCCGATCTTCATCGAGAGGAGGTTGAGAGTGGTTCAGCAAGGCCAACAGCAAATGATCAAGGGTCCCCGGTGTGACTCCTCTAGCATCGCCACTACTGGATCAAAGCTGGCGTCCTCCGTAACGCCCCCGTAGGCGGCGGTTTCCGGAAAACCAAGCGCAAGGCGGCCACTCCCTCTCCCTCTCCTCATCCTCCTCTTCGGCCACCCCCTCCGCCGTCGAAGTCCCGCTCTAGCAATGAAAGCTCCTCCGTGCAAAATGGAGGCGACGGTCACTAGATCTAGCTCCGAGTCCTTCGCATCTCCGACTTTTAACTTCTCTGAACAACCGCCGATGATTATACGGTTTCGGAGCCGACCAAGCCGGAGAATTCCGTTGCGAGCACGAGTTTCAAGCCGTTGATCGATCCATGCGGAATCGCAGTGGTGAATTCGAGCGGATCAAGTCTAGTTTTCGTCGAGATTGGAGGCTTTGCGAGCTTTGTTTGGATTCCGCGGCGCGACGGAGATCAATAGGAGTTGGCTAGGGTTTGATTTTTTTTGGGGGGGGGGGAGTTAGAAAATAACTTATTTATTTATTTACACTTATTAAACAGATTTAAGAAAAGAAAAGTTAAATATGTGACATGTGACCACGCGCTTTTGACAAATTTTTAACGGAAATTGGCTACGGATGGTCATTTGTTAACGGAACCCATTATACAGGTGGTTTACGGCAAATAGTTATTAGACGGGTGGTTAAGCGCGATATGACCTATCTTACGGGTGGTTTCCGACAAAAACCTCTATTTTTTATATAAACTATGGGTGGTTAAGTACAACTATTTGTTAATAAGGGGTGGTTAAATGCAAAAAAAAATATAAGGGTGGTTAAATGCAACAAGTGTAAAATAAGGGGTGGTTAAATGCAATTTCCCCTTATTGTTATCTAGTTATCTAATTAGTAATACCTTTGACCTACCACTATAAAAGGGAATTAGTAATCAACCCCTCCTCTCATATCTCCCGATCTGCACCGCCGTCCCTGTGAGTGCTGTCAACCAAGTCGTGTTGCTGCCTTCCCCGTCGTTTTTCGCCGTCCTTTCCGGAGATTCATTTCTCCTTAAAGTAAGTCATTCTTGCTTGGATCTATTCAATTCTTGTTGGATTGCATGTTGTGCTGGTACGTAGGATTGGTTTTGGGAAATTAGTCCTAAAATGTTATTTAAGTTAAATGTTATATATATATATATGTGTGTGTGATTGTATGTGTTTATGTGTGAAACTGGTTTTTGAAAAGGGTTTTCATAAAAGAGGTTTTCACGTGATTCCTGTGTGTTGCCATCTACTGGTACGGTCTTGTCTTGGATTTTTGAGGAGAAGGAGACTTTTGAGCATGGTCGTATGACAAGGAGAGCTCCTTCAAAATTTATAAAATGTTTTGGCGATTGTTTTAGTAAGGACTCGACCGGGGGTTAGAAGTTGTGTGTGGAAAAGAGATTGGCTAGAGTATGCCTTAGATGCAGGCAGTGTGGGTAGAGGCCGTTATAGTATAAATAATGGTAGACCAATTTTTTTTGTCATCATAATATTATATTCAATTTTTTCCTCTAATTTATGAAGTTGGGATAACTTTAAAATGAAATTTGTACACATGGCATCACCTCTTCAAAGACCAAATTGGATTTTGGCCATCACCATGACCAAACTTCACCCACTTTTTCCCAATTTATTATTTTAAAATTGTCTCTTTCCTTTGATGACCAAAAATTGGCTAACCATTGTATATACTCTTAATACTACTCCGCGCAGGATTGTGCGTGTGTGTGAATGTGTGTATATGAGGACCTGAGCGTATGACTATGCTAGTGAATTGATTGTGCTACTAACTAGACTTAGGATTGTACTAGAGCTATGTGTGTGACTATGATTCAATTGGAATAATATAAAAACCAAACTAAACTAACATATTTTGTATTTTTAAATACGTAAAATTTAATTACTCCCTCCGTCCCAGAAAATTTGTCCGCCTTTCTTTTTCGGGCGTCCCAGAAAGTTTGTCCATCTCTATTTTATTTTCATCTATATCACACTTTTTTTTACCCTTTTAACCTTACAAGAACAAACAATTACAACCACTTTTACCATCTTCATCAACCTTTTCTTCATCATTCCTCTCTTTTTATATATTCATTCCATAAAAAATGTTTATATGCAACAATTGATTTAATTTACACAAAAAATAAGTATGAATAATTTTAATTTTTTTCTCTACAAAACTAGATTAGTCATGATATAAAAAAATTAAGCATGATTAACCTCCTAATCAATTATGTGATGCCATTTTGTCTTATGAAAAATTGCAAATATGCTTTTGGCCAAATTCTTTGGGACAAAAGGAGTAGTTTTTAAGAATTACTCCTACGAGAGAAAAAAAAAAACTTTTAAAAAAAGTGTATAGGGCTGTACTTTAGTTGGGTTTACTTGACCCGATGCTCGTTCCACTAGCAAACACCTCAGCGTAAACGATACTCCTACTCCTTTACGATAAAAGGTTGACCTTCTTCTATTCTATCCTCATAACTAGCCCATATTTTTCAACCACGAACACGATCTTGCCACGTGTCACATTCCACTCTATTCTACGCCGTCCGATCATACCCAAGCCGAGGGAGGGAGAGCCCACCTTTTCCATTTCCGCTTCTTCAGACACAAAACTTTCAACACACACCTGCTCAGTAGCAGCGGATCACCTCTCTCTCTCTCAAAGGTTCGATTCTTCTGCTTCGAATTCCCCGTTCCAGCTTCCGAGCTACTCGCCGGAGCTTTCAGCCGGAGACCTAGGGTTTCGGATTCGATAAACTATCTTTGTGGATCAACGGAACGAACTGCCTTCTTGATCGAGGTTTGAGTTCGGAGTCGTCAAATTAGGGTTTCAATTAGGGGATTGAAGGATTTCCTTGACGGATGGAGGGAGTTAGCGACTCTTCCGCCTTACTTGCTCTGGTACTTTTCGAAACTTCCTCCTCTCTTCCTAACTTTGATGCTTTTCAGTTCATTGGCTTGGCTTTTGAACTTTCTAGTGTTTGTGAGCTTCAGCTTACTCAGCATGTGAGTTATTTGCATGCATATCAAAGTATTTGGAGTTGAAGGATATGACAAATCACCATGGATAAGATCAGTAGTCTTAAGTGTTCTTTTTTGATCTTTTTTCAAAAGGAATCTATAGTGTGGACATGCGCAGATTGCCGTGCGATTCGAGTTAATTGACTTTTTAGTACTTCCAAAAGTGGTTCTTCTGTGAAAAAGGATCACAGTAGAAACTTTAGAGGCGAAAGAAGCATGGAAATGAATAGATGAAGATGATGGAGGAAAGAGTGCAACAGAGATAGCATCTGTATGATTAGTGAGAGAACTTATCTTCAAAGTTCAACTTCAGCTGAGATCATGGTTTTAGGAACTCATGCATTTTAAGGTTTTGGTTATACTGGGGTTAAGGTTGAGTGTGGTTGGCTTGGTTGTCGTTGCTGAGTCTGGATTTGGACTTGGGTCATTGAGGAGGTAGTAATTAATTTATTTTTTTGTGTAATGTTTATTTGACAATTCAACTATTGCTTTTGGTTCAAATTTCTTATATTATGTTATACTGACATTTTTTTGTGTAAGGTATATTATATTTGACAATTCAACAACACATAATTTAGTGCAATTATATTATATTTATTGAGATTTTTTTTAATGAAGTATATTTTAGAATCATGATCTGTTTTAAAAATAATTGTCAACAATATTACTTTGTTTTTATGGTAGGTTGGGAATTCCCAACCACACAGAAGAGAATAAAGATACAAAGAAAATTATATTTGACTATTTTAAGTAGGTTGAACCATAAATGAATGGGAATTCCCATTCATTTAAAACAATATTTCTTTTTTATGAGTTGAGAATTTGAGGTGGTTTCATGCATATTATAGCATTTATTTATCCAATTGACTCGAATTCCCATTCACCTCCGAAATTTATATTGTTTGCTTCTATGCACTTTTGGGTTGTGTGGTAGTAAGATCCATAGTTACACTGATAGATGAACACGTTTGTTGGAAAATGGTGAAGAAGGGTGCAGCATAGAATTTCCCAAAGCAGTACAGATATTGAAAGCCAGCTGCCCAGTCATGCAGAAAATTCCAAAGCATCGTTGCACCATTGAGAATTTCACTTACCTGTCTCTGTTTTTTTTTTCGGTTGTATTCTTGCTATTAGTTTTTCTGGTGTAATTATCTTGTACATGTCAAAGTGCCTAAATGTGGCTTTCATGTCATGACATTCTTAGATTTCCTTACTTCTGTAAACACCAGAGATTTCTAAATCCAAATGAAGTAAAGAAGAAGTAAGCATCTTAGATTTCTTAATCCAAATTAAGTAAATATTAATTTTACATTCTGTGATGTCGCTAGAGAAACTAACAATACTTGGAGAAACGGAGTTCTTCGTAATGCAAATTATATGTATATGCCTTTATGAATTCTGCTGTGTGGGGGGTTCATATCCTTAAAAAATCTGCTTCACTTTGCTTACAAGGGTGTCTGGATTCGCACAAAAGATGCCTGCATACATCAGCACTTTGTCTTCCCACATGTTTTTAACACATTTGTGCTAGTACTCAAAATAGTAAAATTCATTTGGGATTATTCCAACAGGTTTCTTATTACTTTGTTTGGCCATTGATTAGAAATTCTACTCTACTTGTGAAATGTTTTCTTGCATAGGGATACACTGATGGACGATGATGGAAATGATACTCAAGGCCATCATCTGAAGGTAGCTAGTGAGGGTGCGTCCAAGCCTCCTTCAGTCTTGGAGACATATGACTTTCCTAGGTTTGATATTGATGATAGCCTCCAAGGGCATTTAAGATTCAACACTCTTGTGGAAACTGATGTTTTTCTTGGCATTCAAAGTCAAGACGATATCCAGTGGATAGAAGAGTTATCTGGGGAAGGTGTGATAAATTTTAGTTCAAGTGCTACTGAATCTTGTAAAACAGCTAGGCAAAATAATGTGTGGTCTGAGGCAACATCTTCAGAATCTGTTGACATGCTATTGGAGTCTGTTGGGCAAGAGCAGCTACTGCCCTTAGACACTGTTAGTGAGAATATTAGTACTTGTAATGTACTGTGTACTTTGAAAAAGGAAATGGAACCCAAATTTGAGCAAGATGATGTCAGTTCTTCAAGTGCTAATATGCTTCAGGATGAAGTACTAAACAATGATTCAGGATTGGAAAATATTGTTGAAGGAAAAGTGTCTAAGGTTGAGAAGACCTCCTTATCACAAGAAAAATTGGATGAAGGATGTGAAAGTGCAAGCCAGATGTGCCCAAATGATCTTAAGGAAGAATGTAAATTACCTGTGTCAAAAGGAGTTATACCACCAGATGCTGAGTGTGATAATAAACATATCCAGAAGGCTGAATCCCCTGTTGAGTTGTGTTTGGACCAAAGCGGAGATGATTTGTCTCTCTTTGATGGGCCAGCTCAAGATATCAATGCTAACTCTAGTATTATGGTTCCTGCACAGTCTCCAGATCAGATAAGCAGCCAGAGTGAGGGCGCTGTAACTGCAGCTACTAATGATGCTAACAATGAACAGAAGATGGCCAATGCAGATAACCAGATTACGGAGCAGTACAACCTTGAAGATGCTTTGCATACTGCGGTCCCTTGTAGTATCTCAAGTGCAGAAGGTGTAGACAAAAAAAATGCCGATGAAGTTGTTACTAAACCGGATGAGTCCTCTATGATGACTGCACAAGAATGTCAGTTTGAGTTGCTGGAAGGAAGGGGCGGGGAAAACTCTCTGAAATTTCCAACTCTGCCTGGGAGTGGTCAAACTGATATCCTGTTGACCAATAGAGCTCTAAGAGCTGCTTCTGCTGTTAGTGATTCATTACCATCCAATTCAGAACAACAGGCCACTACGTTGAGCAATCCTGTTGTTGAACACTGCTCTAATTCAGAAGCAAATATGGACTCAACTGGGGAGTTAAATCAGAAACTGAGCAGTGATGAAGTGGATCATATGACTGAAAGCTCACATGAAGAAGTTGATCAGGGTAATTTGGTTTTAGGGTGCCATTCTCAATCATCTTTGATCAAAGGTGAGAATGAATCTTTAACAGTTAAGATCAGCAATGCTAATATTGTTGATCTGGGTGAATCCTTGGTGGGTCCTGTACCATCTTCTTCTGTTGGGTTGACCAAGGAGACAGATGAGACTGAAAGTGTTAAGCATCTCCATGATGCCTCTGCAGCCAACTTGGAGGGATCCAGATCTTCTGGGTATATGGAGGATTTTCAAGTGGAGGCTGATCAACAGTCTAATGCCAGAGGAAGCGAGGATATTTCCATTGAAATAAAGAAAGAAGGAAGTACTAGCTTGTCGACTTGTGTTATTGATGCAAGTCCTGGGACATCTGTTGCTCCAAGTATTGATCAGGGATCATCAGCCATGATGAGGCATATAAATCATGATGAACCTATAGTGAATAAACAGCATTCAGAAAATGCAGGCAAAATGGGAACAGGTATAGTGCAAAATCTCAGGCTTACCCTGGGTAAATGTTTACTATTTCATTAGGCCATAACTTCTACTAAAGATTTTGCTGACTGCTATGCTTTCCATCTGTTTCATTTATCTGCTGAGTTCTCTGCTAATTTTCTCCTTTTAACTTTGCTTTATAACTTATGTTTTGTGACTCAGCAGCCAATGCTATTCCTTGCAAGAACAATGACTCTACTTTAGAGGGCAACAATGAAGAGGTCAATAAACGAGTGTCAGGTGAAGTAGATAGTACATCTGAAGCCAAAACTGGCATTCATCATGTAACTGCTATACCTTCTCCTTCTGATACAGATGGAAATCTCATTCCAGTTTCTGAGAGTTGTAGTATTGCAAGTGTTAGTGACTCACAAACTTCGAATTGTGGTAACTACACAAAGAGATCACAAGCTCACTCTGGTTGTGATGATTCAATTTTGAACAAGGGTGAGGTTCCAGAGGGATTTTCATCAGCTTCTTACTTTTGTTCCCATGTATTTTTGTTTTCCAGAATAACATTGCATCTTCCTCGCTACTACATTTTCTCAATCTATTTTTTGTTGCGTGTTTGTTGATTGATAATTGATTGCATTCCTAGAGATGAATTCCCTTAAATCTTTCATTGGTTTTCCTTATAATTTTGCTGCCACATAATGCTGTCCAATAACTTTTCATGGGATGTGTTAGTGGAACATTTCCCTTTCAGTGATAATTAAGCTGGCAATTCCTTCTGGTGAAGAACGTGTTAATTGTGAAGTTGACAAGTTTACCTCTTTCTGTAATTTTGTGTCTTCCATCGTTTCTGCTGACATTTCCTGATCATTAGATTTGATGTTGGCATGGTGCTGCCGTGAAACTTGCAACATGCTGGTAGTATTGGTCTTAGTACTTCTGGTGGTAGAAGTAGCAATGGACATATGATATATCAATATAACAAAAACTGACACTGAATATGATGATGTGTGCAGATCTTCCGAAGCTTGAATGCAATTCTCCAACAATCATCAGTTCTGTTGTAATCCTTCCTGATGACATCAAGCAGAAGGGTGACAGAGGCTCGGAGCTAGCTGAGAATAACCCATCTGCATCTGAGATCCTGAAAGGGAAGGGAGCTTCTCTGGATGACAACAGCTTCACTTTTAAGGTCAATTTACCACTAAATGCTGAAAGAGGAAAAGCTAATACTTGGACACCATTTCCTATTGCTGAAACGTACAAGTCTTCAGTTGTAAGTGCATTCTGACGAATAATTACTATATTTCTCTGTATGATCATGTATAATATGGCTTTTGGATGTTTGTTTTCAAGATTTCTTGTAACATTTTCATCTCCTATCATTTGATATGCTGAACTAATTACTGAAGGTTTTGGGGGGAGTCTCAACACCTGAAACAGACAAGATACAAGCTAGATTGGTACAAGAAACGTCTGGCAACAATCCTGGAGATCATTCGCATGAGATTCCCAAAGCTACTTCTGGCCGTAAAAGACGCGGATCTGGAAAGGGAGTTGCTAAGGAGACTTTGCAGAAGGGGGTTAACATAAGGGAAGAAGCTATTGCCATGGGATCACAAGCCCATGGGCTTACAAAACACAAAAGCAAGAAGCTATCGTCCAAGAATGCTGTTCCTACTTCTAAACTGTCTGATTTGAATACATCAGCTTTAGAGAATAGCTCTGCTTCTTCATCAACAGCTTTGCACCAGCCTTTCACTGAGTTGCAGCAACTTCAACTGCGGGCACAAATCTTTGTATATGGATCTCTAATGTTAGTTTCTTCTAAAACTAGCTCTTTGCTGATACATTTGCATGCTCTTCTTGTTCCCCCTCTCCACACAAAACCTATCTAGTATTCTCTCTTGGAAGTTGGAACAAGTAACCTGAACCTGATTAATGCTTGTAATATATATTTTGTGCAAACTGCTTTTGGTGAAAGCCTTATAGCTTGATTAGACATTCCTTACAGCTTTGAAGTGGCTAAATATACCTTTTGTGATCTTTAATTGTTTTTCATATTATATGCAGTCAAGGAACAGTGCCTGATGAAGCCTGCATGATTTCCGCTTTTGGATCATCTGGTAGGTGCACCATCATATTCAGATATGCAAGTTATGTTTGCTTCTGTGCTACTATGATTCTTCTAGTGACACATTTCCCAATGGATTATAGATGGAGGAAGAGGTGTGTGGGAACCAGTGTGGCAAGCTTGTGTGGAAAGGGCTCGTGGCAAAAAGTCCAAACCTGGGGGTGAAAGCCCTTTGAATTCTCATTCCAGTGGTAATGAGAAAGAATGTGGTTTCAGTCAATTGTTTGCGATCTTTGACTGTTCTTCTGTTATGTCCATGATTGCTTTCTTGATCGGATACTGCCCTCTTTTCAGGTGCTAAAGTTCCTGCTTTATCTGTCAAACAAGTTTCCCCAGAAACTAAGGTGGTTCCTTCATCTGTTAGCCGAGCTAGCCACAAGAGCACGCCTGCAGTGATTTTAAATCCAATTATACCACTTTCATCCCCGCTTTGGAGTATGTCTACACCTTACCATGATGTTTCACAAACCAGTAACCTGCAGAAAAGGCCCGTTTTACATTATCAGCCTGCAATTTCTCCTCGGCAGCCTTATCATACTCCACCTGTACAAAAGATCATTGGTCACACAGCTTGGCAGTCTCAGGCTCCTGCTTCTCCCAGTCCATGGGTGTCGCAAACCTGTGCTTTACCTGTAAATGCTCGTTTTTCAACCCCAGCAATAACTGAAACGGTGAAAGTAACCCCTGGAAAAGATTTTCCATTTATAGCACCACCATCTCTTACGAAGCCTATCTCAGCCCCTACACTGGTTTACACTGATACTACCAGCACAGTATCTTCAAGGAGCTCCCAGCTTCCTGACCAAATTAAAGGTAGTTTGTCATCAGAGGTGCCTTCTTCTGCCGCCTCAAAACCTAGAAGAAGGAAGAAAGCTCAACCTTCTGTCAGTACTACTCAGAATACCGTTCTTTCTCAAGCTCAAACAGAAACAATAGTTGCTTCTTCTTCACCAACACTCAATCCACCACCCACACCAGTTGCAAGTCACACTGGTCATGTAGCAACATCAGTGACAGATGTTTTCCCTGCTTGCTCCACTTCTCAACCACAAGTAGGTAGTTTGGATGCTGGAAAAGCCCCCTCATGTTCGGAGGAGATCTTGCACAATGTTAGAGATGCTAGGCTACAGGCAGAGGAGGCTGCTGCCTTTGCTGCTACTGCTATAAGCCATTGCCAAAGTTTGTGGAGTCAATTGGCTAAGCAGGATTCCAAAATGGCTCAAGAAGCTGAAAGCCAAATTGCTGCTGCTGCAGCGGCAGCTGCAGCTTCTGTTGCAAAAGCAGCGGCTGCAGCTGCTAGGGTTGCATCAAATGCTGCATTGCAGGCAAAACTAATGGCTGATGAAGCATTCATTTCCACTGCAGTGCGAGATGTAGCTCAAAGTGGAAATCCATCCAATGCACAGCGTGTAGAAAGTGCTATGTCTATCTCCATCCTAGCAAAAGATAGTGGGACCAACCGGTCCAGTTCTATACTGGTTGGCTCCAAAGAAGCAGCTAAGGGGAAAATACAACCTGCTTCAGCTGCTGCAAAACAAGCTGAAAATTTAGATAGCATACTAGAAGCTGCCAAGCTTGCTGCTGAAGCTGTATTTCAGGCAGGAAAAGTTGTTGCAATGGGGGAACCACTTCCTTTTAAAGAACTAATAAGTTTGGGACCAGAATGGTACTGGAAATTGCCCCAGGAATTTTCTGAGTTGGTTATAAAGCCAGGCTGTGGAAATGGAGAACATGCGAATATAGGCAGTGGTCAAGTTACCGAGATTGCTCGTAAGGAATGTGGTGGTCCTCCAGGTGTTAAAATCTTAGACCATGGGAGGTCACTTGTGGAAAATCCATCAATTAACTCGTTTGGTAGCAATAATAGAAGTGCATGTACCATCTCAAAATCTACTAGTGTTGATGACAAGGACCCAGGTGGAGGCAGTGTGATCCAACCTAACAGAGGGTTTTCTGTACTTGAAAGTGGTTCTCATACTATTAATGTTCAGACTCAGCATGAGCTGGCTACCGATCATGGAAGCAACATCAAGGAGGGATCTGTTGTCGAGGTATGTGAAATTATAGCTCCTAAACACCCGTATGTCTTACTGCTTATTTTACCTTTAACTCTGTAATGGTTGTAAGACTTGTATGAATAAGTAGTTCGGAAAAAAACTCTCTTGTAGGCAGCCACTTCTATTATCTTTATATGCAGTAGTTCTACACTTCTGTATCTGTATGCTCATGGCTTATTCTTGTACTTACCTTCTACAGGTATACAAAAATGGTGATGGCCTCAAGCCAGCCTGGTACCTAGCTAATGTCTTGACTTTGCATGATGGAAGAGCTCTTGTACAATATACTAGTCTTTTGTCAAAAGAAGGTATTCTGCAGACTGAAAAGACAGCTTTATAATCTCTTTTCCTATTTCTTTTATTTACTGGATTGTTTTCAAACTTCAATTACTTAATTAGGTTATATCTTGTATAAAGTAGTATGTTTGCTTGGATTTCTGCCTAACGGATCTTGGTGCAAAGCTATTATGTTCGAATCAGTGTCATATGAGGGAGGGTGCACTTGGGTTTTGACAGGGCTGGCAAGTTCAGCCTATGGTTACTAGAACAACTACAAATTTTTTTAAAAATAAAATTTAAAACTCCACTGGCTAGAGAAGTTTAAATTCCACCTCTGCTATACAAGGTGTTCTTTTATCATTCCATCTGCAACACTTGGCTTAAAAAATAATACATGTATGAGAATCCTTTGTTTATTCATATGTTTCAGGTTCTGTCAACCTTAAGGAATGGGTGGCACTAGGAGGTGAAGGAAACAAGGCACCAAGAATACGAGCTTCTGTCCCAATGAATGCTTCACAATTGCAAGGAACAAGGAAGAGACGTAGGTCAGCAATGGTATCATATGCCTGGATTTCTGGAGATATGGTTGATGTGTGGATTCAAAATAGGTATATTTATGTTTGATGTTCCCTGATTTCTACAATATCCATGCTATACCATTCTTGACACCAGTAGCATGTGAATTAGCTACAGTATATGCTTAGTACCTATGATCATAACGTTCAAAGAGACATATAATATGCCCATTAGGATAGGTAAGCGATTAAGGCTTCACATCTTGATTACTTGCATCTCAAGTTCGATTCCTGCTGGCTGCTGTTTGGATTCTGTAAACACGTACTATATAGCTAAAACACTAATTGTATGAGATTCGGATATTGACAAGGGGTTGGATGAGATTAAGGTTGGTAATAAGTCACGATCTTGTCATAGGTAGGATTTTGCGCTTAGGTAGCATGCCATTTAATTTGTTGAAGGCTATCTGTCATCTAATTATTTATGGGTCTTGCTATTCTTCTCGTTTGTCCATTACAAAACAATGTAAGAATTTTCGACCGAATTAAAAAAAAAATGTAAGAACTTGTTTTCACCACCATCACTTGCATAACAAATGCATCTGCCTTGAAATTCATCCGTGCTGGCACGCTGCTGGATGTTGAAACATTTCAAGTCCAAAAACACCCATAAGATATTGGGAGAAAGAAGAGAGAACAATGGGGGTTTAATGTTCATTGTTTGTGTAGTACTGAAAGTGATCCTGGGTTTTCTCAGTTACTTGTTGAAAGGTACATGTTACGGAGTGTTTTTTCAGTTATCTTGACTTGATATCTTTCTGCTTTGACTTATATTCTCTCGTCTTTCCTCTTTTATTTTTCACATATGATGCCTTAACATCTAAATTACCTTTCGTTTCTCCTGCATCAATCTTGTCTTCCAGCTGGCGTCCAGCCTTCGTGAGTGGATTGAATGAAAAGGATGATACAACATTAACTGTTAGCTTTCGAGGTGTGTTGAACTGTTTGACTTTGTGAATCAAGTGAAGCCTACTTCTTTAATGAAATTAATAGTTGTCTTATGGCTGACGTTTTATTGCAGACGCTACAGGAGACAGAGCTGCTGTTAGTTCTCGACAATTGCGTCCCTCCCTTATTTGGAGTAATGGAAATTGGGTGCCGTTTTCAAGATCAATAGGGCCGTTTTTAATATCAACAGGGCATGACAGCAGTAATGAGGTATTCAACTATTTTGTTGTTCATTGTAGGACCATACTTTTCAAGTTCAGATGTGCCTGGTATTAGCTCTCTAATGGTCAGATGTTGCCAACTGCTTACGCAATGTTTCATTGGGTCCTTAGTCTTTAATGTCTATGTTTGTTGAGTGCAGAGTGATATGCCACTTGAAAAACGGTCGAGGTTGAAAAGCCCAATTGAGAAGAATAAGTCAGAAGGTGCAGAGCCTGTTGTGGAAAAGCCATTGCAAGGTTTATCTGGTAGTGATATGGTATTTAATGTTGGAAAGCATAGTAAAGCCGAGACTAAACCTGGTGCACGTCGAACATTGACTACTGGGTCGCAGGGGGAAGGTTCAAGAGTTGTTATTGGTGTTCCTAAGCCTGGAAAGAAGCGGAAGTTTGTAGAAGTTAGCAAACACTTCCCTGCAAGCCAGAATGGAAAGAACAATGAACCTAAAGAGCAACCCAAATCTGCAAAATACTTGAAGCCTCACAGAACTGATTCACGTGTGGGCAAAAATCTTCCAAAAGTTGATTCCAAGGAGAAACAATCTCCGAGGAAAACATCTCTTAGACCTCGAACTTCCTCCAGTAGAACAGTGCCACAGAGGGAAAATTTAGTAAATCCTGCATCATCCCAGAGTGACAAAGCTATGCCACTCTCTGGATCAGACGTTGAAAAATCTGCTGTTCACGAAGAAGATACATTAAAAACAGCAGCCATGACAGACCATGGATCTTCTGGCACTTCCGAGGCAGGCAAAGGTCCTCTAGCTAGCTCTCTTAAGAAATACTCATCAAGTAGTAAACCCGATTCGCCTAGCAAAGGGAAGTTAGCATCAGCTAGTGAGAAGTTGACCGAAGCTGATGAAGAAGATGGGTATACTGATAAAACTGATAGCATACAAGCTGAACTTAGTGAGCCACGCAGATCTAACCGCAGAATTCAACCAACTCATAGGGTAATGTTCTCTCTACCTCATTATGATGCGTGATGTTCAAAACTCTGAGATGTAATTTTTGACCATGATCTTGCAGCTCTTAGAAGGACTGCAGAGTTCGCTGATTATCCCAAAGATGACTTCTGTACCACTTGATAAGGGGCAGCCTCAAAAGAGCCAAAGTACGAGTGCATCATCTAAAGGTACTATATGACTTGAACTCTGCTTCACTGTGTGCAAGGGCATTTGCCGGGTCAATGAGCGAATTGACCCTCATCCTTTTTTGTGTTCTGACAGGAAAATGATTGAATCCGGGTCGCTTGCTGCCGGTTGGTTGATTCCGGCTTCTGGTTTATTATAGGTCTGTAGCCATTAGTTTTTGTCTATTTGTTCCGTAGAATGTAGTCTGTAGAATGTGGAATTGTGGATACAAAACATGGGTTAATCTAGAATATGTAGAGGTTTAGGCTATGATGTATATGACTGTGTGTTGCTGGTAATTCAAGTTGCCTCAAATCTCTTTTGTATGGGATTTTTCAATTTCTGCTGGTGCCTCAACCCTTTCTAATATGGTGATTAGGATAGGAGGATCATCCTTTCACATTGTGCTTCAACAAGTTCTTACGCAAGTGGATTTTGTTGGAATTATATTTTCTATTGCTTTTATTTATTTCCAGCTGTAATTCTGGTTCTTTGGAATTTGTTTGGGCAGATTTGTGGGTACCCCTCTCAACAAAAAAATAAATAAAGTATATAAATAAAGTTTGTAAAAACACTTCTTACACTAACTACCTACCTATGCTGTTTGTTTGGGGTGTTTTTGTAATAAAATTTATTTTACTTTCAATAAAAAATTATGAAAAAATATTTTAATTATGTTTAAAATGATTTGTTTTTATAAAGATTTCACGTGGTTGATATGGAACTTGGTTAGACATATGTTATTGTCATTGTTGCATAAAACACTGATTTTCAAAAAAAAAAGTCGTCCTTTTACGTTCCTATTCAAAGATGGTTGGAGTCACCTGTAAGATTCACCCCATCCCTTCTTCTGTAAACGACTTTCAATTTTTTTTGCTAATTTTTGGTAAAAATCTTTCAGTCAAAATCTAATTTCGTCAAACTCAATTTTTTCTTCTTTTTAAAAATATTATTTTATTCTTTTACCAAAAAAGAGGATATACTCCTGATCTTATTATGATAATATTTTTAAAAACATTTTCACTTTTCATTTTCAAATTGGAATTAATTTTTATTCTTTTTAACTATATAATTTATACTTTTGAACAAATATAAAAAATCTATTTTCGAATTGTTTTCCCATAAATTGTTATATTCTTTTTATTTTTAACATAAATCTTTTTAATTGCTTTCGAATTTTATTTTTATTTTTTATTTTTCAGGCATTATTTCAATAATTTAGAGTATTTTTACAAATCTAAAAATAATAACGTTATTTTTACAAAAGGGTTTTAAAATAGGGACGTGAGTCACGTGACCTACTAATTCCTTTTGTTTTATTTTATGCGGTTGAAATTTCAGTAATTAGTGAAACTGGAAAGCTAAAGCATTCAAGTTTAATTAACCAAGAAGAAAGGTAAAGAAGACTCAAACATTTAACCTGCCATTCTGGCCAAGCATAGAATCTGATCATAATAAACCCAGAATCAACCAGCATCAAAAAAACTCAAGACAAGAAAATCAACTACTGAAAATTTCATTCCAACAGTTTGAGCAAAATATCAATTCAAAGGAAATTATAGCACCCCAAATTAAGAAGTAGAAGAAGAAGAATCCTTCAAATATTACTCCAAATTTACTGATTTGCATTCAATCAAAAGTTAAATGTTCCATTTACAAACTAGTCTAGTTGTTTGAGAGCCATGAAGATCACCCTCAAAGAACACAGTAAAAAAAAGAAGAAAGCTACACAAAATGTCCATCTCATATTCATTCAATGGTTAACTTGATCTCTACAGCGTCGTCTTTCTCTAAAGATCAATCCACCTTCCAACGCTTGTAATCCTCGTACCTTGATCACTTCCTCTTGTAATGGCGGTCATCATCACTCAACTCGTATGCGACTAGCACTCCTCTCCATTGAGTGTGAATGGTTATGTTCATACTTCCTCTTGTTGTGTTCATACTTCCTCTTGTCCGAGTTTTGCTGAGTTGGAGGAACAGCAGACGATCTTTCTTTATCTGATAGATTGCAGAATATTTTTTTGAAGTCAAACAAAATATTAGCGTCTAAGAAATGACTTGTATTTTCAACATACTGATAAGCAGAGTAACACCCAAAAACCAATGTTTATAATTGAAACACAGTTTCAGTTCCTTGCCAAATTTGACAGATGTTTTTGTAAGAAAATGATGGTGAATGAAGAATAAAGCATAAACAGAGCAATCAAGCAAACATCTTTGCATTAGAAAAGAAGCAAGAAGGTTATGAGTTACCTTCAGTAATGCAACTGCTGCCACTAGTGGAAGACTCCAGTATCCGGTTAATCGTATCCCTCAGCGTCTTATTTGGTACGAGATCGTCAGCAAGTATATCTTTGGCTCCACACACACATATTGACTTGGCAATCAAGTAATCCCTGATACCTGAGTAATATGCAGCAACAAGGTATTAGGTCTGTAATATTGTGAAATCATCATAAAATACATTTCGCATATACAAACATCTTGTCACAAGAAAATTGCTTGAAGCCGCGAAATGTCAGAAAATTATTGCAATAGAGGTATGTACATTTATATTATGACAGGCCTAAACATCATAGACAGCTTCTCATTTAATAAACAGAAATGGAATGATACATATAAAAAAAAAATCAGTGTCCAAAACATTTACAACTTACATTTATCACAGTAGCTCTTGAAACAACATTTGGTGGTCAGAACAGCATCTTTCATCACTTCCTTGCACAAGAGACAGAAGAGCTCAGGAGGAAGATCTCCTTGAGAACAAGTTGTAGGGAATCTTCCAATTTTGCTCTCACGAGTACTCCTCCTATATCAAAAACCCAAAAACCTTGTCAAATTGCGAGAAATACTTACAAGATGGTATAAATCAGAACAAAAAGGGAAAGGATACATACTCATTGAATGAGGTGTGTGATCCATCAGGGGTTGCCATAATCATTGTCTTTGGAATGCCGGTTGGAGGCTTAACTCTCTTAAGATCATACTCTGGATCACCATTTGTTGGGCAGTGCTGAATTAAATGCCCTGAAACATAAAACCCAAAGCTCTCATGTTTAGTTTACACGGATTTATCAAAACCATAAGCACGACGGGGTTAAGAGAAAGCACGGGGCTCAACTCACCTGGCTCGTTGCATCTATGACATACATAGCCTTGTGGAGGCTTTTCGCGCTGAAAACCAGCCCGACCTAAACCGTTGAAATAGCAAACGTTTCAATCTCATATAAAGGAATAAAGAAAAGACAAACAGAAGAACCAAGTATGTTAATTTAACATAAACAAGTGAGGCTAGTAAGAGGTACCAAATCCGCGTCCAGCCATCATCCTTCCAAATCCGCTATAGCGTCCAATTCCTCTGTTAGCTTCACTGTAAATTGTGTTCAACATTGTTAATACAAGGGTGCCAAACTAGATTAGAAGTCTGTACAAAGTCAAAAATTACAATACAGAGCGAAAGTGTAGTACTACCTTTGCCAATCTAAAGCTGGTGTTTCAATTACAGCCTTGAGTCTTCTGTCCTCGTCGTCTTTGGTCAGAGTAGGAGCACATTGAGCTGCATTGCTTGCTTTTACTGGAGTTGGCTCGGGGAATGGCGCATATATCTCAGGCCCAAATTCATCATCCAATTTAGTTGAAGGTTCAACCTATAAATCCCAAAGTTGATCAATATTAGCAATAAGGTTCAATACAGTTTGCAAAGCAAATGAGCAAGGCCATGGGCTTACATCTTTGTCACTAGGCACATCTTCTAAGGTGACAGCAGTTTTCTCTTGCAGGCATTCAATTTCTGAACTGCAATCCATGTAATTCACATGATGAGATGAAAACTTCCATAGATTAAAGGACAATACACAAATCTTATATTTCAAAAGTTGCAAGGTTGGATGTTTACTTGTTTTGATCACTAACATAGCGGATGCGAGGATGCCTCGGAATGCGACAAACTAAGACACTTGTATCCTTGGGGATCAACATGGTTTCATCATAAACTGAAATTACACACAAATAAATATAGAATTACAAAATAAGGGGTTCATGAGAAGTTGCAAACACATTAGTCATGAAAACACTGCTAAAACTTCTTCATCTACATCGATCTCGAAACAAGTTGATTTGGATTTGGATTAGGAACGAGTTGATTGGATGATATGGTTAGGGCCTACCTTGGTTAGTTTGAAGATTGGTGATCTGAAGATCACGATCAGTACCGCTGCTATTAACATACCTCGATTCAAAAATTCTCTCTTTTAAAGAGGCGCAAGATATGAAATGATCGAGAACACGAATTGCATTGTGAGATTTTTCACTTTTGAACTTGTAATACACGTTACAGAGTGCCATAGTTTTTCTGCGTTCTCTCGTAAGAGAAATCAAACAAACAAAGCCGAAGGCTTTACAATGTAAAAACACCAATCCAACACGAACAAAACTAGGAACCAATTGAACAAATCGATTCAATACAATTACAATAGAAGATCTCGAAATCCCGATCCAATTGAGCACTTGAGGGAGGATCGATCAGGAACAATAACTTCAACAACTGAACAGCAATCAAAAGCTCGGACTCGTCTTGGGAAGAGCAGAAGAAGGCTCTAGATCCAGGGGCGGCCGATTGAACAACGTAAGGTTGCGACGGCGACGGCGGATCGCGCAAGTCCGGCGAAATTGGAGATGACGGCGGCGAAAGAGAAGGCGACGACGGAGGGGGAAAATCGGTCCGGTTGAAGAGGAACGAGGCGCCGGAGGAATCGAAGAGCAGAGCTACGACGAGAGAGAGAGGAGTTGTGGTGGATTGAGGAATCGAACGAAATTAGGGTTTGGTGTTTTGCTTTCCGTCCAAGTTTCAAATTTGGGGATTGTGATTCTGATTTTGGTTTGTGGATCCGAATTTATAGAGAGGGGGTTAATCCATCCGGGCTATACTTTCCTTAGTGGGCAACTCTACATTTTGACCAAAAATAAGGCAACCCAACGTTAATTTTTAGAGAAAAATTACCTTATTTAAATCATAACTAGTTTAACCCCTCTATCTTATACAAATAACCTTAATAAATTTATTAAGTACTTTGGTAACAATAATATTATTTTTACAAAGTTTACTTATTTGAGTAAAGATTTAATTAAGATAATTTACTAAGATATTATTACCCAAAGTCTAAACTCTATAAATAAAGATATAAGATTTTCAACTAATGAATTTTGTTGGATAATGTAAAAACTTTTAAATTATTTGAAATTTACCTCTTTAATTAAAAGACCATATTTAATTAATCTAGATATGGGTATTGGATTCGGGACTTTTTGTTGCATTTCCCATATGGTCTTTTTTAAAAAGATATTTTAAAAGGTGATTTCTTAGAAAAAAAAATTTAAGTTGAATTTATTACAAAAATAAAATCTAAATTTATTAATTTATTTTTAAGACATCATGAATCTCCTTCTTATGGTATACTTACTCTTAACTTTGTTGAAATTGTTATTCTTTTTTGTTTAATTAAACAGCATCCTAATGATAATTACTGGTATCGTGGTTAAGAATTTAACTTCCCGATAGTTTATAAGAAATTGAGGTGTTCCCTACATCAACAAAAGTTCTTCCTTTTGCAGGTTCAAGTGAGGATAAAAAACTCTAAAGTCAATCTTGAAAGGGCGAGAGCACAACTAGGATTGAGGACCTAGAATGTTATCGGGTTGACATGTGATAACATTTTGAAGACATCATGCCTTACTAATGGTATTAGAGCCGACTTTGAGTTGCGGGTTGGCTAGGCCTGGTTAACGGTCACTCAACCTAATTACGTGCTAGTCCTTAGGATTTTACGAGGACATCAAGTAGGGGTAGATTGTAACATCCTGATAGTTTATAAGAAATTTTGATGTGCTCTATATCACCATCCACTTTAGCCATGGGAATGTGGTGACAAGCCTCCTCTATAGTGTACAACATGTCATCTTTCCTTCCTTGAGCCAAAATCGATCATGGCTCTCTTGATGATCTTCGAAGTACTACATCCAAAGGTCACCGTGTAATCTTCATCATCCAATTGCCCTATAGAAAATAGATTCCTTTTCAAACCCGGAATATGCATCACATCATACAGCTTCAACATTGAGTCACCCGATGTTCTCACATCAACCACATCTTATTCTACAATCTCCAAGGCAACATCATCAATAAGATAGACCTTTCCGAAGCTACTTGCAGAACAGTTCTTTTTATCATTCCAGCAAAAATGAAACAAAAGTCTAGAATCCGATGCCCATAAGTCCAGGTCACCCCAACGCTAGCACGAACATCATTATCCACTTCATTTGTTGACTTCTTCGGTGTCTGACACTCGCTCAGTTTCTCACACGTTCCTTCTGGAAAAAATGTTCCAATTAACATTCATTAATAGTGGCTAAAAAACGACATGTGCGGATTGTTTCCATAATTTTTTCGCGTTTTTTTGAATAATAGGGTTTTGAGGGATGCGTGTAGACCTGTTAAAAGCTGACCCGACCCGCAAATCCGGCCCGATCCGAACTTTTTGGGTTTCAACCCGAAAATTTAGACCCGTGACCCAATTTCAACTCGATCCGATTGAAACCCGAACCCGTTGGGTTAAAGCCGAACCCATTGGGTCGGACCCGATTTTGTAAAGTTTAAATTATATTACAATATATAAAATTTATTTTAGAAAATTATGATATATATTATTATTAAAACATTTAAAAATAATTGATACTCTTGACTCGTTGGGTTGATCCGATCCAACCCGAAAACCCGAAGCAACCCGACCCAGTTTGACCCGTAACCCGATTGACCCGAACTCAACTCGAACCCGGAACGACCCGACCCGACCCGAACCCGCCCGACCCGACCCAATTGAGTATGTGCAGATGCAACAGGCCATCTTTTCTTCTCTTCCTCCTATTCCAAATGTTTTTGATTTAAATTTTTTTTTTTGGATCGAATTTGTTTTTGATTTAAATGAACTTTCCTTGATTCCGTTTGTAGTTTTTTTGTTTTAAGATAAGATTAATTATGAGATGGCAAGTTATGTTGACATGACATATTTAAAAATTTAAAATAAAAAACTGTCTTTGTCACGTCATTTTTCCGACCGCCAAGTCATCGAACTTGTCGGAAAATATATCGGAAAATCGTTTCTAGTTAATATCGCGATAGTTCGGTTCGCTAATGACGATTTTGATACTTGAGATTATTTTTGGTTGAATGTGGATACTTGAGATTATTACGAGTCATTTTTTCTTATATTAAATAACTTTTGTGTTTCAAAACTAGTTATTTGTACATCGAATTTTTGATGCATATTGTTTAAACTTTAGAGTTGTCAAAACCTGAATCGACTCGAGAAACCGACCCGAACCAAACAAGAATTTTAGGGTTGAAACTTGACCCAAAAAGTAGTGAGTAAAAGAAAAAATAAACTTGATTAGCCCGGATTCGATTGAATTGAAACCCAAACCCAATCCAAACTCGTTGGATTGGCTTGATTTTTTATATAAATGCAGAATAAACATATTCTATTTTAAATATTATAATAAATTTTAGTCATAATATTATTTGAAAAATAAAAAAATTCAAGTTTTTGACCTATTAGATCAACCCGAACCTATATATTAACTTGCCAAGACCCGACCCAACTTGACCCGTAACCCTATTGACTCAAATCCCCATTCAACTCGGATCCGAAATGACAGAACCCGAACCCGTTTGAGCCCACCAATTTGACAGGTCTAATTAATAATGTTCATTGATTTTCAACTCTTTGTTTTTTTTTTATGTTTCAACCTATTTATGTGTATGACTCTACACAACTTAAATAATCATCCTCAAAAGAGGAATATAAGTCAACATTAACAATATTTTTTTGAAGGAACATTAACAATACTACTTACACTTTTACTTATATAATTAATCTTGCCCAAAAAAACAAATAGTCATGTACAACATAATGGCTATTATTTTTATATAGAATCATATAGGTCAAGGTGATAGGTTCAATCTCCTTCTTGACAAATAATATTTTATTTCATTATCATTTATTATGCAAACATATTCAAATGAGAATCTTCTATTTATACAGATTGCAAAATATATACACCCCTCCTCATATATGTATATATTATTATTTTGGAAAATTCTGTTTGATACTCTTGAGTTTTTGTCTTTTTCGGATGCTACCCAAGTAAAAACATATTTCGGGATATACCCTGAACTCTTGCAGAAGTTCGGCTCATGCCTTTACTTGTAATTTTTCTCTTATATTTCACTATATCTCGTTTATTTTTTACGATAATTGTTTTTATATATGTACTAAGTTAAAAAATCAATTATAATATAAAATATAGTTTAATCAAGTTTTAAAATTTAATCAATAAAACATTATATAACCTATGATTTCAAGTTAATTTATGTTACATTTATCAAACTAAAACCAATTAAAATGATTCCCATACTTATATTTAAATTTTCTTTATATTGTGAATACATATGTATATATATGGAAAGGTCATTTACTATTATTGAACAATATTTTTTTTATCCTATTATTTAAAAAAATGAAAATTCATATGTTCTATCAACACATATACATATTTATATATAGATTCTAAATTGATATTAAAAATTATCAAAAATACTATGTAAAATTTAGTTTCATGATAAATTTCTATTATATAATATATTATTTTAATATAACTATTTAAATATGAATATGTTTGGTTTTAATTCGATAAATATAACAAAAATTCAATTGAAAATAGAAGTTATTTTATTCATTTATAGAGTATATTTTTAAACTTATCTAAATTATTTTTTTATATTATAATTGAATTTTAACCTAATAAAAGCAAAACTATGTATTTGTTTATAGAAAATGAACGAAATATAGTGAAATATAAGGTGGAGCCCTATCACAAGTGGAAATGGAGGTTTGGCCACGGAAATAAGGTGTACAGTTGGCACTCCCAGGAAATGGGATGCGCAAGAGAAGTGGCCAAGGCACGCCCAGGCCACACATGTGTTTGGAAACGCCACCGCCCCTAGCGCTCGTAAATTCCCACGCGTCCAAGCAGAGCCGGCCAATGATTTTAAGAGGCCCTGTACCATAATTTTTCGATTATGATTTAAATTGTTGTTAACACCAACTTTTTGATAACCTCGCTAAGTATATTTTTAGATTTTTTATTCTATAGTTAATTTATCATCATTCAATTAAAAAAAATAATTTTATCTATAATAACTTGATTGTAAAAAGGGGGAAAAATCACATTTGTATACGTACTATTGTACTACATGATTTGAACTTTAGGTAATTATTTATTAAACTAAGCTATTTTTTCTATATTTTGTTTTTAAATTCTACAAATTCAATTAGTAAGATTTGGAATCATCAAATATATATCATGATTCGATTAAGTTGACAAATACATGATCAAAAAAGAAACCCGAAATATAAATGAGTAAAATGAAAACACTATTCCAAAATTTTAAAATTTTGGAATTTCTTTAAATAATAAGAATTATAATCTAGGGTCTAATGATGTGATTGCATACTAAACCTTCTGACCACAGTATTAGACAAGCCTGGTTAGTTGTTATTCTTTGCTTTATTAATTGCCTTTTAAAAAAAATACGGGCTGCAAAGAAAATTTCTTTAAAGAATGAAAAAAAAAGGAGAAAAGTGCCTGGATTTATTAAAAAAGGAGATAAGCGCCACCGGCACGTATCGAACCCCCCCACGTATTGATGACTAGAATGGGTTGTTGCCAACTGCACCATTTAATTTCAATGTTTATTACGTAATGCTCTTTTAATTTCTATTAATTTCTCCGGACCCGAGGCCCTACACCAAACGGAGGCCTTGTGCAGGTGCACAGCTTGCACCTGCCCAGGACCGGGCCTGCGTCCAAGTCCTCCTATGCATCCCTATGTGGCCGACCTTGCCAATCTTTCTATCTTATTTTCTTTCCATGTTTTGGCTTGTTTTATTTCTATCTATTAAAACTCTATGCATTTCTTATAGATATGTTTCTATCTATTTGACACGTTTAATTAGCTAGATTAGAAGATTAAGTTATTTTATTTTATTTAGTTATTCTTTTAGTTTATTTTATTTACGAGTGTTGATATCTCATGCTTACAATATCAAGCTTATCTAGAGTAGGATTAGCCTAGAAGTTTTCCCTTGATTGTAACATCTATTCTCATGCATAATACGATTGAATTGTCCTTGGCTAAAGTTGAGTTCCTCCTTGGGATCATGTGTCATCCATTGTTCTAATAGCCAAAGGTCTCGCCCTAGAAGATCATCACATTGATCTTTGCCCTTGTCATCACGTTAACAAGTCCTTTTACTAGCTCAACGTAGGTCAATCTAGTCCAACACTCTTGTTCAAGCCATGGATTATGCCTATCAAACCTCAAAATACCGCTTCCGCTATATCGAGAGAGTTTCTACCACAATCTAGAACAAACTCTAGTGAGTTGGGCTACATCGAGGACAAGGACACATCAGCTAAGTCAGGTCAGCTTTTGACAGGTCTATGTACAAGGAATCACTTTTTTGTTAAGCTTGTCTATATATGAATCACTTTTTGTTCATTAATAACAAATTTTACATTAAGGTTGCACATTTATTCAATAATAAAGGTTGCTGATAACTCTGATGATATGTTCACCAAGCCACCATGAGAAGACGAAGCACATTGATGTTAGGATCAAGCGACAGTGTATTGTGACAGCTTGAGTGCAATATGCTTGACCAAAGATCAAGTCCACCATGAGAAGACGAAGCACATTGATGTCAGGTACCACTTTCTGAGGAATGAGAAGAGAATTCAGGTGAAGAAAGTAGGGACTGCTGATAACCCTGCTGATATGTTCACCAAATCGGTTCCTAAGAGCAAGTTCCAACATTGCTTGAATTTGCTCAACATCACAGGTCAGTAATCTGAGCCCTTAGGGGCAATTAGAGGCAGAGAAACTTCAAACATTTGTTATGGTGCATCTGGTTTTGGGAGGATTCAAGTCAAGGAGGAGATTTGTTAATCTGTCTTGAATCTGAATCACACACCGCGACAGGTAGCACGAGGGTCTCGTTGAGAGCAAGTTCCAACACGGTTTCTCTACCCGTGGACGTAGGTAGCACATCGTTACCGAACTACGTAAATCTGTGTGTCTTTCTTATTTTATTGTTCTCGTTCGATCTCTCGTTACAACACCACTCCTACCCACGTCTTGAGCCCAAGCATTCTGTCGCCAAGACGCGGCGTGGGCACTCCACGACTCATTCGCTTCTTGACCTTCTTTGCTCACATCATTCCTCATGAGCTGTTGTTGCCAAGACGTAGTCACAACCTCATGAGACACGCCCACATCCTCAAATCCGTGGTCGCTTGCTAGGACGCGGTCATGTGATTGAACAAGCTTGAATGACATATCGCGGTCATCCATATTTTTTTGATTTTATTGCTCTTTTTCGATCTTTGATCCGTCGCCTAATATCGAGTCATGCTCCATACTTAACATATTAGGCAATAGCCGCAGTTTCCACTAGAAAAAAAGTAGAAAAGGTAGAAAAAGATGATAGTGGCAGCAGCTACCTGGTCCACGCCATGTGTTGATGCATGCTCTGTTTGCTCATGCTCATGCAATTCGATCAGATGCAAAGAAGAGAAAACAGAGATAAGAGACGTGCATTGTACTCTACTAAAAGGGTTATACATTATACGCTTCTTCTACATTACTCCATCCAATCGAATCCATATATGCATGCCTAGCCAATGGCTTTTAAGACTTTTTTTTCATCATTCTAAAGACACGTTGATACGAAATCCATAGGAAGTAGGTAATGAGCATGACTATATGTACAAGTCAAAAGGAAAAAGTATGTACGTACGTGTTGCATGTGACATTGGTTGGGGGCCATTACATGTGTGACATACACTTCTTAATTATTCGAGTATCTGTATTAACAATTATCCCGTATTGAAAACTATATTTGTAGAAGGATTTGATCGAGTTTACTAGCATAAATCTATTTATTTTGGTCGAAACTAGCATAAATTATGTGTATAGCTTGAAAATAGTTTGGTAATCACCTCTAATTATTATTACCGGTCATGTTTAGTTGTTTGCAACTAGCACTAGCTAGGTAAACACGGAAATAACAAACATGTAGGGGTGATAAAACGGGCGGGTCCGGTGGGTCGTTCGGGTTATTCCATATGGTAAGTAAATGGGAATCGGGAATTCACTAGTTTAATTGGTCATGGATGGTCAAGTTTTTAATTGTCGGTTATAAAAGGGTATGGGATCCAAGTCAGTAATTAGCTAGCTGTTTCAGATTTTCGTAGGGTCGGGTTTTTAAATTCGGACTCGATCGGGTCCGAATTAGTAAGCTGTTTTGGATTCCGGTTGAGTGAGTTTTAATTGAGTCGGATTTTAGAACAAATCAGGATTTTTCATTCATTTGAAGTGAGTTGTGGTTATAGTGGATAACAAGGGTATGTAGTGGGCGGGATTATTTTTTTGTTTTTCATTCATATGTAACTGCAATTGATGTTGGAATCTTTTAAACATAAAAAATCTAAATTTTCATTTTTTTTGTTTCTTGACTATTAATTAAGATGTACCTAGAACAAGGTCATGATTATAGTTTATAGATGTAACTTTCTAATTAAGATTGAAAGCTAGAGTTTTTTTAATCATGTTTGGAGAATTAGCTGTACTAACTGTGTTTGATTACAATCAATAGTACAATTTGTTGATCCAAATAAGATAAAACTAGTTGAAGACCCGTACCATGTACGGTTAATGATCAATTTTTTCGTTAATTTGTATATCTACTATATATAATCTATACTATATATTAATTCTTATATATAAATAGATTAAAATGTGAATTGAAAAGTTAAGTTAATTTACATGTATCTTTTATAGAAGGAAATTTTAAAGATAGATAATATTGTTTCAAAGATAGATATTAGATGAGTAAGAAAAAGAATAAAATTAAATATTAGATAATTAAAGAAATTTTAAAGATAAATAATATGCCTTTAAAGATAGATATTTGATGGGTAAGAAAAAAGATAAAATTAAAGATTAGATAATTAGGAAAAATAAAACATATAAAATTGTTAATAAAGTGGGGCCAGAATTAACGTAGAGGCTCGAAATTCTCCGGCTTTAATATATAGTATAGATATTTCAAAGTATAAAGAAAAGGCTAGTACATAATTCGTTGGCGCCTATGAGATTTTTTTTCTAAAACTATACAACAAAGAAAGTTGTTAGCTAACATTCCTAAAAGATATTAAAACAATTGGATTGAGTTCTTTTAGGTGCTAGATATATATAATTAATTGGGATAGTTTCAGGTTTGAGTTTAATTGGGTTCGGATGGTTTCGTGTGTCGGGTGTAATCAGGTTTTGATTGGTCGGGTTATTTCTTAGTTAGGTTACTTCTATGTCGGGCCAAATTAGCTTGGTTGGGTCGGTTTCATATTTAATTTTATAACTATATATCGGATATCGGTCGAACCACAAATAGGGTGAATCAGACAGTTTTCTCGAATCGGGTCAGAATTTACCACCCTACGTCTGTTCTCACCGTACCGGCGATGTATCGTTAGTTGTTAGAGTAGTTCGCAAGACCAAAGCTCCTATCAATTGAATTTGAGATCAATAGCTACATACATTGTAGCAATTTAAAACATGAAAATGAAATTGAGCTTTACTTAAAATACCTAGTGCTTGTTTGGTTGCTAAACGAAATCACATGAATTTAGAAAATTCTTGGAAGTTGTCAAAATATATGTGTTTGGTTGAAAATTGTATATTGAAAATCCCATGATTTTCAAATTCCCATGATTTTCAAATTCCTACATTTCATAGGAATTTAATTACTTAGGATGGGGTGGGTAAGATTTTCTTCCCACATAATTCTCAGGAAATAGATTTTTAACCAAACAAATTTGATCAATTCATGTGAAGTAGAAATTGTAGGAAATTAATTCACATGAATTATATTCCCATGAATTATACTTCATCCATTTAACCAAACAAGCACTATCCAAAATATATAATCCATATTCTCCCAATTAATGTCCTGAATTTTCATCTACTCCCTCTGTCCTAGAGAGTTTGGCCAAAAAAACACACTTACACATTGATTAAGGCACATCAAATCACACATCATTGCAATTTTTAACAACCCAAAAAACAGAGAGTTTGGTCAGCCGCGCATCACACAGTTGAGTGTCTTTTTTTTGTAGGCTAGAGGTGAAATTAGGTTGGCCCGATGTACCGATTAAGAGGCTAATCATGCTTAATTTTTTTTGTACCATGACTAATCTAGCTTTGTAGAGAAAAATAAATTACAATTATTCATACTTTATTTTTTCTTTATTTTTTGTGTAAATTAAATCAATTGTTGTATTTAAACATTTTTTTTATGGAATGAAGTATTTAAGAGAGAGGAATGAGGAAGAAAAGGTTGGTGAAGATGGTAAAAGTGTTTGTAATTGTTGGTTGTTGTAAGATTAAAAATGTAAAAGTAGTGTGATATAAATAGAAATGAAATAAAAATGAACACTCTCCGGGACGCCCAAAAAAAAAAAAGCGAATAAACTTTCGGGGACGGAGGAAATATAACATTTGATCTACAAGATATATTATCCACGTTATTGTAGCAATGTCCTAAACAGCTAGCAAATGACAGGGTGAACTTTATATATAGTTACGCACTTACGATGTCATATTATATTAGGTTACGTATCATGCAATAAGCTCACTCACGTTCTTTCTTTTCCTTTTTCTTTTCCGATCTTTTAACACACACCGCGCAAGAAGAATGTGAAAGGAGATTCAAATATATCGCTTCTTTATACCAATTGAAAAATTGGTCTGGTACCCTTAACTAATTAATTCAAATACATCGCGTAATGAGATCAAGTTGTTATAGTGTTAATTCAAGTTATGTTTCAAGTTAATTAATCGGGTAGGGTGAGCTAGGTTTCATTCCAAATATGTGCCGAGTTAATTCTAAGGTACATATCAAGTGAATTAGGTAGTGTATGTTAGAAAGTTATGCAGATTGACCGTTAGTTCAGGAGTGTTCTTTTCCAATCACCATTAAATTATTACTAATAGTTTAAAAAATCATATCGTTATGCGAAATAAACTTGATTCATTATCTTCCAACATCTAGGACTTGCTACACTTTGAGGGTAAAATTACTTCTTTTTTTGTAAAAAGTATATTTTTTTTACCTCGAAATGTAATCTAATTAGTTTTTAGGGATTTGAGGTAAAAAAGTTTTAAGTGAAAATATATTATCCATGTTTTGTAAAAAGTACAAAAATATCTACATTTTACAAAAAAGTAATAATATTTCTTACACATTCCTTCAAAAGATAATAATATCAGAAGGAGTTTTACGGTTAGAATTAATAATATTTCTCATCCATTCCTTCAAAAAATGAGACATTCTAGATTAAACTTTCATTAAAAGGGGCAAAAAATGACAAGTGTAAGTTGTGCATCAAAATTGACCAATTGTTCATCAATAATAATCGATTGTGCATCAAAACTAGTTGTTTGTGCATTTAATTTTCGTTGCATACTACTACTTTCTGATTTAGAACCTTTTTTATGTTTCCACTCCATTTATGTATATGAATACAATAGTTACCCAGTTTTTGATGCATACATCGTTAGTTTCGATAATCGATGCACGTATAAAATAAGACACACATTTTTATATAAGACACACATTTGTTCATCAGTGCCAACAATTTACGCATCAATATTGTGCGTTTGTTCATCAATACCATAATTTATTCCAACAATTAATCACTTTTTGATAGACTTTTCTATATGCCAATCACGTTTTTTTTACATCAATAACATTAGTTTGTACATCGCTATTGCACATTTATTCACTAAATCTAGCACTTTGTGTTTAGTTGTATATATACTTGTACATCACTATGTGAAAATTTACACCATTATCATGCAATTGTACGTTGTTATCATGGAATCAAAATTTTAATGTTTTTTTGTATGTCAGATTGTCAGGTTTCAAACTTCTTTATTCTTTGATGCATATTTTTGCCAATTTTAATGCACAGCCAACTAGTTTTGATGTACTCAGAAACAAGATGCATTTTTTAAGTTATATTGATGCACAATTAATTTCTTTTGATGTACGCGAATCAATTAAATTTGATGCGCACCCAACAAATTATGATGGACAAATATATGTTACCCTTACCGCACATAATTTCAATAGATATTTGTCTGTTTTTTTATGCACAAATAAGTTGTTTTTTTATAAACATCTTTTAAAAAGAAACTAATGAAACCACCTTTTATAATACTAACACTCCAGTGTAACACCTTAATCTTTTGGTGATAAATTATCCTACTTGTATCAAAATACCCTTTTAAAAATTCATTTATTTGCTTTTAGCATTAACCTTTTTTTGAATATTTAAAAAGAAATGGTATTGAAAATTACTTTTAAAGGTTGTATTTATATCATATAAATGTAATAAAATTTTAAAAAATGTTTAAGGTGGTTAAATGGGTACGGTATTCGTGTCATAAATGGTGATTTTACCTTTAATACGATATAATCCCCGTATCTTGTACAAGATCTGAATAAAAAAAATGTTTAAGTGGTTTTTTACTATGTAATATTTTGATAAAATTTTCCGTTTAGTTATTACTCGACTTGGGCTCCATATACATTCTTAATTTAGTACGATGTAATCCTTGTACCTTGTACAAGATTTGAATGAAAATTAAAATTTAATATCTTTCTATCTCTAAATAGTATATCGATCTCATATATAAATAAAGTTTTTATATAACTATATTAATAGTGCTATAAAATACATAATTAAGATTTTTTGAGAAATTATGATTATATTCATTTATATAGTAATTTTTTGAAATAAAGATTAAAATCATGTCATATAAAGAATTAAATGGATTAAACCATATACCATCAAATCTTTTAGTAAGAAATAAAAGACTAATTGACATATAAATTACAAAATGAATGTTTTTGACTATTTGATAAGAATTGAATGGATTAAATATATATACAATCAAATACTAAATTAAAAAATAATAGACTAATTAACATATTAATTATAAAATGAAAGATTTTGACTATCTGATGAGAATGTCTATTGACCATATAAAATCTTTCCTTTCTTAATTAGTATCTTGTAGATAAGATTTGTGTAACTGCAAAAAATATATATATTTTTATAAATAATCTCTATATTTACCTTTTTGGTAGGAAAAAAAAATCTCTTTTATCTAAATAGATATGATGTTGCTTAATAAATGGATATGACGTGGCTTAATAAAATCTTGTATGGATAAAGATATATATGACATGGGATAAATAGATATGATATGATATGGCTCAATAAAAAAAATATATGTGACATGGAGCAGATATGTTTCAAAATTTTAGGTGGCGAAAGGATGTCATGTGAAAAAATCCTACATGATGCAATATAATGACTCTAGACCTTATGAATTATATATATATTCTCGATCGAAAAAATTTTTTTATATATATATATATATACACACACATATACATATGTTGGGTGAGTTTGGTCCTAACCTAGACATGGTTATGTAGATTAGGTTGGGTGAGTTTGGTCCTAGTCTAGACATGGTTATGTAGATTAGTTCAGCTGATAGGGTCATTTTGACAACTTTGTTATGATTTTTGATAAGAGACTCGACCCTAAACCCTAAATATATATATAATGAAGCTCCAACATAAATACAAAAACCAATTTGTGAAATAATAACTTGAACAAAAATATTATTTTGAGTTGTTGTCCAGTTCAATAAGTTAGAGCTGTTCTATGTCTAAACTCATAAGGAAACCTAACATCTCATCTTACTAAACCAATTGGTAAAGAATCATTAAGAATGTAACACATTTAGGTCGGAACTCAAAGTAATAAATTAATAATGTCAACTTCATTACGGGATACATATATATGTGGCAAATCTAAAACATGGTGTTTTAATCTTAAACCATCAAATTCATTAGGTGATACTTATATGTGTCACAAAGTAAAGAAAAAAAAAACAACAAATTTCATTCAATCGAGCAGTCTGAGCCGGATAGAGGTATGTGGTCCATTAAATTTATTTATTTTTGATCAACTTGTGGTCCATTAATTTGATCCATCAACAAAGCTTTCAAAGCATTGAGATGTCAAATGTGGGCACATCCATTGTCATTGTAATAATTTACTACCTTCTTCTTCTCTTTGAATTCATTTTTTTTAAGTACTTCTCTTTTTTTGGCACTAAAAACAATTTAAGGTGGGGATGGTGTCCCACTCTAAAGTCAGGAAAGATTCAAGTACTCAAAAAAATCTTAGAAGGGGAATTACATATGTCTCACATAAAAGAGATTAGTCAGAATTATATAATTTTTAATATACCATACATATATTTGTGACACAATCATTTTGATTTTATAAACATCTATACTGTAGTATAAAGCGGAGACAAAGTCTTCACAGAAAATTGCGTCATGTGTCATATCTTTAATAAAATAATCAACCGGGCTCTTGCGTATATAAAAAAACGTTAATCATAATAGAAAGATAAATATATATAATTTGATAAACATAATCAACTGGGCCCTCCTCTATATAAATTGAGTAGTTAGAATCTCATATAATCTTATCCCGTAAAAATTGCCGAAAATTATGAATTATCCCGAAAATTATGAATTACCCCTTACCAAGAACTAGTTGTAATCTTCAGATAAATATTATTATTTAATAAAACGTGATATTTATCGTAAAGTAATTTTTGAACAAATCCAACTTATTTATATTATGAGTTGATTTACTATTCGTAAAAAAAAACACTAATCATAATACGAAAAAATATATATATGATCCTATATTTTTAACGTGATCATTGACGTTACATATCTAATTAAATTAGGCTTGTAATCGCATTACTCGTACATAGTACCGGGGTTAAACTAGTTTTGTGTTAAAGTTTCTAATTTGTCATTCTTGTGCTCAAATTCTCCATTGTTCAAGTTTTTGACCTTTTGATGGTGTAGTTTAATTGATCATTATATCTATTTGAAAATGTATTGACTAATCATGAAAATATCAAACATAAAAAAAAAGTCAGTTTATGCAACATCGATCTAAATTTATATTATGATATAAAACCCACATTTTTTATTTGGCACAAGCAAGTCGGACCCAACATAGATCATACATGACGAAAATTCCATACTTGCTTGCTAAGCTAATCCAGCTTAAAATTCCATTATAACATGATTAGCTTAAATGCTTAATATATTCACACTTTTTGTAAACATGTTCGTTCACCCACGTGTTAAGTTTGTGTGGTATGTTTAATATAATACTTGCATTAGCATCCTACTTACTAGAAACTCAAATACTTGCATTAACATACAAGAAACTCTATGATTGCAGTGACAAAATATATAACTGTTATTATTTTATAAAATACTAATGCACACAAATTCAACACTAATAGTAACTTTTTATCAAAAAAAAAAAAAAAAACACTAATTGTAACTAAAAAAAACGTAACGAATTTCCACCAGTTAGCTAATTTAATTACTATTACAAAAATAATTAGAAAAAAATGGAAAAAAAAAAAAAATCAACCATGGTGCAAGAAACCGCCGCCGTCCCCCGGCTGATGATCACCGGCGGGAATATCTGATCCGGCAAGCTGCCAGTGTGACTCCGGCGAGCACCTGACGTCGAAAAGGAACAGATCAGGCAGAAGATTATAGAACGCATCATCACTCAGCACACACTTGCAATCTTGGAAGAAATCAGAGCAAGTAGAAGTACTAGTAGTAGTAGAGAAAGAAGAGTCAGGAGTGTCTCCGGCGCCGGCGACCGGAGAGGGGATCTCGGCGGCCTTGGCGGCGGCAGCCTTGATGTCGTCGGCGGAGGAGGTGGCGGGGCGGGGGAGCGTCGGCGCCAGCTCCGGGAAGTTAAGGAAGGCGGAGGCGCCCTTGATGGCTAGGGCCGCGGTGTCGTGGGCCCGGGCCGCCATTTCGGGCGTGGCGAAGGTCCCGAGCCAGATTCGGGACTTTTTGCGCGGCTCGCGGATTTCGGAGACCCACTTGCCCCAGGCCCGCATTCGGACGCCTCGGTAGTTTAGGTGGCCGGAGCCGCCGCCGGTTGGGCGGCGTTTGTTGGTGGTGGTGGTGGTGTTTGTCATGGAAGGAGAGGGAATATAGTTGGGGTGTAAGGTGGCTTGGTGTGGAATTAAAGGGGTCCAAGTTTGTTTATATAGGGCTAAGGAGGCTTGTTGAGGAAATTATTGTGGTCACTTTTGTTGGCTTTTCACTTTGTGGGTGTTGGATCTAGTGGTTTCTTTGGAAACTTTTTACAGCGATGTTGGATCTAGAATAGAGACATGCAACTTTGTCAATACAAGAAATTGTCTTCAAAATGGTTGATACAGACGAATGTAGTTGGTGTTTCAATTACCGTGTCATTAGTTTGTCTCAGACCGAGGTTATTAGTCAATTATAGTCAAACAAAGTTATAGCTTATTACCTTATGTGTGATCGAATGCATAATCTAACTAAATTATGGAGGTTTCCCAACTGTCATCACAATTGCTACTACTATGGTGGGAAATAAGTTAATTTAACTTGTGTGGATAAAATTGTTAAGCCTCCTTAAAATCTAAGGACTTAAAGAGCTCTTATAAGGTGATTTACATGTCTCTTCTCAAACCTTGTTAAATGTCGTCTCTTCTCAAACCTTGTTAAATGTCGTTAACCTTAACTGATAGATAATGACATCCATGACCAACAAGAATATCTTGACTCAGTTTTACAGGCCAATTAAATGAAGTTGATTTTATATAAATTTTCCTAAACAAATTAGTATTCTTAAACTTATTGATCACTCATCACAAATCAAAGCTATTGGACTACACAATGAACTATAGAAAGCGAACCAAACAATCCTCTTTTTTTCAGTCACGGGTTCGCACCTCCTCATTGCAATGGTTAAGTGCATGAATACATTAATACTATTGGATATTGGATATAAACCAAACATATCATTGTAATGAACAAAGTGCAAGTTTACATTAATATACTTTCTGATAGAAATACATTACCCACCATCACATATCCTTCTATTTTACTGAACAGCGTAGGTTGCCTTAAAACGCTGTTCAAGATACTCACCGCTGCGTATCGGAGCAAACCTGCACGTACATCATATATCACACTACTCAGACATATGCCTAAAGAGCAAATAACGAGATCAAGATGACCTAAAACTGCAAAAATTGAAGCCATACAAGGAAGACCTTATTTACGTACTTTGGAGGAGACGACTCGCTACAGCAACTCTCTAAGCACTCCACCACACAGTCATTGTTTGGATCCAAGAAGAATGCTGCCTGCAAATTTTATACAGCCAAGAAAATCACTCTCATTTGTCTTGTTAGGTTTTACTGCTAAACATAAACATACTGTGGAGCAAAACCTCAGAGATCACCGAAAAATCCCAGGTCTATTTAGATGTAATCTGACTTATTAGTGAAAATAAAAACATTCAGAAAAAGACAAGGATGAACATTTCCAAAAAGGAGCAGAAATCACATGACTTAATGCAATTGTATATTTAACTCACAGAGTAGCGTTCTTGTCCTGTTGAAATCACTCTGTGCATTGTTGATCTGCAGAAAGAGGCACAAAAACTACAAGATGAGAGCATGACAACCTTAAGGGTTTAAGAACACACGTGTTTCTATGAGAGAAGCTATTAACAAGCTCTCCCAGACATACATCTATACTTTACCTGAATCTACAATTAGTCCATCTCTCTAGCATGTCTCCAATGTTAACGATAAATGCCCTGTAAGAAAGGACATATAACTGAGAATAGTGGTTTGCTTATAGAGACCTTTTCAATAGGAAACGGATAAGGCAAGCAGGTTTTAGTTGCATTTATACAACTGTAGTTCTACATGGACATCTATTCTAGTGTCATTGTATACCTGACTAATCCTTAAAGTTTATTAGAACCCTGCTGGTCCCACAAGTGTTCAAAAGAGTTCAGAAAATCTAGCTCAAACAAAGGAAACTTATAACTTAGTAGCTAATTTAAATAGAGAGTAGATCAGGAAACACAAACTAAACAAGCTGAGATTACACAGAAAAACAAACCTCCATAGGCAAGGCCACAAGCAGAGCTAACCTCTCTAGCCAAGGAAAAGCCTTAGAAAAAAGATATATCTTCAGGATACCTAATTATAGTAGCTTGGCCATTGGCCAATACTCTAGTAACTGTCAGTGGTGCTAACATGGCTTAGTCACTGGCAGTGATACTACTGGAATTGCTATGATGCAAGACAAGGTCAATATCAATCAAATTAAACAATCCACTGAGCAAGAAATTGCCAAATCCATCACAGCTTAAAATTCCACTGATGTTCATTTATTTGAGCATCATATGCTGGAACACAAAGGCATTTGAATATTAGTTTCGTTTACCCATCAATATGAGGCACCTCTTCCCACAAACGTGGTTGACAATCTTTGTCCCTGCATACCTGCCAATTGCTGTCCTAAGCGAATGACATATTGCATGATATAGGAAAAAGGAAGCAAAGCAGATTACCCATACCTGAAGCCCAGGAACACCATCAGTTGCAAGTAGAGTAATCATCCCATAATCTGAATGAGCAGAGGCACCAATAGCTTCTCCATTACATGACACCGATTCACCTGATATAACACAGAAACAAAAAGAAGTGGTAAGTAAGCAAAAATCATTCATCAATATGACCACACTAAGATTCTGCTCCTGCAGGTGTTTTGGTTAGATTTACATTACTACGGTTCCTAGTACATACATTAAAAAGTCATAACACTCCTCAGTGTAATCTCTTTCGGGTAAAAACACTCAATATGGGGGAGAAAAAATCATCTAATCACATGCAAAAGATATATACTATAACAGTACACAAAGGATATTCATCAAGATGACAAGCCCAAGATTCTTTCTTGCAGTTGTTTTATGTTGAATCTTCAATGGTTAGGATCCTAGAAACATTAGTGCAAGCATTCTCAGAAGTACATAATCCTCTGCAATTAATGTTTTGAAGAAAAGCAGCAGTAACAGACAAAATCATTAAACCATGTTCAACTAAGAGGTGAATTTTGCTATATTCACACAGTATATAAGCATGTATGCCTGCCTAGCAGTTAAAACTTAACACTCTTCAGTGGTAGTTCTTCTGAATAAAAGCACCAGACTGAAATAACAATAGTGCTAGACCTGGATAGTGTAATAAGCGAAGGAAAGGAGAGGGTTTCTCCAAAGCCCCAACTTTCTCGAAGAAATTCTCATCCAAGTCCAAAGCCAAAGCAATCAAAGACAATAACCTTTTTCCAGCAAGCCTGAGGAAGATATTTGTGTTTTTGTTCTTTATTATGGCATCAATACAAGGGAATATCAACATATGTTAAAGCGTATATGCTAACTGAAGGTATTCATAACAAAAACCTAATTTTAAACCATTGACAAAAAAAGAAGAAAAAAAATGGAAACATAGTTTTCCTAGTTTGGTTCCATATCACATCAGTTTTTATGCAGGCCTCAGGGAATTTAGCGAATGGAAACGGACTAGGCCGCAGGGGATTTAGCGTGTGTAAAACGGACTAGGCCGGAAGAAGGTTATGTACTGATTCAAATAGGAATTCTTTTGATTTGATGCCACTTTTACCGCATCTACTCTAGTTTGGACAAGCAAACACACTTATTGGAGTCTAGCAATGTTTCTAGTATATAGAATAGCAACTTTGGTCCATATATTTACTTAAATGCACATTTCCAATAAGACAGTAACATATATTGAAAAAGAAAATGTGTCCTACAATGAAAAAAAGACAGTCGAGACAGGACCCATAAATTATCACTCAAACAATTGGGAGAAGCTGAAACATACAAGGCTTGTCTATAGTATGCTTCCATAGTCTCACGCCATTTTGGAAGAGTATCTGAAACACGTTACGAAAATGGGGCTCAGTCAACAACTGAATCATACATATAAATGCATGCTAGAACAATACATGTATGATTATTATAAAGTAAGGATGTTAATGCAAATCGATACCTTCAGGTGGCCACTGGTTCAACCCAGACAGGGCATAATCTTCAATGGGGCCGATATAGACTGACTCTTTTAAATCTCCTATCATCAAAAGCATAGTGACTACATCAAGGGCCACACTAAGCAAGGAGTAAAATATCCTGGATTATGGATTCTAATGAGTGGGTGATTAAGTTTTGCACCCCCTCGTTTTGGATTCTATCGATTCTAAATCAGGATCCTCCTCATTAGAGGGAAGACAAAGACAAAGCACAGTCTTTCATCTCCATTTAAATTACAGTGAAAAAGAGTAACTCTAACAAGAATAATGGACTTACACAATAACCATAACTAGAAGTCCAGAAACGATAAAGAACGAATGTACAGCCTTCAAACAATATGTATATCTTCACCTCAACTTTTGGCATTAGTAACAGCTCTCATCTCTACTTTATTACATCCATTTAGTTAATCAATCGCGCTTTTATCAACAACAAAAAGCTAATTAATGGTGCATCACAGAAGCCACATTTATAAGAACTCTAATTTCATGGAACATTATGTTGTAAGCTGTTCATAGTAAGTCTTGCTTTAGCACGCTAGTGATTATCTATTCAGCACCAACAACATTATTTATCAGTCAATACGTTTGAAGAGAGGATGGAGTCCAATAACTAAAATTGATAAAGAAATTGTTGAAGAGAGTTGAAACACTTCATGAATCAATCAATGATTGCAACATCCATAACTAATTCAATCAAAATGCATAACATCTTCAGTTGAGAATGGAACATCCTTGAATCAATAGACCTGTAAATTGTTGAAACAATTGAATTCTCAAAGAACGGAACCGACCTCTCACAGGTAAAACGTTTTTCGGCTGAGTTATAAAGTCACTATACCAAAATCCCCAGTAGACTACTTCACACGCTAAGCAGTTGTCAAGTTTTGCACTTAACCTTCAACAACAATGAGTGTCAAAAGTGCATAAAAGAAAAAGGAGAGAAACCTGTATGACTTGAGAAGGGATCAAGCTTCTCTGAATAAAAGGGCGTGTAACCCCTATGCTCTTTCCTTTCCATTCTCATCTTTTCTTCAAGGGGAAGCGAGAAGAAGCTTTTGCTTTGACAAAAGAGTTCCCCAAACATATCTTTGTCAACTCCATGATTGATCACATAGAAGAACCCAATTTCAGTGCATGCCTGACACAGAAACTCCAATCATGTCCAAAATCACACTTCAGGTCTAGTCCCTACTATACTTAATACGCAAATCCACATGGAAAGACACTAATTTTGAGATCCCCTCACTAAAACTCAGCATACTTCAACTAGGATACAACACAAAACCCTAGCTTGCAACACATACTAAATTAATTCCATTCAAAACCGATAAAACAGTAACGAAGAGTTTAGGAATTATGTATCGGCGTGATGGAAGGGAAGAGAAACCTGACGGATGGAATCAACAGTCGCCGATTTGTTGTCGAATGATAAATCGATGATCGGAAGTTTCAGAGCTCCCGCCATTTTTGCTGGATTTCCGGGGATTTCTTCGAGTCCGGATTGGAGATAGTCGGATTACATAATCGAAGATATAGGACTCTTTAATTCACTGTTGTTTTTTTTGTCATCATCCCATTTTTTACCGAGAAAAATACCAGTCAAAATTTTTTACCAGGTAAAAGTCAAAACTAGTGTATACTGTATACTCGTCCATCTACGGAGCCAGTCAATTTTTTTTTGATCAAATTCTACGGAGCCAGTCAATAGCTGAAGCCTGAAGCTAAGGTTATTTTTAATTTTTTAGTGACGGCCTATCGGTATGGTCAAATTAGAGTAGCTAAAAGCTCAAAATTCATTTTTGTTTATTGATGTTTAAGAGTATATGTACTCATATTATGTTGATATAATGATGTCTTAAACTAAACATTTGGTAGGAGTGTAAAAAGTGTTTTGTATAGGATCGTATCTATAATCAAGATTATACGAAAGATCTTGCTAATCACCAACTTCCTTCAACTAATATATTAAAGAACACGTCCATTGATATAGTGTCTAACATCTATGTAGTATACCTTGGTCCTCAAAACAACAAGACATTGAGATGTAAGATCCCCGGTTGTCACATTAGGCTAGGCTTGTTCATTGGTTCGCTTAAACCGAAGAAAATCAAAAATCAAACCGAACCAAACCGATCCAAACCGAACCGAGCTTGTTCGGTTCGGTTTTCGGTTTATGTTTTATCTTAGTTTGGTTTTCGGTTTGGATCGGTTTGGTTTTCGATTCGGTTCGGTTAAACCGAACTAGTTTTATATAAAAAAAATTAAATTTAAATATTCATTATTCAATATAGAAAATATCAAAATAGGTTTTTTAATTGGTTTTCTTTGGTTTTATTTGGTTGTGTTTGTACATTTGGTTTTGTTTGGTTCGGGTATTATTTGGATTTTGGTTTACCTTTTCCAAAAAGAATCACATTTTAATCAATCGGTTTATTCGGTTCAAAACCGAACCAAACCGAATAAAACCGAAACCGAACTGAACCGAACCGCGGTAGATCGGTTTGGTTTTCGGTTCGTATATTTCCGATGTTCGGTTTTCGGTTCAGTTCGGTTCGGTTTTCTGCGGTTCGGTTCGGTTCTGAACCGATGAACAACCCTACATTAGGCCCCGATGTATGTCTATGAACCAACACCCACCTAATACTCTTTGCCCGGATATGCGTAGTGAACGATTATCCTTACTAGGCTTAAAAGATACGTGGACACCTGAACTTGTGTAAATTACTCACTTAGACACGTTAGTTTTAATTTGAACCCATTAAACACTTAAACTTGTATATTTATCCTATTCACACCTAAATTTATATATTTTATTCTATTAAACCTTTGGTTGCTGACATGGCAAGTTGGATGGGCTTCACTTTCTTTTGGGCGAGTGAGAACAATTGATTAAAGAAACATAAAGCTAATTTGGAAATAAATGATTTTTTTTCCTAACATATAACAAAAAAAATACAATATTTACACGTGGAGATTGAAAGGAAAAGAGGAATAAAAATTGCATTATGTGGAGTACAATATTAACATGTCAACGAGAGTGTAATTCACGAAAGGCTATTATCCTCATTGAGGTGTTTGATAGGTAGAGATTAGCAACTTTAGGTGTTTAATAAGGTCGCTTTAGAGGTGAGGTGTCTAAGTGGCTAAATGTCACAAGTTCAAGTGGTCACGTATGTTGTAAGCCATCCTTACTAGTATACAAAGCGATCTATAAAGGCTTTCCACTTGGGCACTCGATCAAATCCACTCATAGTTGTATCATCCTCTTAGTGAGACTTGTTATGTGATCGACCTTGGAGACAAGAAGGTTGAATACATCATATGGGCACGACACATTCTCAATTACTCTTCTTTGAGAGCTTTTTAGACTTGTATTAAAGTACTGAGATTGTTATCCCGGTTTTCAAAACATACTCTCTTGACTCTTGACCAACATGGTTTTACCTGAGCTTTATGCACAATGTCAAAGAAAAGCCTATACTCGTTTTCTCAATTGATTTCTGACACCCCCTTGTATCCACATTGCTTCATTATACTTCACAAAAGTTTTACCCTTCCAAGTTCTCCTCGTCGTACCTTTCATACTCGTCGCTAGAGTAATCCTCGTAATCAGAGAGTTCTTCATTAGTCACTAGTACACGAATAAGACTAAGGAAAAAAGTATAAGCTTACTGCTCAACGATGAAGGAAAAGACATGGTCATCCACGAGGAGCAGATAGCTCACGTAGTGTCCCCGAGCTTCTTGTGATGAGGGTTCGCAACACTGGTTCCCACCAACCGATCCTCACAGACATCACATGGCAGAGATAGTTGGCCGGGTTGTTTATCCAGCTCCACTCACTAATATCAATCTTGTCCCAATAGTAAGGTCCTTCCACAACTTTGTACCACAATTTACAAACCAAAGGAATGGCTTCCAAAACCTCTTGGGACGGAAGTTTTTTGAATTTAAGTCCAAGCACATCAAGGACCAACTCATCCCAAGGTCGAAAATCGGATCCTTCTTCCATATGTACCACTTGTGAAGGTTCAAATGTGGTTAACATACTTCCATATGTTAACCACTATGCTATGATGTTATTAATTACTACCATTTTGTATATCTAACACAATAAAAGAATAAGGTTGAACTTGTGCATTAAATGCACTTCGTACACAACTTTTTTATGTTATATATAGATATAGGTAAGATTATAATAATCAATAAATGGAGGACACCTCCCAAGTTTATAGTATATATAAAGATAAATATAAAGTTATACATAGATATAGAATTGGGGAAAGCGTTCTTATATTAAAAGTAAACGTATAAAAATGTTACTTAAGAGATTGATATAGGTAAGATTGCAATAATCACTAAATGAAGCATTTATGAAGGACACCTCCTAAATTGTATGTATAGATACTAATATTATTTGGGTTAGAGGCCCCCTATTACCTTAGGGCCTTGGGTCATCGCCCTAGCCCAACAAGGCAAAAGGTCGGCCATGATAATTTAGACTTAGACTTGTGCAAGCAATTCCGATCAACAACATAAATCAATCTACACAAAAGTTAAATACGGAATCAACAAGCGATTGAAATGCTAACCTGATTTCTAGCAAACTCGACAACTTGAAGGATCAGAGTCTATCCAAATTGGTCGACGCTCTGTCTCGTTCTCCTCCTAATCGTGAGGGGTTTCCAAAATCTTGATGCTGCTAATGTTCAAAATTCAAGAGTTATGGAGAGATAATATATTGTGGTGAAGTCCACTGTAATATGATTTGGGCCGCTCGATCTTAGCTAACTCAATTAGACTATTAACATGGTTTATACTTTATATAGCTCACCAGAACAAAACTTAGAATATGTGAGAATTTTGTTAGGAAAAAAATGATACGTCTGTCTAATTTGGGACTACGCAATACTATTGGTGTAGTACAATCACCTATTCACAAGATGAAACTTTAAATTACATATGTAAACGTATATGTAGGTGATTTCTTTTATAACGGGCTAAATCTAGGGTTGTAATCAAACTGACTCGAGCCGAACTTTATATTGTTCACCTTTCATTCATTTAAAGATACGTAAAAACTCAAATTCGTTTCGAGCTCAATATTTTGTTTGAGCTCGGTTCGTTAAGTGTTCATAGAGCTCGAGCTTGGTTCACGAACCGCTCATCTAGTTTGTTCGCGAGCAAACTAATCGAGTAAACATGTTTACACATAATTAAATGCAAAGAATTAGGTTATACTTCCTCCGATCCAGTTTAAGCATCGTTTAAGGCTATAAGTCTTTGCTCAACTTAAGTGACGTTGATACACTTTCTGATCAAATAGTCCATTTTTCCAATGCTTTTGTAATAATGACAAGGCTGAATGTATTATCTCTAGAAGTGTAGTATTTTTTGATTGGCTTTTCCCTTATATAGGTAGACCCCTTGCATGTACCTTTACTGTGTTGGAATTAATTATTTTTTACTTTTTAATCTTATTGGTGAGTTTAAAGGGAAGTTAATTATCTTCTTAATCTATGTGCATATTCCTCTAACGTTAGTTATAATGGATCGGAGGGAGTGTTTTTTATGATTTTATATGAAAAAGTAAAAAATAAATAAATATGTGTACATGATATATAGGGTTATGAAAAATAGTTTACTAAAATCATATAACAATATTATATATGTTTTAGATTGTTTATGAATATATAGACGAGTTTGTTCACGAACATAAGTCAAACTTGTTCATGAACAAACGAATCGAGTTTACATGTGTTCTTATTCGGTTTGTTTATCTTTTCGAGTTGTTTGGGCTCGACGCATTCACAAATCAAGCCGAGCACAAACGGATTTTTACCGAGTCAAACACCGAATATCTCGCAAATGGCTCGGTTCATTTACAACCCTAACTAAATCGGACCCAAAGAAATCCTAATTCCTACACAACTTGGCTAATTCAACCAATACATTCACATCCATCCTATGCATCTAAGATAACTTGATCGCCCCATAATCTAAGAAGGTCATAGTCACAATTCACCTAGTTGTAGCTTCCGTAATAGCCGTTTGTAGTATTCAACAGGTTAATCACCCTCGAAATCCCCCTCGTTTCATATGAGGCTACGATACCGGGACCCCAACAGTTGCTGAGATCTAAAGTCTCAAGCTCAAGTATGTCAAGAACATTATATGAGCAAGGCAACATCTTCAAGAACAAGGTTGGGGATCCAAGTAAGCAACACGAGCATTTCGGTATTTGACAGTTCCATCCTATGCTCTCCAAGCGAGGAGAACTTTGTATCCACTTGGCACTATGGAGTCACAGCTCCAAGTTGTTCAAGAATAGTAGAATAGTAGTGTAGCAGTCGCTTATTGAACGCGAACTTAGTATCAAGGTATGAAGGGAGGCAGCACTAAGCCAAAGCCAAGAAACCACACAAGTAGCTAGTGCTTGTATCAGCACCAGGAAAGCCAACCATCATATTATATATTTTGCATGCCAGGTCAGGGTGTAAAGACCATGGGTTAAAAGTTCGACAATACTTGCTTACAAATACAATTATAGTCACTGTATTATATTTCCACTTACAAACCTTTCCACAAATCTTTATTTAATAAACCTAGTTATAAGGTACCAGTTCATTGTGAAAGTATGCGTCTCAGGCTGCAAAGTTTCTATCAGACTTCACCATCCCACAGCTCTTGAATGGTTTTGTAGCCTTGGGATTTCTCATGCACCATTTCTTCACCTTTAATGTACTTGGTCTGCACAGTTTCTCACCAATAAGAAAAAGTCAAAGAGAAAGCCAGCAGAGGCATGTCACATTTAAAACTGTTTCTTAAGCTATACCAGCATTTTCTTTGTGTAAAGACACAAACATACTGGACACCAAAAAGAGTAAGCAAACTTTGCAAAAATATAAAATTCACGGTATATCTGGAATCAGTGTTATCAGTTTATCTAAATGATTATTGAAGACATGTCTGTCAAGAGATACATGAACCTCATGTGATTACTTTGTACAGATTTTCTTAATTGTGTTAAGTAGAACATATTCGATTTTGGACATATAATGCATCAAGGGGTATCTAGTGTTTATACAGAACCTGTTGATCAGATAGTTTATGGCCTGTGAAGTGAAAAAACAACTCGGAAATAGGAGTTAGTGAGAGTGATTGTGTCTTGCCTGTTTGATTTCAGAAAATTTGGCCATCAGATCATCAGGTATAGACCAGCCAAAGACGCCAAGATTTTCCTTCAACCTCGTCTCATTTGACGTCTTGGGTAGTACACTATGTCCCATTTGAAGGCCCCAACGGAGGGCAACTTGTCCAGGAGACTTGCCTAATTTTTCCGCAACCATTGTCACAATTGGATCTTGAAGAACACCATTCGGCCTTTGAGACCCCAAAGGTGAATATCCCTGAAAATATACGTTATAGTTAGAAAGGGGAAATTACACACATCCATGAAAGTTGCATATATATAGCACACTCACAGAAAGATGGATTCCATTTTCTTTGCAAAAGGCATGAAGTTCGGCCTGTTGCCAAAGAGGGTGGCATTCCACCTGATTGACAGCTGGGCTAACGCGGGCAACTTCCAAAAGATCACCCAGCTTCTTTTTCGAGAAGTTACTCACTCCAATGGCTCGAGTCTTTCCCAAGTCAAAGAGCTTCTCCATCGCCTTCCATGTGCTTGGTATGTCTGGCTTCAGCATGTCTTCAGGTTTTGTACCAGATGAGCCCTTCTTAAGTTTCACAGGCCAGTGCACCTTCACAGGTAGTTCAAAGTAAACAAAAAAGTATCTTCTCAGTTCCCCAAATTTCTTAACAATATAGAACTTTCTTCAAAGATCCAAAAAAGGGAATAAGCTAAACGATTATGCATACCAGATAGAGATCAAGATGATCAAGCTGCAGGTCAGACAAAGTTCTGGTTAGAGCCTCTGGTACATCTTCTGGAGCATGATCAAAGTTACTACATCATCATACAAGTAGTTCAGCAACAAAAAAATGATTTGGATACCATATAAGAAGTAAAGTATACACACAAATACTAGACACCCTCTATACATTGAGAATTTAGGAAACATTCAAGTCCTCCTAATTCCATCTAAAACCATTACTTTGACATTGAATAGGAAACTTATCTATCTTACCTGAGTTTGGATGTGATAAATAAATCCTCCCTCTTAACAACACCTTCATCAAACAATTTCTTCAGAGCATACCCAATCTACAAAACAGAAAGTTTGTTGTTAAAGATTAGCCACTTGAATGATACCACACAAATTCCACAACCCCGGCTTATAAGCTATGTTACCCGGAAACTCCAACGAGGTGGCGTTTCCCGTTTCGGATGGAAACACGGAAACTCAGAAACTCTGTTTTTACACTAAAAATACCAAAATCTTGTTTTTCCCCGTTTCCGTTTTGTTTCCGTTTCCGTGTAACATAGCTTATAAGCAATGCCTTCATCAAATCTGTGTATATATTCAATTATCTGATTCAAGAAGATAGACAGAGCTAGAACGTACAACTATACTGCTACTAACGAACCTGAAGATGCTGTAAAAAAAATCAAGGTAGATTGAAGACAAAGCTAATCAATACACAAAACTGGTTGTGAGTTGAGACAAGAACTGAAATGCTAGAAATTCTCTGTACCTCCTTCTCATTCCCATAAATGTGAGCACAATCAAGATGGCGGAATCCCATCTGCACCAACAAGAAAAACCCTCTTCAAATGAGAAAGCATGTCACTCAATAACATATGAACAAGCCAGCAAAAAGGGGGCTTTGGCAGCAAATATGAAAGAACGTGTTTGCAAATGTTGGTTTCGTAAACCTAATTACTAGAAGACGGTCGAAAAGGCGGATAAGGAGGGAGGGGAAAAACCTTGATGCCGGCGATGATGATTTCGGGAGAGACAGCGTAGGTGCCGAGTCCGACGGAAGGGATTTGAGCTCCGTTTTGCAGTTCGAAGGATCTAATCTCATTCGCCATCTTTCACTTCCGGTTGCAAGCAAACTCGGTGTGTGTTTTGCTGGAAAAAGGGCACCAGGAAAGAAACGAAACAGACAACTAGACAAGCATTGATGTCTGGATGAGTTACGCTCCCTCTAGAAGGGCCGTCGGGAGAAGTTACAAGAAAAGATGAAACTTTGTGCATAATGAATAGCTTTGTGCAATTTAACCTGATTTAAATAAATGTTTTAAATTACCGCTACTTTGAAATGAAGTTCATGAAATTGAACTCGGAAATGATGGGGAAATTTGTTCTGATTGGACAAAAGACTACGAAAAAATGGTTATGTATTTTGAAACGAAGGGATTACGAGTAGTACCTTACTTATTAAAGAAGATGAGATAATGAGAGTGTGTTTACTGAATATCTACAAAAATAACCAACAAGGAGTCAGGACGGAATTTCTCAATTGTTTGAGGTTTTTTTTTTTTGATAAAAAATTGTTTGAGGTTTGGTTGAGTATGAGTTCACCAATTAAACAGGTCGAGCTACGAAAGATTCTCGTACAAGTAGAAACTACTTTATTTTGTACTTACTATGTTAAGAACCCAATTAGGATCCTTAACTCTTGGCAGGGGACTAACACTACCACTAGGGCTAAAAGGAAATTCTAATTAAGAAATAAACATTGATTCATTGGATGCCTTCCAGAATAGCAAAGATTACAATATATAGAACTGCTGAATAATAAACCCTAGTGCTAGTGCAAACCTAAGGCCCAACAAGCGGCCCACTAAATAACCTAAAACCAATAATAATAATTAAAACTAATATTAATAACGTATCAACTACTCGCCCGATCAGAATCGACTCGTCCTCGAGGCGGAAATCCAAAAAAGACCCGTAAAACACACATCCACCGGGATCAAAAACAAACAATCCAATGGATCTCAGCACCAATTCCGTCAATACGCAGCTCTCTTCACTCGGCCAAATGCCTGGATCAAACACTAAATTAACTAATGCACGTGCACTACTGCCTCCTGGATCAAATGGAGTCACCTGATTTACCGCTTTAGCTATCCACAAAAATGGTACCATACATGTTATGGGATACACTTCATAGCTAATTAACTTGTGTGCCCAAAAATCAGTAGAGAGCAAGTGTCCCCCAGGATCATAAAGAAAGGAGCTGGAATTTTTTATTGACCCACAAGAATCTGTTACTTTACTCCACAAACCAACGAAATCATCAATGACAGAATCTATCACCAGCACCTTAAACCATTCAATTTCCTTGTCCAGTTCTCCATCCAGCATCTTAAACATATTCCCGGCTGGTGCACCAAAAATATCCGGATCAAAAACATTACCCCAAACAGCCTTTTTGACCACATCGAGCACATAAGGCTGAAGTTCTTCCATACGATCGGCCCCAACTCCAAGATTGAGTTTCGGTTCATTTGTATCAGCTTGGAAGGCTTCTATTGATTTCACTGAAATTGTTTGAAAGCTATTCCACCGTGCACTTGAATCAACCAGGAATTCACATGGATTTAGCTTGGAATTGTCCCCCCCAATTTCACTGAATTCATCAACACCTCCCTCCCTTTCGCATGTAATAACATCAGAGACTACCACTGGAGGAATTACCTGAGATTTTGCCATTCCGACGAGCCCAGCGAGCGGTGGTGGCGGCAGGTCGGGACAGGTTGCATGGTCTTGAGAAATTTCCTGCTGATGAGCGGCGAAGGTCTCTACTGGCGCAGATTCCGGCCGGATCTGGTCGTCACGAAATTGGGGGAACTGAGGCTCGGTCGTCGCGGCATTCGGCCGCTGCAAATGTCCGGCGACCTGGGGTGGCAGCAGGGAGGGGTAGAGTGGCGCCGGAGTCGGGTGGAAAGGGGGCGCCGCAGACAGTTCTGCGAACGACACAGAGTGGCTCGCGTTCGTCGTGAACGGCGTGGCCTGGTTCGTGGTCGCTGCGAACAGCACGGGCTCGGGCAGTGCCGCAAACGGCCTGGCGAACTGATGGACGGTCGGATCTGGAAACCCGACAACAGCAGCAGCACGAGCGGCCGACGCGAACTGGTCGATGACTCGGTGCGACACGAACTGGCCTGTGTCGGAAATCGCCGTGTACGAGCTGCCGTTAGGGTTTGAGGCGAACCCAGTGGTGGCGACCTGCGTGGCGGCGAAGTGGTGGTGAATCGCTGGCTGATGACCGGACGAAAGGGCCGGCGGATCAGGCTGGCCCGTGAAGGTCGCGACTGGCGGATCACGGACGGCGACAGGCGGGGCTGCGAACTGCGGGTGGGTTGCGATCTGGTGGGGCGACGGATGTAATGGAGAGACGACGACGGATCTAATTGGGTTTGCCGTGAACGGAAGCTCTCCCATCCCGACGGCTGCGAAGTTAGGGTTTGCAGCGAAGGCAGGGATCTGCGGACTGAGCGGCGCGACGCTCGCGAATGGTGCGAACGGATGGTCGGCGGCCGCTCGAGGGTTCTGCTGGTGGGCCGTCCCGGCGTGCGCGACGGGGCTGAACTGGGATCCAGCGGTCACGTGCCAGTTCTGTTGGTGGCAAATTTGGGGTTGGAGGCGTGGTAGTCGACGGTGGGGCAGCGACCGGATCGGGAGTGCCCAAGATATGGAAAAGCCGATCCGTTTGCAATTGATAGGCTTCTTGAGCCCGACAGAGTGCCTTGCAGGTGTCTAATAGGTGCAAGATCTTGTCATGTAACTCGGTGACGGAGGTCGACAAGTCTACGGTGGGAGCCGTTGGATCGGCGACCGCGGGGGCTAGGGAATCGGAGGCCATGACTCTCAATGAAAGCACCAGTTGTTAAGAACCCACTTAAATCCTTAACTCTTGGCAGGGGACTAATAGGCTAAAAGGAAATTCTAATTAAGAAATAAACATTGATTCATTGGATGTCTTCCAGAATAGCAAAGATTACAATATATAGAACTGCTGAATAATAAACCCTAGTGCTAGTGCAAACCTAAGGCCCAACAAGCGGCCCACTAAATAACCTAAAACCAATAATAATAATTAAAACTAATATTAATAATGTATCATACTAACACACCTACAATTTCAAAATAAACTATCGATCACTACTTTAAGAACTACTAGTACTTGCAAAGACACTATTATTGAGACCATAACAAATAACTCTTTAACATTTACGCGTGAAAGACAACTCACGCAACAACCCCGAGCCTCTTATGATGAGAGTTGGTAGTATTGGATCAATCTTCATAGCCATGTTCTTGTTTTTCAATGTCCACCCACGAGCCTTCTTGTTTTTTCGATATCCGACCACCCATGGGAAAGAGTGTGTTTTACTCCGTATATATGAACTTGTGTTTAACTCTCGAGATTCAAATCCAAAACCGTCAAATACTGCGGCTTGAATCTCGAGTTGAGGCCCGAGCCGAAAGAGGCCTCCCCCAATGTCCATCACTTCTCCTTTTTATAGCCAATGCCTATCATTGCATTGTTTTGACAAGTGTGAGGAGGCAGGACAAATTTGAGAAGGCAAGGCAAGTGTCACGACTAGTCAATGATGACTTATGTCTGTGGTGAGCAAAGCGGGTAAATTAGTAGTTTTTCCCGATCCATAAAACAGTGTCTTAACCTTAACCGAAATACATTTTTCCGATCACAAAAACGAACACTGCGCAACCTAATTCAACCATACCATTAATCATCGAGAATTAATAATGCTCGTTTCAAATAGTCATTGTCGTCGTCTAGGTATGAGTAGTCTTGCCCTCCATAATAGTAGTCATCATCTCCAAAACAATCATCATAGAGCACATCCAATAAGTCCAGGTCCCTCCACCTTGATGTATCGCACTCAGGACCCTCCACCTTTAACTTGGGATAATTTTCTTCCAAGAACTCCAGATCGAGCGTGGCGTCCTCGCAGCCACGGACATCCAAGGACTCAAGCTCGGGGCAACCAGAGAGTATGTCGAGAACACCGGAGGTGTAGAGTTCAAGGTGCCCAAGGCACAGATGTTTGAGCTTGGGCATGGTGCGGGATATGGTACGGACTGCATCATCTGAGTACAGCTTGGACAAATTCAATGGCTGGTGGTTGTTGTTCCAGGATAGCGACACCAGCCCTTTACAGCTTGTTCCTATGGCCTCCAATGCCTGAGTGCTCATCTTGTAGCAGTAGCTTATTTGTTTAGAGAAATATGAAAAAATGTAATGATTATGATAAAGATAATTATTAGGGGTATAAATGGAAAGAGATGGTGAAAAATGTAAAATGGACAAGTATTATGAAACAAGCAAAAGTGTCCAAATGGTCACGTATTTTGAAACGGAGGGAGTATTGATTTTACAATGCAACGTATGAGGAGAAAACATTGTCCAAACAGCCAATAAGGCGCACCTTTTTTTTTCCCACAAACACAAACTTACGCAGCCTAATCCAACCAAACCACCACTTTTCCATATCATTAATCTAAGATAAACTCTATCACCCCCATAATGCAACAACTAATTCGTCACTTCCATGATAACCCAAATCATTTATATATATAAGTAGTAGTCGTCTGTGTCCGAGTCCGAGTCCGACATCCTATAGAAACGCACCTCTACCTTTGGGTAGTTTTCTTCGAAGAATTTCCCGTCAAGCCGGACACCCCTGCAGCCACGAATATCCAATGACTCGAGCTCGGGACAGCCAGCGAGTATGTTAAGAACAGCCGAGTCCTTAATTCTAAGGCCATCAAGGTTGAGACGCTTAAGCTTGGGCATGGTGCGCGATATGGCAAGGGCCTCATCATCACGGTATCGCATGCCGTGCCAAACTTTCCAAGACAGCGACACGAGCTCTTTACAGCTTGTTCCTATGGCCTCCAATCCCCGGGTGCTGATCTCGTCATAATACGTCATTTTCAACGTGGTTAGCGACGAGAGCTTTGGAGCCACTTGCTTCACTATGGAATCGCTCACTGAGCACGCCTCGAGTATCAAGGTTTGAAGAGATCCAGCACTAGCCAACACCAACAAAACGAAACACGTACGACTAGCTCAGATATCATATAAGTGGTAAACAAGGTTCAAACAACTAGCTAATAATGTGTGTATATATATATATATATATATATGGACACTTATACGTACCTACATAAGTACATAATATATCCATTTACTATCAGTATTATAAAAATCCTTTCTAGAACCCATCAAGACCCCGTCTAGGCGCTAGTAGGCCCTGTCTGGTCCACCTAGGCAACCGTTTATGCCACCTAGGTGCTAGACGGCCCCTCTTCGCCTGAGGCGCCTAACGTTTTTAGAACATTGACACTATGTTAACAGTTCATAGATCAAATTAACTCGTTGTCCATATGGAAACATGCATTACCAGTCTTGCAATATTATTCAATTTGTGTATGTGAGATACTACTCTTGTTCAATTTAACTTAAATCAAACCAATCTTACAATATACTCCCTCCGTTCACTTCTACTTGTCATTTTGGGCTTGGACAAATATATTAAGAAAATTTAAAATTGTACCAAAATGCCCTTAATTAAATGCTTACTTTTTGCATTGGAAATGAAAATGAGAGAAATTTAGTTACTTTTTTCATTTAATATAAGGGTTAAATTGGGAAATTGTATTCAAAATAGGTAAAAGGACAAACTTTTATAAACAAAATTTAGAACTTAAAGTAGAAGTGAACGGAGGGAGTATATAGTTATAAAACGTGATAGGCAGGTAGTCTGAACCATGCATAGTAGAACAAAGAAGTCTTTAATTTATAACTTACTGCTCAGCGATGAAGGAGAGCATCTGATCGTTGACGCACGAAACGGATAGCTCGCGAAGAGAACCCGAGCTTCTTAGGACGAGAGTTTGCAGCATTCGATCAATCCGCAAAGGATGGTTCCCCCAGCTCCAAGTCTTTATATCAATCTTGGCCCAACAGTAAGGCCCCTTCACAACTCTGCGCCAGGATTTGCAAACCAGTGGAAGCACTTGAAAGACCTCCCTCAACAAGAGTTTTTCGGATACGAGCGCGAGCACGTCAGGGGCCAACCCATCCCACGCTCCACAAACGGATCCTCCTTCTTCCATATGCATTGATCACTCGTGAAGCTTCATAGTCAATCAATTGAAGGGCTCAATCTATAAGGGTTCATACTTCATACATACATATACATGTAACCCTAATTTAGGTTTGAAATGTAGAAACGTTTATGTAACCCTAATCAGTGTTCTACAAACAAACAATTACAACCGGCAGAAAACAAGAAGTGGACACAATTAAAATGACACAAACAAATGAATACTAACCGGAAACTTGGTATCTATCAAAATTGAAAGTTTTCAGAGCCTGCCGCCGGTGTTATGAAGAAGAGGATGAAAGTGGCCGTGGAGTTGGATGGATCTTCATAGATATGTCAGAACGACTTATCAATCCATTATATAGACCCACCCACCATTTAAATATTTATTTTTTATTTTTTTTTATTTTAGTGTCTTCCATTAACTCTTTATCTATACTATATATATAATTTTGTGTACATGGCGATATTTTAATGTTCTCAATTCTCATGTCATATTAACTAATTTAACCCCCGTACCATGTGCGGGTAATACGTTTATAAACTCAATTTAATTAGATATGTAACTTCAATGATCACGTTAAAAATATAGGATATATATATGTATCTTCGTATAATCGTATTATGATTAGTTTTTTTTTTTACCAATAGTAAATCAACTCATAATATAAATAAGTTGGATTTGTTCAAAAATTACTTTACGATAAATATTACGTTTTATTATATAATAATATTTATCTGAAGATTACAACTAATTCTTGGTTAGGGATAACTCATAATTTTCGGCAATTTTTATGAGATAAGATTATATGAGATTCTAATTACCTAATTTATATAGTGGATGGTCCAGCTGATTATTTTTATCAAATCATATATATATTTATCAAATCATATATATTTATCTTTCTATTATGATTAGTGTCTTTTTATGTACTCAAGGGCCCGGTTGATTATTTTATTAAAAAGATATGACACGTGGCGTAATTTTCTGTGAAGACTTTATCTCCATTTTATACTATAGACAATATAGATGAGCATACAAATAGAATAAAAAGATGATTATTTGCAAGAATAAACCATTGTATTAGAAATGTATAATGATTAGTATTTTATTTAATATAGAAAAGTAAAAAGTAAAAAGTAAATACAAAATGTGATGGAGCCCAATTAGTTGCTAGGCTCCCATCCAACTTTTTGTAAATAGAAATAATATTTTTTTTCAAGGATTAGAATAAAAAAATCTGATCATTTGAAAACTATATTTATATTGAAAACTATACTTTTTTCCTATAAGTGATCATTTGAAAGAACAAACTATTGCATTAAAAATATATAAGAATGAGTATTTTGCTTCACATGGAAAACTAAAAATTGAATATAAAAAATGATCATTTAAAAACTATATTAATATTGAAAACTATTTTTTTGGTCTTAGAAAAAATTATTGTATTAAAAATGTATAACAATTTGTGTTTTTTGTCTTATATAAAATATAAAACTATATTAATAATTTTGTGTAAATAGGGGGATATTTAATGTCATCATGACACATTAATGAACATAAAAAATTGAATATAAAAGGTGATTATTTTAAAAAACAACTATAGTATTAGAAATGTATGAATTAGTATTTTGTTTCCTATAGAAAACTAAAAAGTAAATACAAAAGTTAATTATTTGAAAACTGTATTTATGTATACTACATATATATAAAGTTGTATACATGAGGGATATTAAATGTCTTTATAACGCAGTAATGTTAATATTAATATTACTTAATAAAGAAAACTGTTTTTACATGAGAACATAAAACATTGAAAAATAATGAGAATAAAAAAAGTAATCAATATGATGTATTTGGTCACAAATTTTTATATACACTTATAATTAAAAATTTATTTATATATTTATGTGTAGCTTGATGATTAAAAAACTTCTAAATTATGAGAGTTATATTTTCACCTTTTAATTATTTTGTAGATAATTGAAACTTGGGGAATGAAGAAATCTATGTATTAATCACTCTACAAATGAAGAAATCTCTTTCGACACAAAAAAAAATGACGAAAATCTCTTACAAAAGCATCGAAATATAAACCATGTGGACATAGAAAATGATCCGCGAATTCCCAATATATATTAGCAACTTAACAAATGAATATCCCTAATCAGAGTTCGCAAACAATTCAGACCGGAATAAAATGAGAGGTAGCCCACAACACAAACGAACCAGCACACAAAAACAGAAATTGAATACCAAATCAACAAACAAATGAAATGGGATCCGATCCAATTATACTACACATTCAAGATGGGGGTGGTAAGTGGTTCATTCCCTTAATGTTTGTGACAACATAAGACCACATTGTCCAAACAGGAATACATTTTACATAAAAACGAACCGTGATCTAATTCAACCATACTACTATGAATCTAAGATGAATCACATCGCCCATAATGCAAGGACTATAATAGTAGATGAACCATCGCTCATCAGGTTCCTCAACCTTTAACTTGGGGTAATTTTCTTCTAAGAACTCCACGTCGAAGAAAACCTTGCAGCCTCGGATATCCAATGACTCAAGCTCGGGGCAACCGGAGAGTATGTCGAGAACATAGGAGGTGTAGAGTTCAAGGTTCCAAAGGTGTAGATGCTTGAGCTTGGGCATGGTGCGGGATATGGTATGGGCCACATCTTCTGAGTACAGCTTGTCCAACTTCCATAGCGGCTGGTAGTGGTTCCAAGATAGTGACACGAGCGCTTTACAGTGTGTTCCTATGGCCTCCAACGCCCGGGTGCTGATCTCATTGCAGTGACTTATTCCCAAGGTGGTCAGTGAGGAGAGTTTTGGAGCTGCTTTCTCCACCATGGAGCCGCTTATTGAACACGAGTCAAGCTTCAATTTTTGAAGAGATCCAGCACTAGCCAACACCAAGAAAACGAAACACAACTCAAGTTCTAATAAAATGGACAAGTACTAGTGTGTACATATATCCAGAGAGAGAGAGATAGGTAAGTTCTAATATAACATTTGATACGACGATATATAATAGAGAGGTGGATCTAAAAATAAGATGAAATCAATTGAACACCCTTCAAATACCAAATGATTGGGAAATGCAGAAACTACTATCTACAACTACTAAGGCAACTGACATTTCATTAGATCAACTTACCTCATTTAAAAATAGGGAAATGTAACCAACATATACAAAGGATGTTTCGGATATTCACAAACCTAATGATAGTAGGTGATTAGAATGGGACTTGTGTAATATAAACCATTTTGTTCAATTTAGCCAAAACTAAACCAATCTCCCAAGCTAATTTCTCAAGATATTGCGAGCAACAATTCTACAACGCCACAGGCAGCTAATGGCTAATCTTTGAGTATCAAACACCGCAGAGAAAGCATATTGGTAAAATAAGACCAAAGAAAAATGTATAAGCTTACTGCTCAGCGATGAAGGAGAAGACATGGTCATCCACGAACGGAGCAGATAGCTCGCATAGAGTCCCCGAGCTTCTTGTGATGAGGGTTCGCAACACTGGTTCCCACCAACCGATCCTCACAGACATCACATGGCAGAGATAGTTGGACGGGTTGTTTATCCAGCTCCACTCACTAACATTAATCTTGTCCCAACAGTAAGGCCCCTCCACAACTTTGCACCATGACTTACAAACCAGTGGAATCACTTCCCAAACCTCCTGTCACGTGAGCTTTTTGAATATAAGCCCAAGGAGATCATGGGCCAACTCGTCCCAAGCTCGAAAATGGGATTCGCCTTCTGCCATGTGTATGTATTTTTATTCACTCGTAAACCTTCAAAGCCAATCATTTCAGTTCAATTCAAGGGGCCAAAGACGGTTCAGAGATAAAATATATTGGATTTTGGTTATTGGGCATGAAACCCTAGTTAGGGTTTGAAATGAAGAAACAAACAATAGCTACCCAATTCATGAAGAAAAAGGAGAAGAGTATTGGGGAATGAAGTTTTAATATATTTTGTATGATAATAGTCACTGACGTGGCATGTATTAGTTAGTTGTTTTCATTCAGCTATAAATACTCTCTGTAAGATACTTGTGGAGCTGAATCAGAAACGTGCCAAAATTCCCAAAATATCTCTCTGTTTTCCCGCTTAGCTTTCTTGCTTCTTCCACAAGTTCTTCCGTTTCTGGTTCACAAATCTCTTTGATTCACACATTTCACATGGTATCAGAGCTACAAGGACGATCCTTGTGAGCTATTGAAAGTTTTCGAGTCTCTTTGATTCGGAATTGCTGGAGTTTCCAAGATCGGGACTCTAGGTCGAAATTGGAAGCTGTTTTGACATTTTTCGCTCAATTCTTCAAGAATTCGTGTTGATTTGACACAAATGGCTGAGGATAGGGAATCCGTGACTGGAGATCGCTCAAAATTTCCAATTCCAAGGAGGAATGGCAAGGAGAGAGCTGATGATTCCAGATCGCCAATTCGGAGGAAGAACAAAGGAAAGGACAAAGTGACCTCTCCTGTTCGTGGACGACGATCCAGAGATGATGATTTTGAAGAGGATTTGCGTGAGAATTCTTATTTGGAGTTCGAAAATGACTTTTCCTGGTCTCCTCAGAAGAGGAGGTATGAAGATCGAGAAGAACGAGCTCGTTCGATGAGAAGGCGAGGTGGACATGGAGGACGATTCCGCTTGCCGATGACTAAGAAGCAGAGGGAAAAGGAATACGGCTGGTATATAGGAGGTAATTCTGACTCCTATGATCCTTTCTTTTTAGCAAATTCAGATAATCCAGGGAATCAGTTATTAGTTATTCGTTTTAATGGCTTGAACTTCACTAGTTGGAGTAGGAGTATCAAGATGGCCTTAGGTGCAAAAATGAAACTAGGTTTCATCACTGGCATGTATCCTAAACCGTCTAGATCTTCAGAGGACTACGAAAAGTGGAAACGTTGTAATTTCATGGTGATGAGTTGGATCCTAAACTCCATGACTAGTGAAATAGCTGAGAACTTTATATATGTTCAGTATGCTGAAGAGTTGTGGAATGAATTGGTTGAACGATATGCTGAATCAAATGCACCTCTGATTTTTCAACTGAAGAGAGAATTGAGCAACATTAAACAAGAGAATATGAGTGTAGGGGCATATTTTAGCAAACTCAAGAGAGTTTGGGATGAATTACAATCTGTTGAGGGGACAGAGTTGTGTATGTGTGGGATAATTGAACAGTGTGGTTGTAGTTTGATGAAGAGGATTGTTGATAGAGAGAATATGCATAAGCTTATGCAATTTCTCATGGGACTTTCAGACACATTTGAGAATGTTAGAAGCAACATCTTGTCCATGGAACCTTTGCCTTCTTTGAACCGTGCTTTTCACACAGTTGTTCTGATTGAACGACAAAAGGATATTACAGGGGGAAGCTCACAGGGGCATGATGCTTTAGCTGTGAATAGGTTTGGTAACACTTCTTATGGTAGAGGTGGTAATTCTGTGAATTCAGGTGCTGGATTTGGTAAAGCTGGTATGAGCAACTCTGGTTCAGGTTTTGGGAATAGGTTTGGTGGTCAAGGATATAACAGAGATGCTAAGAAGGACAAGTCAGATAGGAAATGTGATTTTTGTAAGGAAATTGGTCACCTTAAGGAAGGGTGTTTCAAGCTGATAGGATATCCAGATTGGTGGAAGGGTCCACGTTTTGATGCTAATGGAAAATTGCTTGCTAATGTGCAAGACATGGAGTGTCATCAAAATACACCTTTTGATGAGGATGAAGGTATGAATGATGCAGAAGCTGATGATAGGCTGGTTAATGCAGTTTTTAACAGGATATTGAAGAAGATGAAAGGAAAGAGCATTGCTGAGGATGAAGGACCCAGCTCTGGACAGATCAATTCTGTCAATTTTGCAGGTAACCTTAACTCTCTTTCTCATGACAGTAACTTGATGTCTCAAAGTTGTACATGGATTGTAGATTCTGGTGCTACAGACCATGTTACTTACAACAGAAATTTTTTCTCTAAAATTTCTGATTTGGTTAAGCCAATAAAGATTGGTCTTCCAGATGGAACTGTCAGAATGGTTGAACAGCATGGTATTGTGAAGATTTCATATTCATTAACATTGCACAATGTGTTGTATATTCCTACTTTCAAACACAATCTCATCTTTGTGCCTCAATTGATCACTGATGAGAACTTTGTATTTCTGTTTGGTCATCATGATTGTACACCACAGGACCTTTCCTCTAGGAAGGTTATTGCTGCTGGTAAGAAGAGTGGAGGATTGTACAAGCTATGTAGTGAGATGACTGAAGAATCTAGGAAGCTGTTGGAAAATTCTGGAGTAATTGGAAGTAATGATGTTTTGTTGTCTTCAAAGACTTTGAATGCTGTCTGCAATAAGGATGTTTCAGTTGATTTGTTGCACGCAAGATTGGGTCATGTATCTCTGTCCAAACTTAAGCATGTTTCTAAGACAGTTTGTGGTCATTTGACAAATTATGAGTGTGATGTGTGTACTCTTGCAAAACATCACAAGATACCATTCAAGATCAGTGAATCTCGTGCTAAAGGATCTTTTGTTCTTGTTCATATGGATTTGTGGGGTCCTTATAGGACACCTTCTTATTGTGGTTCAAAATATTTTTTGACAATAGTGGATGATTACTCTAGAGCGACTTGGACTGTTTTGCTTAGAAGTAAAGAATAGACTTTTAGACAGATTGCTCAACTTCTGGCTTATGTTGAAACGCAATTTCAGACTAAGATACAGGTGGTAAGGTCTGATAATGGTACAGAATTCATGAACAAACAGGTACAAGAATTATTCTCTAGTAAAGGAATTGTACATCAACGTTCATGTCCAGGTGTACCTCAACAAAATGGCAGGGTTGAGCGCAAACATAGGCACTTAAGTGAAACTTCTAGAGCAATTCGGCTTCATGCTAATTTACCATTGCAATACTGGAGTGATTGTGTTCTCAGTGCAACTTACTTGATCAATCTTCTTCCCTCTTCTGTTTTGCAATGGCATACACCATATGAATTGCTGCATAAAAAGTCAACAACACGACAGAAATTAAGACACTGGAAAAAACCAAAACCCGAGTTTGTCAAACTAAACTTTGATGGCTCTAAGATAAGTAATGGAAATGCGTCGGGTGGATCGATTATTAGAGATATGGATGGAAACCCCATAACTGGAACTGTAAGAATTTTTGGCAAAGTATCGGTTTTGATGGTTGAAACTCTAGCATTGTGGGATGGAGTACTAAAGACCAAACAAAGTAATATTCGGAGAATTGAAATGGAAGGGGACAATGTAACAGTTATCAAAGTTGTCCAAGGTCTGATCAATTGCCCATGGGAAATTGAAAGGATTGTAGCTGATATTCTCGTATCCTTGCAAGAATTCGAGTCAGTTCAAATTTCACATGAGAGTAGGCAACGCAATGCTGTGGCCGATAAAATTGCGAGTCTGGGCCACAGTCACTTATGGGAAGCAATTCAGAACCACCACGAGCTTCTAGCTCTCATCCACTCGGATGCTCTAGGTTTCCCGCCTTGAGGGGGATTCCTAATTCTCACCGATTCAAAAAAAAAAATAAAAAAATTTCGATCTGTTTTTATTATTCGTTTAAAATTGATTCATATCTGATTCGATTAGTTATTTTTTTCGGATTTTTCGGATATTGGATTGAAAATGAATTAAAATTTTAGATAAATGGATATATGAAAATATCCGTATATATACATATATTAATATGTATATATTTTTGAATACATGTATAGATAAATACATGCGTAAGCAATTGTATTGCAAGAAATATAATTATTGAACAATCAGTTATTATTATTGATGATAAATCACTTAGTAGACTAGTAGTAGGGATATGTAATTATGTAGCATGGACTATGGATCCATGTACTGTATTTTGCTAGAGGGTATTGTATAAATGTGGCTAGAGTTTTAGAAGTTAGAAGTTAAAACCTTAAACTTTAGCCTTTATTTTTTGTACACAGTTTGTACTTTTTTGGACATGATTTGTAATTTACACAAGTTTAATTAAAATGGATAGTTTAGATATCCGAGATATTCGCCATCGAATAACTGATTCAAACGAATATATTTTCTCGGTTATCCGAGTAAAAATAGGTCTGATACACTCATACGCATTATGATTTTAGACAGAAAAAAATCGGATATCCAAAAATCCGGATCGGATTGGATATATCCGAATTCACAATGTGAATGATACAATTTTGACCTTGACTCAACTACTTTTGATTATCGCATATTTATATATAGTTCTTATTTTATACTATATGATCCAAATTTCATATTGACATATTTATAATGTACAAAATAAATATTGTTAAAAAATATTATGTTAAATGATAGAGATGTTTAAGAGTTAATTAATTTACATGTTAACTTTTTTTTTTGAGCAAACATGTTAACTTTTTATTACAAAAGGAATGAGAATATTGTATTGTTAATATATAATTAACTTAGTTTGAATCAATCAATCAATATCAATATCAATCAATCAATCAATATATATTATAAAAGCCGATCGTTTTCGAGCCACCACGTTGATTCTGGCCCCGCCCCGCTTGATTTAAATGTTTTTTTCAACTCAAATAAATAATACTAATTTTATATCTTTTATTTTCCTTAACTACCAAATACTCAATTTTATCTTTAAGGACATACTATCTATCTTTAATTTCCTATATCTTTTATTTTCCTTAATTATCTATCCTCAATTTTATCTTTAAAGTCATACTATCTACCTATATTTTTTTATAGTTATAAAATATTAAAAGATACTTAGATAAGACCAATTAGTCGATCACGTTTTAAGAACAAATAAAAAAAATTCAAATCGAATTTAAATAATGATTTGGTTATGTTTTAACGGAGCTACCCGCACCTTAATTGCATTCATGTGACATTGATACGTTGGCAAAGACTTCTAATTGCTCTTGAAATCCAATTGCAATCCAATTGAAACTATCTATCTATATCTATTATCTATATCTATGTTACAATTATCCAATTGAAACTTTCCTATTTCAATCATACTGAAATAATTATTATATTGATATGTGATCTCAATATGATTACTTATTTAAGTCATATATGTAATTTGTTAATTTATAAAAATACATTAAATTTAATTTCTTTTTCACCATATTTTAGGAGGAAATTGATATGATAAAAATTATAGGGAAAAATCTATGAATATATGAATCTCTATAAAAATAAAACATAACTAGCAGATGACCCGTACCTTGTATGGGGATGTTATTTATTTATTTATTTATTGCTTTGTGTATGAATTTACTATAACAGTTATAAATATTATCATATGTGTACTATTTTTTTAAATGACACTTATTTTTGGATTATAAAATGACATAATTCTTGCATAGCATCGTATATATAAATGAGTTTTCTTTATATATTTACTTTTATACAAACATAAACATATATTTAAATAATTGAGGAAGAATGACATAAGATAAGATGCATTATCACATTTTATTAACAATTGAAACAAATCTTTAGGCATTTAAATTAAATTACGTAAACTAACTTATATAATAAAATCAATAAGTTTAAATAAAAACTCGGATTAATATATTATAATATTAAAGATATAGATGATATTTAGTAAGTTAAATAGAAAACCAAATTATCTCGTATATATGTTATTGTTCTTTGAAAAAATAATTAAATAAAAAATATATATATAAATATGTAATGGAAATGTTAATGAGTTATTATCTTAATTAAGAAATCTATCTTTTTTTCTTAAAGTGTAATCAATATGCACTATTAGTCTATTATTGATATATATATATATATATGATAAATATAACATCTACTTTTTTTTATTGATATTTTAATATGATAGGACATTAAAAATATATATAATATATTATTTTAATAGAATGAATATTTTTCTTAAATATAGTGGTAGAATTTGCTACCATTGATGATTTTTAAAAATAGCATAGTAAAATTACGAAAAATTATTTAAAGTTAATATGGTATTTAATTAAATGGGTAAAATATTATGATTATGATTTATAGATTATGATGAAAAGAAATATCTTTTAAAATAAAAGGTTTATGATAGGTATATGTATTAAATAAGTGAGTATAATTAATGATAAGATAGAGATTTATATATTTGGATAGAATTATTAATTAAACAACTCAAATTCTAAGATAGAACTAATATCTTTAATTAAATATGTATATGATTACGATAAAATCAAGATTGAATAAGATAGATTTTTTAATAGGGGGGGTGATGTGGCGCAATATGATGGCAGAATTTGCTTCCGCTTTAGTATATAGTAATAGATATATACAAACAACAATAATAAACTCTCGAAAAACATATAAAACATATAAAATTATTGATAAAATAAAATTTTAAGATAAAGTTATTTTATCTTTATGTTTTATAATAAAATTTTAAATTATTTTTTACTAGAAAGACTAATTTTGTTACTTTATTATTTGATTTACTTGAATTAATTTGGAATTTTTAAGCTTAAGTTAATTATTTTTTATATTTACATGATCAACAATGTTTTTTTACCGATTATATTTGATTTTTTTCCCTATCTTGATTAAAAAAAATTGATTTTTTAGACAAATAACAATTTCGATTTATATCTTGATAACGTACATTTTTTTCATAACTTTTACTTATCCATAAAATAATCTCACAAATTTTCTCAAATTATACAAACGCCTCTTATTTTCCTAATACGAACATACAAGTGGTCGTTTTTAACCACCACTTTAATTTTGAACCTACCTCATATATAAAAAAAAAACTAATTTTTATTATTTTCATTATATAGGGTTTTCCTATTGAATTTCTTCTTATCTACTTATAAGAAAAAGCTTTTGTCAATTATTAATTTTTAAAGCATTATAGGGAAAAATCTTTCACAAACAAATTAAGAAAAATCTATGAATATTGGATTCAACTTATTTCTTTAAAACAATTAAATTTGTGGTTTCTAAGAATTTCTATTAAATTTTTATAAAATCAGTCGATGAATGTTTTTAATTATATTTACATTTATGATAATCGTTATTAATATATGATAAAAATTGTAAGTAAAATGTCAATTTATATTCTTATGACCATGTGTAATAAAAATATACAAATGAGTGAAAAAATTATATCTTATATATATTTTTTGGGTTATATGAATTTCAAAAACAATATCACTCTTTTTAAAAGATAAAAAATATGTTCATATAATAAAACTGATATAATATTTTCCATATAAATATATAATTTTTTTTAATACTTTTAAGTGAAATAGTCGTGCATGGCACGACAGGTTAAGGTAGTTGGAATTATAATCGAAGTGTTGACTCAAAAAATGGGCAACTATAAGTATATAGTCATATGTCTATACTTCTCTAAAAATAAATATTTTTTTTAGTCGGAAAAAATATTTAATTTATAGTCAAATATTTTTAAATCATACCCATACATGAAATGGGAAATAAACTATATCCCGTATATCTTGGAGTCCAAGTATATTGGCTCTATAAACACTGTACACTGATCGATGACCGAAACCGAGGGAAATTCCCCTACGTTTTCTCACGTCTCTGTGAATTCACAAATTGCCTAGTACTATGAAGAAGAGATCCCTAGAAACCCCTATAGCCTCCGATTATGGTGCCAATATCTCATGGCTCGCTCCGACGCCCCTTTCAAGACCCGATCCGCCATCTACGACCTCGCTCTCAAGGCCCTTCCGGGCAGCTACAAGCTCTGGCACGCCTACCTCCAAGAAAGCCTCGAGCTTGTTCGAAATCTCCCCGTTAATCACCCCCAATTCGAAACCCTAAACACCACGTTCGAGCGCGCTCTCGTCACCATGCACAAGATGCCTAGGATCTGGATCATGTATCTTCAAACCCCCTAACCGATCAGAAGCTGCTCACCCGGACTAGAAGAGCCTTCGATCGGGCGCTTCGTGCGCTCCCCGTTACGCAGCATGGCCGGATCTGGGAGCAATATATGGCGTTTGTTGGCCAGAAAGGGGCTCCGATTGAGACTAAAGTTAGGGTTTTGAGGAGGTATTTGAGGTATGATCCTGAACGGTTTGAGGATTTTATGGAATTTATGGTTAGTTCGGAAACTGAGACATTGGCTAGGGTTTTGAATGATGATGACCGGTTTGTCTCTGTTAAGGGCAAGAGTAAGCATGGATTGTGGTTAGAGGTATGTGAATTGTTGGCCAAGCATGCCAATGAGGTTTCGGGGGTGAATGTGGATGCGATTATTAGGGCAGGGATTAGGAGGTTTAGTGATCAAGTAGGGGGGTTGTGGGGTTTTTTGGCAGAGTACTACATCAAGAAGAAGTTGCCTGAGAAGGCGAGGGACGTATTTGAGGAAGGAATGGCCTCTGTGGTCACCGTTAGGGACTTCGGTGTGATTTTTGACGCTTACTCGCAGTTTGAGGATATTATGCTTCTGGCTTATAATATGGAAGCCACTGATGAGAGCGATGAATGTGCTGAGTTTTGGTTAGATGATGATGATGATGTGGGTTTGCGATTGGCAAGGTTGGAGAATTTGATCGAGAGGGGAGGCCGGAGTTGGTTAACAGCGTGGTGTTAAGGCAGAATCCCCATAATGTGGAGCAATGGCATAGAAGGGTGAAGCTGTTTGAGGGGAATCCAACTGAGCAGGTGTTGACTTATACACAGGCGGTTAGGACGGTGGATCCTATGAAGGCAGTGGGGAAGCCTTATACGTTGTGGGTCGCGTTTGCTAAGATGTATGAGAGCCACGAGGATCTTGGCAACGCTAGGGTGGTTTTTGACAAGGCTGTGCAGGTGGGTTTCAAGACTGTTGATGATCTGGCTAGTGTTTGGTGTGAATGGGCTGAGATGGAGCTCAGGCATAGGAACTCCATAGGCGCTTTCGAGCTCATGCAAAGGGCCACTGCGTTGCCTTCGGTTGAAGTTAGACGGAGAGGTATAACATGCATTCTTGAAATTGGCAAGCATTTGATTGCGAATACACGCTTATTTCTATCGCGTAATTCTTGTTAAGCTGTTTACTAACATATCTGCCCTTGTTCTTGTAGTTGCTGCTCATGGTAATAGTGAGCCAGTGCAGATGAAACTGCATAGATCTTTGCAGTTGTGGCCGTTTTACGCAGATTTGGAGGAAAGCTTTGGTACCTTGGACACCACTCGCGAAGCGTATGAAAAGATATTGGATTTGGGAATTGCAACACCGCAAATAATAATCAACTATGCTGTCGTACTAGAGGTATGCACGATTTTTTTCTATCATGATTCAAGTCGTTTTAAAAGTTATATTACATGGTGTTTTAGGAGTGAGCTTATGTTTGACATTGTATTGTAGGAGCATAAATACTTTGAAGAGGCTTTTAAGGTATATGAAAGAGGCGTAAAAATATTCAAATACCCGCACGCGAAGGACATATGGGTCACATACCTATCAAAGTTTGTCAAGAGACATGGTAAAACGAAGCTGGAAAGAGCAAGAGAACTGTATGAAAATGCTATCGAAACGGTACGTTTCAATTTCTTGTTTTGTAATGCCATTATGTGTCCATATGATAGTTGGAAATTCATCTGATCTTTTCAATAATCTGTTATAGGCCCCAGCTGAATGTGTAACGACTTGTTACCTGCAATACGCGAAACTGGAGGAAGATCATGGGTTAGCCAAGAACGCCATGAAGGTGTACTATGAAGCCACAAGAGCTGTGCCTGCTGATGAGAAGTTGAGGATGTACGAAATTTACATCTCAAAGGCAGCAGAGGTGTTGGGGGTGCCAAAGGCAAGAGAGATATACGAGCAGGCGATGCATTCTGGTCTGCCCGACAAGGTGTGAAGAGCATGTGCCTGAAATACGCAGATTTAGAAACGCGCCTGGGAGAAATCGACCGGTCGCGTTCGATTTTCACGTATGCGTCGCAGTTTAGTGACCATAGAACAGACGCTCATTTTTGGAAGTGCTGGTATGAGTTTGAAGCTCGACATGGAAATCCAGATACCTTTAGAGATATGCTTCGAATAAAGGGAAGCGTATCTACGAGCTATAGCCAGGTACATTTCTTCAAGAACAGATTTTCAACTGCAATTGCATGGTTTTTTTAGATATTGATTGTTGGAGTAATATTTAGAGACACAACCTTTTACTTTATGTCACTTTGCTAATTGAAAAGTTACCATAATGTTAGAGAATCTTGAGTACTGACTATTTTTATTTGTTAACTTTGTACAGACTGACTTCATCCCCCCCGAGCACTTGAAACGAAAGGAAGAAAGGGTGAAGCTTGATAAGGTTGGGGAACAAGAGCCCCAAGATGGAATGGCGGAATTGGGGAGGAAGTCGACAACTGGAGAAGCAGTTGCAGCGGTGACGAGAGTAAGAGCCGGGTATGTGAGCGGCTGTGTTGAAGAAGGGGACATCAAACCCGCAGGCTGTACCACTGCTATCGTCAACGAAGACATCGAGCTGCCAGAGGAAAACGAAGAAGACGAGGTCGAGATTGCTCAGAAGGACATTCCAGCAGCGGTTTTTGGACACTTGGTGCAGAAGAAGAGGGGCGAGCCTGATGCTTCTGTTGGGGTCTTGGAAAGAATTAAACGCCATAAGAAAGGTTAATCGAGTGTCGACCCCTAACTGGTAGGTGATAACATCCGGTTCATCAGGTGGATGTATAAAGAACTTGTGGATATGGTTTTCATAACCAGCTAGGTTTGATTTTTGTGTTTGTTAAAAAGCAATGAGAAGATATCTGCTCAGGGCTGGTATTCAATTGACCACAGCCAAAATTCTGTATCACCATTCGTAAATGATAACAATTGAAAATATTAGATCGTGTTCTTGCTAGAATACCAGTGAACTAACAATTAATTCTCTTACAGGAATCCTTCGCAACTTGTAAGCTTATTAGATGAGGAATGACCAAAATAACTAACAATTAATTTTCCTTTTTTATTTGAGGATGTTATGAATTTAATCCTGACATCCATTTGCAGCCACGAAGAAGTTGGTTTGTCAGAGTTGCCTGATAAAAAAACCCAAGTGTGACCGACTGGTTAGTCTCCAATTCCAAATGCATGCCACGTTAGGCCGAAACTTTTGGAGTTAGCATGAATACAAATGAGCCACAAGCTTAAGGTCGGTACTATATATTTACAGACCAAGTTTGGATCACAAAATAAGTAGTTGCACTAACACACTACGTTAAACCACAAACCATCACCCACAATCTACATTGAGCAAGTTGGGTTAAGAACTCCTTACACACCCAACAAGTCACCCTAACTTCGTTACCAAATTCTATACAAAAGACGAGTTCAAATGGCAAACGTGGTAATCGTAAGTGGCATTGTCAACAGCAAACCAGAAAAGCGGGCAGCTGGCGTAAAAGTTGCTAACTCCCTTTGAACTTGTAAGAGAAATTCCACTCCCTGTCATGTATTTGCAGATGTGAACCTTCTACCTCTTGTCATCGTGTTAGAGATTTGCCTGCAAATATCAAGTCCCAATTCATTGCTCAGATAATGTGCTATAGAAATGTCATACTAACACAAGATGCACTAACATGCCTTGATAGTGGTGGTTACTAAATGTTCTCAACAGAATTCAAGACAAATGCTGCAAATCATGGGTATAAGATCATATGTACATGTGAAATCACTAAAACCTTTCTATACCGGGTTTCCGATTGGCAGTGTCAAAACACAATTAAACCCCAACACCAACACATTATGCCCCATTGCCAAGTTTCTTCTTACTAGTTAAACAAAATCACATAATTGAGGAGATTGAAAAAAAGTTAGAGAATCTTGGAGAAAAGTATAGCCACTGCATAAACAGTAACCACAACTGCAGGTTCAGGCCTTGATTAAAGATGAGAACAAGAGACTAGAACAAGAATTCTAATCTTTTGCAGACTAAATCATGAAGGCTAGCACATTTTGCTGGTATCGTTCCTAGTAAATGAACAATCAAATGGCATGCAAAACAAATAATTTGGAACAAAAATTACTTACAGTTAAGTTGAAGACCATCAATACATCCGACCACTGCAGTTCGCAGAGCCACAGTAGCAATTCTTGACTTTGACATTCCCATGTTTATCATAAACCTGCCCAATTTTGTAATTGTAGTGGTAAGTCAACTCTTTCAGAGGGGGAATGTTCTCAACAGCAAAGAGCATTATGTGGGGCATCCTCGTATCGGCATGATCATATAGCACGTTCTGTGCATATAGGTTTGGAGAGCAACTATGATTAATAAACCTTCCCACATTGCCACATTTTGCAGCATCAATTGTGAAACCTGAATCTGCCACTACTTCACCAGTACTTGATGATGCATCAGGAATGAGACTTGCAAGACCGTCCCAGACAGAGTGATCATTGCAATTCTGCCCAATATCAAACAGATACTCATCATTTCCTGTTCTCTTTTCGGCTTCCGTGTCCTCCAGAAGCTCCCCGGTGTACTCACAAATGAAGCTACCAGAAGGAATGGAAGACAAGGATCTCACTCCCCAGCCCCTGCTCTCGGTTTTGAAGATCTCAAGCTGAAATTTTATACCATGCTGGCTCACCCTATTATGGCAAGAAGGAGGGCATTTGCAAGACGGGCCACACTCATAGACAAGGGGCTTTGCTTCAATAATCGCCCCATAATTGTTATACTGAATTCCCCCTCCAGTCTTGGCAAGACAAGAGCAATGAGTGGAGTACGGGTACGAGCATCCATTTGTGCAGTCACACCCTTGAGGACGTAAAGGCTTGCAACCAGTGTATGTCATGCGTGAGATATACGTGAACAAAGGGGGTTTCTCGTCGTCTATGATGTTGACAGCACAAATTGGAAACTGCTCCTTCCCTGCTGATATATCACTTACACAGCGACCCTCCCTAATTTTAAATTTCTTGGAATTCTTCACTTCTTTCCAAGGAAGATCACGTTGGCCCGGAACTCTCTTCAGCTCAAATTTGTACTCTTTCTTACCATGATGTCCTATCTCTTGCCAATATCTTTCCACAGTATACAAACCAAAATAAGTGTATGTTGTGGAGACCTTACGTCTTTCATCCAAAGGCTTTGTATCTTTGACTCCTCTGATAACCCTTACCTCATTCTTTTTTAGAATGCTGTTCTTCAGGGCTAGATTTCCTCGCTCAAGCTTCTGATCTTCAGGCTCCTTATCTCGAGCAGTCGAGTTTCCTCCTTGACCCGTATAAACCCACACATCATAATCATCCACCTTGTTGTCATAACCTCCAGAATCTACAACACTTGTTGCTAGAGCCCAATCACATACCTTCACGGAATCTATGCCAGCTTGTGGAGGGCGGTGAAGCCCAATGATCATAAGCTCAACACGGTAATGGAATTCATCACCAACTTCTATTCCTGGAACGTGTCCAATGATTGGTTTTCCTGCATTACTATATTTGCCTTTTTCCTTCAACATCACTGAAGCTTGCAGATCAACTCTCCTGAACTGTTTTCCACCCTTTAGGTTGGTTTCTTCTTCTTGGGAAAGCTTTCTAACAACAGCCTGGAATAAGCGTAGTGTCTCCCTAACCTTATTACGAGCAACTCCATCAACCGAAGAAGCACCAACAGGGGAAAGGCTAGCATCAACCTGACGCGATGGTGCCATCAATGAAAGATGGTTTTGTCCTCTGCCATTCGCAGCAGAGTTTCTGCCATCCGTCCTAAGCAGCTTACCTGGAACAACACCTTCTTTCCCTTCGTCAGTCTTCTTTATGGGCTGAAGGAAAAGTGACTTCAGTTTCAGTTTCAGTTTCTTGCCACCAATGCCTTTCTCACAACGAATATCTTTTGCACCCATACAAGATGATGTAGCAATTTCCTGCTGCTTACCTGGAACAACACCTTCTTTCCCTTCGTCAGCCTTCTTTATGGGCTCAAGGAAACGTGACTTCAGTTTCAGTTTCAGTCTCTTGCCACCAATGCCTTTTTCACAACGAATATCTTTTGCACCCATACAAGATGATGTACCAATTCCCTGCTGCTTTGGACAATTCGGTGCAGCCGTCATACCTTTTTTAATGCCTAAGCCCTTTGCATGATCTGAAGATGACGTTCTTTTTGCATACAAATCAGTATCATTGCCAAGACAAATGAGTTTCCTTTTCTTATCCCCTTTGTCATTTCTATAAACAACTGCCTCTTTCCTATCTCTTACATTAGAAGCTCTTTTCTCCGTTTTCCTATCATAAGCCACTTTTAATTTATCTATTTGGACACATTTATTGCTCTTCAGACCATCCATTCTATACTGCTTCTCAGACTTTGGAGGCCGCCCCGGAAAGTGTTTTTTACTTGCATGAATACTTGTTCCACACCCAGGAGGGAAATCTCTAACGGCAGAAACTCTTCTTCTAGGTGGGTAATGTATCTCTTTCGGGACATGTGCAAAAGGAATTACTGCATTTTCCATCTTTTCCTCCTGAGCAGAGACCATTTTACCATCTTTGTTCAACACACCTGGTATTTCAGGCTTGTCTTCCGTCAAATATTTAGACGGCCCTTGTGTCTCATGCAGTAATTCTTTGCTAACAGATTCATCAGTCACTTGCAAAGTTTCTGATAAAGAACAGGATCTTGGCAGCAATTCTTCAGACATATCAGTAGGTTCAAAGCTCTTTGACAAGTTCTCCGCACTATCAAATGAATCATCATTCATCAATTCAAGCTTAATGGCTTTTAGCACAACGACCATGGACTTATCTACACCTTGTAATGAAGAAGGGCCCTCAGCAGCAGCAGCAGAAGTATTCATGTTCACCGCTTCAGGAAATTCAGAAACCGCATTTTCGTCTCTCACCAATTCAAGCTCACCCACCTTTTGGACAGTGCCCACGAACTTATCTACATCATGTGAAGAGGCAGGGCTCTCAGTAGCAGATGAAGTTTTCGTGTTCTCAACTTCCAGACAGTCACTAGGAGAATGCTCAACCTTCTGAGCGTTATCACTGTGACATACAGCTCCATTGCCTCTAAAATCAGCTCTTGATGTATTTGGTCCGCAGCCTGGAGGAAAATCACGAACAGCAGAAACGCTACGTTTCTTATACTTTGGCATCTCAATGTCCAGGCAACGTCCCACGTTTTCCAACATTAACCTTTCGCCGCCTATAGCCACCATTTCATCTGTGTGCATACAAAGGTAGAATACACTTAGTTCATTAATGAACTACTAAGATGCATAACACATCAAGATATCTGTAACATAAAGCTGTTACAATATTACTATATAAATACTGAGCTGCAATGAAATTGATGTCCAAAAGCAATACCCTAGATATGCTTAATTGATAAATATTTTTAATTAATTTTTTAAGCCTTAAATATTTAAGCGTCTTTCTAACAGTAATAGTGAGTTTGGACTAATGCGTGCACTTTTGGTTTAAGCAGTAGTTTTGTGCAGTAGTTTCTAATAGTAATTAATTTCTTTTGGGACATTAGTGACAACTCATGACAATTTTTTGGGCGGCTATAGCCTTCCATGAGACACTATTTACCCATTAATTATCTACTACAAGTATATATATTTTCATGCATTTTGGTGAAAACCCTATTAAAGGAGAAAAGTAAAAGTAGAGATTAGAAGCTGCATTTGTTGAGTACATAGAAGCTGGAAAAATGTAGTATACCTGAGCATGGTGAAGTTTCACAAAAGTGTAATAAAGGTTTTTCCAAGTGATTAAACTATGTTGAAAAACTCGAACCCGGAAATTCCATTAACATAATTCCAACGCTCGGTTTTTCTCATACAACACACAAATTGCCTTTATGTGTGTTTACATAGGCATTACATTCGCCTATAACTACCCGGGAGACATTCCTTCGCCCCCATTACATTCCGGAACAATACCTTCGTTCCGATCCCTCGGGGCAATACCCTCTGCCCACGGATTTTTACATTGTTGATACATCTATTTATACAAGACAACTATAACCGTCATAATTAACTTCCTCTAATGACAGTTTTATAACTAACCTTTTGTTTAATTATTTAAAACCAAGTTTAATTTCCAACAAACTACCCCTCCTTGTAATTCTTTTCCTAAAGTTGTGGCCTCGGGATCTTGAGTTCCTACAAAATCCAAGAATAAAAATCTCAAATCAAGAAAATAGATGCTAATCAATACTTAATCTAAATAGAGAAAACACAATGATCAATCTGTCAACTATCAACACCATGTACACCTTAGATTTCTAATTTGTCTTTATTAGGATTTGTAACTTGTACACTTGCGCACACAGTATTTGGCAAATTTTATAAGTGAATGAGGCCATTTTTTACACATAAATGGTATCTTAGTACGAGCTATACTATATATATATATATATGTATAATGTCAATTGCCAACTTACTGTATAAGATCGAAATGCGGAGGCACCAGTGTTTGAAGTAGATTCTGTAATTTCTGTGGCCTAAGTAATCTTCAAAAGAACTCTGCTAGTCAATTCAGGGGCTTCAATATGGTCTTTCCTGTGCCTCAGCTGATGTCTGCAAAATGTTAGAAATACATTCTTAGGGGATGATAACGCATAAAGAAGCCATAAATGAAAAGGTGGTTGCCCCATATATAATTGGATATGCATAATGGGAAGGTGCCTATCTTAAACCTTAGATTGTAAAACAAATTCGTGCTACAAATCAGCAGGGTTCTGATGCTTTTACAGTCAGTGACAACCATGTTCTAGCAAGGTCATCTCTGAACTATTCAAAGTTTCACGTTTTGTTCTAGATTTTGAACTGAAAATTCACTTTCCTACCCTCAGAGAAATACTCCGATGATTGCCGAGTAGGAAAACGACTTTAAAAATTATAAAGTAGCATGCATGAACTGAATTAAATGGCCATTGCATAGCCTTCACGAAATCTATGAACAAACACTGATGTCATCAATCTAATGTAGCCATTTGCTTTAAACCACAGACATGAAACATTGCAGAACTCGATGTAGTCCTTCCAACATGTAAATATAAATTAAACAGTCAGAGGTATTTTTCCAAGGCTGGCCTAATCCTTCAGATCCAGTAACTATTAATGTGAATCCCATCTTCCTCTTATTTAAGTTTGCAAATATCTTTGTCCCCTTTGAGAGCAATATCAGACTTGACAAGAGCCAGGGGCTTGCTAGAGTACCAAATATAACACACCCATCTAGTTAGTCCAAAATCAATGAACCAAATTCCTATAAAACCCTCCACATTCCCATACTATACCATGAATTTGGCAACTCAAATCTCAACATCCAAAGATGCCAACTGCCAAACTGCCAATCATACTGCTCAAGTTCTCAACTTTGTAATTACCCTAACCCAAGTGCTCCTACAAAACCTAACCTTATCCACAATCTTCTTATGAGCATCTCTCAGTTCTTATTCAAAACCTATCAATAAGAAACTAACTATCTCTTAACCGACAAAAAATGTCAGCATCCACCGACACACTAAAGCACTAATTTCAGGTAAAGGAAAAAAAACAACTATCCTAGCAAGCTAGATCTTTAGATTAAGCTGGCTAAAAAAATTGCATCTACCATAAGAGTATACTGGGAAAAAAAAAACTTGACAGAAGAAGTCAAAACAAGATTAGAAGAACCAAGTAGGCTATTTACATACTGACAGAGCAACAAATCTCAGAGAAACCAAATCTGATAAGTTCAATTGCTTGTCATAACTCTTCGACCAAAAAAAAAATGCTTGTATATAGAGGTGGGGTATGAACTGGAATCTGTGAGCAAAATTACAACATAAAAGACAATCAACTCCAAATCCCTTCGTTCCAAGTGCCAAAAGAGTAAGATTAGGTATTCTGGACCAATAATAAACAGCCAAAGCAAAATGTCAGACGTTGTTTCTTTCTCCCATTTCTACCTGAGGATTTACAATCAGCAACCGAAATCCCTAAGCATGGCCATCATTCTTACGCTCCGCCGTACATGCAAATAATCGAGATCCTCTTTTGTTAGGGTTTCAGACAAAAGAAATCATCTCACAGACCGAAATCACACCACAAACAACAATCGCCTAGTCGAAAATCAGAGAGCATAAATTCAAAACCACGACGTGCAAACACAATTCGATCACAAACGAAACGTCGAATTTCATCGATGAGGAACCCTAACCACAGCTCTGCGAAATGCTCAACTCGGCAGAATTCCGGAACTAGCAACAGATTAAGCAAAACATACAAAGCTGCTATGTAGCACGAAAATAGCGAATCACAGACGAGAATGCTAACCGGATTCCGGGAAGGTTCGTGGTCTTTGAACGGAATTCGCCAGAAGCTGAGGAATTTTGAGGAGCGAAGAGGCTTGATGAAAGTGGTGGAAATCAGACGGAGTGAGTTCTGAGAAGCTGTGTGTGTCTCTGCAAGGAGTGGGCCCCACAAAAGAGACGTTAAAATTTAATTTTTTTCGTAAAAATAGCGCTGTAGCTTTTGTATGGGTCTATTCCTGTATGCCTATATTTGTGTAGAGGGGGTATTTACGTGACTTAGCCCTTCAGTTGTTGCAAACTACGTATTGAGCTCGATTGTTTTTTAATTTCGTAAATTGGTCAATGATTTAGGATGATTTTCATAAAAATGTGCAATATTAAAGGGAGAGTACAGGGAAACCGTAAAAGAGATTATAAACCTATACAGATTTGTTTGCAAAAACTGTCCACATTGTTGTTCTCAAATCTCAATGTTTGAAATCATTTGGGTTAAATTTACACATAATAGCCCATAATTTCTACAAGAGGACAATTGTCACCAAAGTGATCAAGTGAAGAAGAAAACAAACAGCAAAACTTCAAAAAACAAAACGAATCATGAGTTTGTTTTGGTCGAACAAAACAAATTATCAATATGCAAAGCACAAAGTTATTTGAGCAAGGTTGAAGTTTAGGTATGTCACGTGTTTCCTTTTCACGTTGTATTACTTTTCATTTTATATCTTTCTCAAAAATATGATTTGCAATGCTATTTATGCATACAACTTCTTAATTGAGTGAGACTGAGCTACTTTACTAAACACTCACCCGTTTTTCGTGTTTTTTGAAAATGTTTTTTTTTTATATACAATAAGAGGAAAACCCTTGGCCTCCTAATCCAATAGGATCGGCCTTAAAAGAAAACCAAGTAAAGCTTAAAATTTCCCAAAAAACAATAATAATAACGGGAGCTCAGCTCAATGTATGTCGATTTGTTAGGTACACCGGAATTTATAATCATATTGTAGTCCTGTTTTTTTGGTAGAATATCTTATTGTATTCCTTCGGTATGAATAACTGAATTTTATGGTACATGATTTTGGCATGAGCACTATGTTGTAATCGTAGTAATTTGAAGTTTAAACACATAAATTTAGAGCACACCTGAGTAGTGTTCTCAAGAGTTTTTGCGTGCATATATAGTTTGAGATGCACAAGAAACCCTTTTTAGAGTGCTAATTATATGACATAGTTTATACGATTATGAAAACTTAATGACATAGTTTTATTGATGAAATGTCCACAATCGTCTCATATCTTCGGAGGGTCGTCAAGTTAGAGTGTATGGCTGATTAAAATAGTTGCACAATTTAGGGTGCATAATTTCGTTTCGGGGTATAACAACATCACATTGCGTCTTCTTTTGTAGGAAAAAATCCATTAAGGGCCCGTTTGGTAGAAAGGAGGTAAATGGAAATGGAAATGGATTGAAAAATGAGAGGGAAGGAAACCCAATCCCTTTAACCAAGCAAACTGTTTGGTTTTATTATTAAGGGAAACGGAATGAAAAAAAACTCGTTGACAGGGGAATCTCAGAACAACCAGATCAAGCAAACCTCACTCAACTCAACAATGGCGGACTACTCCAAAAACCACCACCACCAAATGCAGCCGCTCACACACAACTACAAGACCAAAGACAACCACGTCGCCGTCCACATGGCTCCCTACCACCGCCCTCCGCCACCAAAGCACGCCAGCAAATGCTTCGCCATCTTCGTCCTCCTCTGCATCCTCCTCTTCATCTTCTACCTGGTACTCCTCCGTCCCAAGCCCCTCCCTCTCTCCCTCTCCTCCCCCTCCCTCAAATCCCTAACGTACAACGCCCAATCCCCTGCCTTCTCCGCCGCCTTCGCTGCCCAAATCTTAATCCGAAACCCTAATTTCCTCCCCCTCCACCTCCGATCCGCCTCCATCTCGTTCCGCCATGGAAACTCCTCGATCGGATCCGGATCTCGCCACAACGTCGTCGGAGAAGCCCGATGCGAGGAGGCGGTCAAGGTGTCGGCGATGGCGGTTGCGAAATCGACGGCCACGGTATCGGATGTTGTTGAAAGAGAGAGAAGTGCGATGGCGTCGACAGAGGAGGCCAACAATGGCGTTGACAGAGGAGGCTGACGATGGCGTTGACAGAGGAGGCCGACGATGGCGTTGACAGAGAAGGCCGACGACGGTGAGAGGGTTAGAGAAGGGTGGGTAGAAAGTGTGGATCAACGGGGAAGAACGGTGAGAGGCCAAAGAGGGGAATGGAAACTGTTACCTTGTGGATTTTGACAGGAAACGGAATGAAAGTTGTTTCCCATTCTCAAGTGAATGAAATATCCAAAAAAAAGTGCCACCAAACACTCTCAAAGGGAGTCAAAAGGGGGATTCCGTTTCCCTGGCCAAAAAATTAGAGTACCAAACGGGGTCTAAGTTTCTTCGAAAAATAGTGGGCAAATTATATTTCGAAATTGCCTCAGCATAAGCTTGATGTTATGTACCTATTTGAAGAAAAAATTGACACTACAAAAGACGAAATGATAAAAATATCCATTTATCATCATAACTATATACTAAAGCGGAGGTTATAAATAATATTTAGTCCGACATGTGTCATCTCCTTATTGAACCGCATCACCCATCTTTAGTGCTCGTTTGGTTGAATGTAGGAATTAAAATTCACGGGAAGTTAAATCACGTGAAGTTAATTCCCATATATTGTTTTTCATATGATTTCAACAAAAAGTGTTTGGTTATACTCAATTATCTAGTAATTGAATCCCTACAATTTGTTTGGTGGGAAGTGAAAAATCATGGGAATTTATTTGAAATTACCATAACAACCTTTATTCATCAAAAATAATAATGTAAATTAAGGACAAAAAAGAAATTTGTAATTTAAAAATAAAAAAATATTTTAAATATATGGGGGAAGTCTAACTTACCCACCCCTACCATGGTAATTGCAATTCCCCCATTTTGGAGGAAGTGCAATTCCTAGGAATTTAAAATCCAGGGATTTTTGTGTGAAATAATTGTAACCAAACACATGTATTTGTAGTCACTTCCTGGGATTTTTAAATTCCCATGATTTTAAAAGTGAAACAAACAAGCACTTATTAAAACAATTCAATTTGTTTAATTGGTTAAAATTTCATTCTAGACCCCATATTAAATTTCTTCTTATCTATTGATTTCTATTTTAATTATTTTCTTAAAAAAAGTTCTATCCAAATCTATGTATTGAGGAGTAATATTAAGAGTAGCACGTAGATTATAATATTAGTAGTATGTATGCTATAATATTAAGAGTTTTTTTATTCGTTAAATTTTTTATTGTAGATTCTACATATAAATAAATAATATATATACATATGATTTTGCTTTATTTTTTTCCCAAAATAACTATAAAATAAAATTATTAATTACAAAAGAAAGAAACTTATTGTTAAAAACAAGTATTCAGTCCTTATATGATATTGGTATAATACTAAAACCTTTGTTCAATTAAATGAATGTATTAACATAAATAACGTATCATTAAAATAAATCCCAAGAGAAGAAAATTATATAAAATAATACAAGATTTTATGTGAAACTATTATTTTAAATAACATTATATAAAATTTAAGTAAATTTTTAGTTAAATCAAATCAACGGAAACTTATACTCCCTCCGTTTCATAAAATGTGTCTTTTTAGCTCTAAAATTTTGTTTCAAAATACATGTCTTTTTACATTTTTGGCATTTACTTTACAGATTTACCCTTATAATCATTAGCAGTTTATTAGTAGTGGTTTTCAATAAAGTAAAAAAGTGAGGTAATAATTAGGGGTAAAATAGTACATTTGATAGTTTCCTTAATATATGTGCAAATTTCTAAAGAGACACATTTAATGAAACAGAGGGAGTACTAGTCTTAACCAAAACTGGGACAAGGTAGCTGAACAACACTGCTAAAAGATCTCAATCTTTACTTTATGGACATACAAATTTTAATAACGATAAGAACTTTTAGAAGCACACAAAGATTTTTTTTTTATGGGTTTACTTTTTTTTGTCTTTCTGAACATAGAAAGGTGTACACATTGCAAAAAAGGTTTAACCCTATTAACTAGCTACATAACATCAAGCTTATTAAGAAACTTCACGCATATTCAAAAACTTTCATATTACCTAAATTACCCTTGTAAAAGTCATGCATGTTGTTTATCAAAAAGAAAAAGCATGCTTGCATGAGGAAAAAAATATAAAATGGTCATGTATTTTGAAACAACTTAAATTGTCTACAAGACCGTGTTTTTGAAAACGGAGGGAGTACTAAAACTGTTTATCCTATACAAAAAACACGGCACAACACTTGTTACACTTGCTCTTTGGGTTAAGTACAGCCTAACTCTAACTTCGTTCTATTGCATATTCATTACAGTCTTGCCCTTATGAGAAGCTTCTTCCAAAAACTAACCTTATAAGACCCATACTTGCAACATGGCCATATATACATTCCATCCATACTACTATTCATGCATGAAAACATGGAGAGCCCAAAACGTAGTTAATTACCTCCAAAACTCCATCTGTTTACCATCGATGATCCAGTCGTCAGAATCCTGCATAATCACAATACTCGATCGCCAACTCATAGTAACCAGGGGACGACGTTTCTGTAAGATACGGATCATACAACCAGGGAGGATCCCAAGCATCATTCCAGTCTGAATCTGAGCCCGAGTCCTTGTCATACACCGAAACCACCTTAACCTTCGGGTATTTCTCATCGAAGAGATTCCCGTCAAAATGACCCCCCCAGCACCCTTTGACATTCAGAAACTCGAGATCGGGACAGCACGAGAGTATCTCGAGAGCAACTTTAGTGTCGATGCTGACGTAAGCTATGCTTAAATGCTTGAGCTTGGGCATGGTTCGAGCTATTGCTCGCCCCTCGTCTGCATGGGACTGGGGAGGCGGGTCAGGGAACAGCTCGTCTGAAAAATGATAGTGCATATTCCATGTTAGAGACAAGAGCGTCTTGCAGTTCGTTCCTATGGCTGAAAGGGAACGGGCGCTGATTTTGTGGCAATAGCTTAGATCCAAGCTGGTCAGCGAGGACAGCTTTGGAGCGACTTGCTCGACTCTGTCGTCTGTTATGGAGCTTCTTCTGAGTGTCAAGGTTTCAAGGGATCCAACAACACTAATCCAAAACAAAGAAGAAGTTAAACTGATTGAAGAACTAGATGTATGCACTTTTGGTGTAAGATCAGCTTTATATTAATGGAATACAGTACGATACAAAACTTTTTTTTTGAGACAACTAAGAGTATTTTTCTTTTGATCAAATGAGACAACTAAGAGTATGCAAACGACTAAAGACAGCAAAACCAGAGCAGACAACGAAAGAGTAACACACTTTGAGGCATTCACTTTCATCCAATATCCACTTGCATGTCATTGTAGCACACCTTTTTGATTTTGGTAAGTGGTACCTGTTTTACTATTTACTCCAGTAAAAATATCTACAAATTAAACACACCTTTCTTTCTATATTAAAAGAGACTACAAAATGATACATGTGTTACAGACTTATTTCCCTAAACATGTTAACAAGAATCAAATCAGCAAACCTTGAATTCCTCACAATGTAGTCATGAATGACTAAATAATTTATTTTCTACAATTGAATATTTGCATACCTTGAATCAATATTTCAAGTTACCAGCAACAGTAACTATATATAAGAAGCACACTTAATATAAGTAGAACAAGACCACATTGATAGAATGCATTATAACAATTGAGAGCATGAACAGAGAACTCCCAAGGTCCCAACTTACTCATGCTCAGCGATAAGCAACAGCTGATCATCGTCAATACACGAAACGTTCAGCTCACGGAGCGACCCCGAGCTCCTCATGAGGAGCATCCGAAGCATTCGAGCAACCTTCTCGGGTCTGAAGGCGTTATTCAAGCTCCAATGATCAATATCAATCCTTTGCCAACAGTCAGGCCCTTCCACAGCCGCGTACCACGGCTTACAAACCCTAGGAATCACTTGCAAAAGCACCTTGAACTCGAGGTTTTTGAATATGAGGCCAAGCAATTCAGGAGCCAAGTCATCCCAAGCTCGGAAATTGGTTTCCCCTTCCATTCCCTTTCGTTTCTTTTGGTTTAAGCCTTCCATTTCCCTTCACTGATAAAGCAAATCAAATTCAAAAGTCGGGACTTGAAAAGAAGCCCCAAATCATGTTAGAGATTGAGAAAGGGCAGCGAAATTGGGTAAAAGAGAAGCAAATTCAGCGAACGAACGAACGAACCCTAGATAGTAGGAAGGATGTAAATTGCAAGTAGAGATGGCCAATTCGGAGCAGGAATTCAAGAGATCCGGACTAGAGGATTAACATCTCACACAGAAATTGGAAGCAAGAAAGTGAAAGGCCATCAAATTGACAAGCATATGAACAGCAAAATTAAGTGGAATCCGCTAGCTAGAAAATTTGACGAAGACAGAAGAGTTAGGTTTTGTAATACAAAACACTCGTACATGTACAAATACCATGAGTTAAGTAGCAGAATTCGGAAGAAGAAGAAAAGGGAAATCCATGGAAGCTTGCAAAGAGAACCTGGGCAGAGCTGACGACGGATTTGCGAAGAAGCTTTTGTATTCAAATGGAGAGAAAGTGGCCACGGTTACTTTAGGGAGATGGATTATTACGAGTCTGTCCGCATTTTATACACAGAGGGGATGACCGCTTCAAACTTTCTGGTTAAAAAATAATTTTGACTAACTATAACAAAAAAGGGGGATTTGTATCACTTTTACCGCAAACCCTATATATTTGTGGACGAAATGGTATGTAACTGGGCTACATTTTGTAGTGGAGACCTCCCACAAAAATAAATGTGGTAACTAAGTTTTTTATTGAAAATGTCCCTGGGTAACAAAAAAAATTACAACCATGCCACCGCATCCCAACTCACACCCCCTGTCACACAAAAAACGACCTGTCATACAAAAAAAAAAAATTTTACACCCATTCCACCGCATCCCCCCTCACACCCCCTGTCACACAAAACCTGTCATACAAAACCTGCCATACGAACAAAAAACGACCTGTCATACAAAACTCCCAATTTTCGTTCATTATCCACATACAAAAGGCTTGTCACCACAAAACCTGTCACACAAAGCCTATGTGGGATTTGAACCTACATTACCGTGCATTTAGCACGTTGCTCTACCATTTGAGCTAATAGGCTATGATTATAATTACTATATAAACAAAACCAAATTTGTCACACACCAGCCATACTCTATGGAGGCCATCCATCTGCTGAGGAGACTGATAGAGGAGTTCAGAGAGAGAAAGAGAAATCTGTACATGGTTTTTATTGATTGGAGAAAGCGTATGACAAGGTACCGAGAGATCTGATTTGGGACTCATTGGCAGCGAAGCAAGTGGCAGGGACGTTCGCAAGATTAGTCAGGGATATGTACGAGGGTTCGATGACCAGTGTGTGCTCCCCGGGTGGGGACACTGATTACTTTAAGGTGGAGGCAGGACTGCACCAGGGTTCAGCACTGAGCCCATTCCTTTTTACCCTGGTAATGGACGTGCTAACAAGGGATATTCAGGGGGAGATCCCGTGGTGTATGCTGTTCGCAGACGATATTGTTTTGGTAGATGAGTCCAGAGATGGTGTCAATAACAGACTTGAAACTTGGAGGGATAGGTTGGAGTCTAAGGGTTTCAGACTGAGCAGATCAAAGAAGGAATATATGGTGGTCAAGTTTGGGCAAGGTGTAGACTTAAGTGAAGAGGTGTTGCTAGGAGGAGAAGTTGTTGCAAGGAAAGAGAGTTTCAGATATTTAGGGTCCGTCCTGCAAAGTGATGGTGGTTTCGACGAGGATGTTACACATCGGATCCAGAGGGGTTGGCAGAAATGGAGGGCGGCATCGGGGGTTTTGTGCGATAGTAAGATTCCGCTGAAGCTGAAAGGAAAGTTTTACAGAACGGTGATCAGACCAGCCATACTCTATGGAGCAGAGTGTTGGGCCACCACGAAGGCACAGGAACAGAGACTTTTAGTGGCCGAGATGAGGATGTTGAGATGGATGAGCGGTCACACACTGTTGGACAGAATCAGAAATGAAGTGATCAGGAGTAGGGTGGGAGTGGCCAGCTTAGAGGATAAGCTTCGTGAGTCAAGATTGCGGTGGTTTGGGCATATCCAGAGGCGGGGCCCCGAAGAGCCAGTCCGAAGGTGTGAAAGTCTGGACCTGGGAATTATTCACAGAGGGAGAGGTCGACCACGGAAACGATGGAAAGACAGCATAAGACAGGATGTCAGACACTTGGGGATTTCGACAGAGCTGGCTTTATGCAGGGACAGGTGGAGGGAGGAGATTCGAGTGTTGGATGGCTAGACCCTGTCTTGACCGACAATTTTAAGTTATTGGTTTTGTTTGTCGTTCTGTTTCGGGTTTTGTTTTGTTTCGCTTTCTGTGCTTGGTGTCCTGTGTGTTTTTTTTGTTTTTTGTCGTGTTCTGTGTTGGCCTTGGTATGCGTCTTTGCCTTTATGCTCTACTGTTGGGTCTTTTGGACGCTCCCCCTTTGCGTTAGCCAGGGGAGCCCCCATCCTGACCCCCCAGATTCCCCGAATGGGGAATTGCACTGGGTTATTGTTGTTGTTGTGTAAATTTGTCACACACAAAATCCATAAGAAAACCCCCTGTCATACACAAAAAACAGACCAAAAACCCTATCACACAAAAAAACTCATAACAAAACCCCCTGTCATATACAAAAAACGAGCTGTCACACACAAAACCCATAACAAAAGCCCTGTCACACACAAAACTCATAACAAAAACCTGTCACACACACAAACCTATAAACACAAAACCTGTCATATGAACAAAAAACGAGTTGTCACACACAAAACCCATAACAAAAGCACTGTCATACACAAAACTCATAACAAAACCCTGTCACACACAAAACTCATACAAAAAACATGTCACCACTAAAACTCATAAGCACAAAAGCTGTCACACGAGTAAAACAATCTGTCACACACAAAAATCATAACAAAAAACTTGTCACACACACAAACCTATTAACACAAACCTTGTCATACGAACAAAAACTCAACTGTCACACAAAAAAACAGACCAAAAACCCTGTCACACACGTCTGCCACACAAAACCCATAACATAAAACTTGTCACACACAAAAAACATACCAAAAACCCTGTCATACATAAACCCTATAACAAAAAACCTGTCACACACACGCTACCCATAACAAAACCCCCTGTCATACACAAAAAAACAGACCAAAAACCCTGTCATACACAAAAAAACAGACTAAAAACCGTGTCACACAAGTCTGCCACACAAAACCCATAACATAATACTTGTCACACACAAAAAACATACCAAAAAACTGTCATACATGAAACCTATAACAAAAACCTTGTCACATACACACAACCAATAACAAAACCCCCTGTCATACAAAAAAAACAGACCAAAAAACCCTGTCACACAAAAAAAACTCATAACAAAACCCCTTGCATGTCATACACAAAAAACGAGCTGTCACACACAAACCCCATAACAAAAACCCTGTCACACACAAAACTCATAACAAAAACCTGTCACACACACAAACCTATAAACACAAAACCTGTCATACGAACAAAAAACGAGTTGTCACACACAAAACCCATAACAAAAGCACAGTCACACACAAAACTCATAACAAAAACCTGTCATACGAACAAAAAACGAGCTGTCACACACAAAATCAGTAACAAAAAGCTTGTCACCACTAAAACCCATAAACACAAAACCTATTACACTAAAACCCATAACCCATAAACACAAACCCATAACAAAAAGCTTTTCTAGGTCTAGGGTTTCTAGATCTAGATCTAGAATTTCTAGATCTAGATCTACAACTTTTGATCTAGATCTAGAAACCCTAGATCTAGATCTATCTCTACCGACGTTGTTTACCTCAATTGTCGCCACCGTTGTCGTCGTCAGAAGCCTCGGGGAACCACTTCGCTCGCCGCCACCATTCGTCGTCGTCGGAACCCTCGGTCAACCACCTCGCTTACACCCAACGCTTCTCTCGCTGCGGCTTCCGGCTCGCCGCCTCACCTTGCTGGCCGTCGTCGCCGACACCGGTGGTCGTCGCTGCAGATCTGGAGGATGAAAAAAAGAGGGCGAGAGAAGAGAGAGTGGAGAGAGAGAGGGAGAGAGTGAAATGGAGGAAGAGAGAGAAGAGAAATAAAAAAGGGAGTAGAGTTTTTTTTTGGGGGTTTTTATAGTGCCAAAAAGAGGTCTCATAGTGCATTTATTTTGTTTGGAGGCTAGGGGCTGAACAAATGTGCCGCCCACTTCCCCCTATATTTGTAGTGTTTGCCGACCCCCGAAACAAATCTATCTATGAATTTATAATGTTTGAGTCGGTTATTTGACGATGAATGTCATGCGCTACCAATAGTTTGAGATTATTTTTATTTATTGATTAATAATATATTCTTATAATTTGAAAAAAGGATTATTCTTGTTTTACTTTTTATCTAGCTATGTTGACTTTCAAATATAGCTCTAGTCGTTTACCAAAAACACAATTGATTTTGCCCATCGACAATTCGTCTACAATCCATAGCCAAATCAATCTAAAACCTTTAATCCACCAAAACCATCCCTTTTGTTGAGAGAGTTGGATCAATACCACGTCTAAAAAAATGGGGGAAAATGGAAATAACATAAGATAAAATTCCTACCTATTAATTTTCGGATAAAAAAAGGTAGATCCCGATCATATATTAAGAATAATATATAATAGTTATCGGTGTATTTCTCAGCCCCGATCAATTAGTTACGATCCATCGAAAACTTAACTTTGTAATGCCCTCTTCCATTTAGAACAACGTACGCGCAACTGAATGAATTTTTGAAGTATAGAACTTTTAGGAAGAACAAGATCTACAAATGACTCGGACTCGGCTCTTGCTATCCAACTTTTGAAGAAGGAGATTGGCCCCCATCACCCCCTCTTGAGCATGGTTGTCCAATGCCATGCTCTCATTAATTAGACGTGACTGGGAGGTCTGTCTCCAACATGTCTATAGGGAAGCGAACTCGATCGCCGACTCCCTTGCCGGGCTTGTCCATTCTCTTTCGTTAGGTTTTCATTTGCTTTCTGATCCTCCTGATTGTGTGAGCATGTTGTTGAGTCTCGACGTTGATGGGAGGGCTGGGACCCGGGCGGTTTGTGCCTGATCCCTGTGCGTTCTTCGTTTTCCGTGTTCGGCTTTGCCCGTTTTCCTCACCAAAAAAATGATCTGCAAATGACCTCAAGGATCAACCAAGGAGTCATCCAATACAAGCTAGTTCTTCACATCTCAGATACTAATGGGAGCATTTTAACATGTAAATTACAGAAGGAAGCAGCGTAGTATATGTATATGTGAAATTACAAAGAGCTGACTGACAGCTCAAAACACAAAGGCATAAATAGGCCATTTAAATTCAAGAAACTTCGATGAAATTGTGATCAATTGACATCCGTGCATAATCAATCGAAAAAGTATCAAAATATTGTTAACGAACAATAAAAATAATTAAGATAGAAACGTCTTTTGTGAGATGAAAATTAATTAAGGAGAAAAAACTTAGAAACCAAACGACGTAATTACAGACCCTAGGCAACATAATTTCCATCCATACTATGTAGTAGCAGTCTTGTAACAAAACGTTAGCTAGAATCCAAAACGTACGCACGTACTCCGTCCTTATTACCGCCCATCGAAACATGAAGCATTCATCATAATCATACTCATAGGGTATAAAAATCGATCATTAACGACTCATTGTCGACGTCAGGCGACGAAATCCCCGAGGAGTAGGCGTCGTTCCACGTATCCCAATCGTACGTCGTGTCGTCCGAATCCTCATCATCCACCAAAACCACCTTCACTTTCGGGTACGTCTCTTGCAAGAAAACCCCGCGAAAATGAACTTCCCAACACCCTCTGATGTTCAAAAACTCTAGCTCGGGGCACCCCGAGAGGATCTCTAGGGCAACCTTGGTGTTTATGTTAACATAAGGTATGCTCAAGCGCTTGAGCTTAGGCATGGTTCGAGCTATGGCTAGACCCTCGTCCGCGTGAGATGGGCGAGGGGGCGCGTCAAACTCCGGACTCCATGTTTGGTGCATTTTCCAAGTCAGAGAAGAGAGCGCTTTGCAGTTTGTTCCTATGGCCGATGGGGCACGGGCGCTGATTTCGTCGCAGTAGCTTAGGTCCAAGGTGGTCAGTGAGGAGAGCTTTGGCGCGACTTGCTCGACTACGGCGTCAGTTATGAGGCTCCTTCTTAGTGTGAAGGTTTCAAGGGATCCGGCACTAGCCAAAAACCAACAAAGAAAAGATGAGACTGATTAGATAAATAGCATGCAGACGAGAACTGTTAAATCTCAGTGGGTCATAAATGATATGATGGTCATAACTGACATGAGGTTCACACCTCTGATCGTGGGCATATGTGTGTCCTAAAACCAATGGACAACAGGGGTAGTCCATACATAATGAGTGATTTATGTTCTGATTTTCGATGTGGTATAGATTTAACCTCAACAGAAACACTACCCTATATATTAGAGTTTTCGACCGGCGTAACATATATATAAAGAGAGTACGTACTTGAACCAATTGAAACAAGAACAAACAACTCTCGATGCAACTTACTGGTCAGCGATGAAAGCGAACTGTCGGTCGTCGATGTAGGAAGCGTGGAGCTCGCGCAGGGACCCTGAGCTTCTCGTGACGAGCATTCGAAGCATCCGATCGAGCTTCGTCTCGTACTTATCTCTCGTGGTCCACCCATCAATGTCAATTCTTTGCCAACAGTAAGGCCCCTCAACAACTTTGTACCATGGCTTACAAACCCTAGCAACCACTTGCAATTTCTCCTGGAGCCCTAGGTTTTTGAATATGAGCCCTAGTACATCAGGAGCCATCTCGTCCCAAGCTCGAAACTCGGCTTCGACTTGCACATCCTCAGTTCTTCTCTTCTTGTTGGAAACTTCCATGTCTATTAAATCACTTGCATGTAAAGTAACCAATCAAGTTAATTAAGGGGTCGAATAGGGTTCAAATGTTGTGTATCGCTAGGGCATGAAAGTTTATCCTCCCAATTTAACCATTATGAAAGACGCCCATCAAATTGACAATCAAGCGAAAGCAAATTACTATTTTTACTAACTCAAAACACTTAGCTTGTGGAAAAAACATGCAAAACCACATAAGTAATTACATGATATAGTTTACAGAAGGGTACGTACCTTGATCAGAAGGCGGATCTGCGAATGGAGAGAGCGAGAGAGAATGAACGCCCTTTTACCGTTCAGAAGGCGGTAACTTGACAGAGAAGGGGGTGAATATATACGATCAAGAGAACGCGCAATACAAGGAAAGACAAAAGATCGTATCGCCGTTTATCGCCTGGCCCTTCAATTTGTATGTTACATTACAATAAAACCTTTGGATGATTATGAGTTGTTTTACTAATCCGTACCATGTACGGGTAATGTGATTATAAATCCAATTTAATATAGATATGTGATATTAATGATCATATTAAAATGATAGGATCATATATTTATCTTCGTATTATGATTAATGTTTTTTTATCAATAGTAAATCAACTCATAATATAGATAAGTTGGATTTGTTTAAAAATTACTTTATGATATATATATGACTTTTTATTAAATAATAATATTTATGGGAAGATTATAAATAATTCTAGGTAAGTGATAGTTTATAATTTTCGGGATAATTCATAATTTTTAGTAAATTTTAATCAATTTTTACGGGATAAGATTATATGAGATTCTAACTACCTAATTTGTATAAAGGAGGGATCGATTGAATATTTTATTATTGAAATGACACATGGCGCAATTTTTTGTGAAGACATTGTCTCCGCTTTATACTATAGGTAGTATAGATTTGTATAAAGGAGGGCCCGATTGAATATTTTATTATTGAAATGACACGTGGCGCAACTTTTTGTGAAGACATTGTCTCCGCTTTATACTATAGGTAGTATAGATTAAGTACTACGTTTGTGATCCATTTGAATTCATCGATAAATGTTTTTTACCCAAAAACATCATTAAAAATGATATAGATTGATATTTATCCTACTAATCTATCTATCTATCTATCTATTAGTATATACTAAAGCGGAAGCAAATTCTGCCACTATATTGCGTCACATCACCCTCCTATTTAAAAATCTATTTGTTGATACCCGGATCTATCACCGCGTTGGTGCACGAGATGAATAATATTGAGATCAAAGATTAAAGTGCTAAACACGTTTTTAATGCGTTAAGCACGCGAATAACTAAAGTGAATAAGTGAGCGCGTACGGTAACATGTATATGCGTAACGCGCCAACCTCGCCCATACGGAGGCAAGCTTGCTTTGCCTTGTCAGCCACCTTTCCCATGTCATCATGGAAGTTGGCTTGGAAAAATCACATTTCATCCGTCTCACATCGGAACATAGGAAGGTAAGCAACCAGCTCCCCATTATATATATAGTACAAGGCAAAGTTTAAGAGATCGGAAAAAAGCCGAGTCCCGAGACGTGTTCTCGAAGGACGGGCTTCGACGTGTTTGAGTCTCCGAGGAGCTCGCACTATTTTACGGGAAAGAAAAAGTCTTATAAGCCTCCGAAAAGAGAATAAAATAATACGCGGGGGGTGGGAGAGCTCGAAGTAAGACGAGCCGGTTTCTACCGTGCCAAAAGGCCCGAAAGTTTAATAATTTTGTCCCGTATTTAGTTCGAGATTTTCGGGCTTCAACACTATCTTTGTTAAATCTTGATTTTATCACAATCTTATACATACTTAATTAAGATATTAGTTCTATCTTAAAATTTGAGTATTTTAATAAATTCTATCCAAATATATAAATCTCTATCTCATCGTTGTACACATTTAATTAATACGGAGTACATAGATCTATCATAACCTTTTATTTAAAAAAATATTTTTTTGTCATAATCTATAAATCATAGTCATAATATTTTACCCATTTAATTAAATATCATATTAACTTCAAAATATTTTTCGTAATTTTATTATGGTGTTTTTTTTAAAATAATATATTAAATACATGTTTACTATCATATCATATAAAAATATCAATAAAAAAAGTAGATGTTATATTTACCATATATATAGGTAATATTGCATACTAATTACGCTTTAGAAAAAAAAACGATAGATTTCTTAATTAAGATAATAATTCGTAAACATTTTCATTACATATTTATATTTATTATTTAATTACTTTTTCAAAAAATAATAACATATATATACGAGATCATTTGCTTTTCTATTGAAATTATTAAATATTATCTATATCTTAAATATTATAATATATTAATCCAACAACAACAACAACAACAACAACAACAACAACAACAACAACAACAACATATACCCAGGTAGTCCCGCATTCGCGGGATCTGGGGGGTCAGGATGGGGGCAAACCAGACCGGGATGGAATGCGCCCGAATACAACCCAAGAGAGACATACCAAACCAATTCGGCAAATATATTAATCCAAGTTTTTATTTAGACTTATTGATTTTATTATATATGTTAGTTTACATAATTTAACTAAATGGCAAAATATTTGTATCAATTATTAATAAAATCTAATAATGCATCTTATCTTATGTCATTCTTCCTCAATTATTTAAATATATATATATATGTATGTATAGACAGTAACTATATAAATAAAACTTATTTATATATATGATGATATACAAGAATTATGTCATTTTATACTCGAAAAAAAAAACGTCGTTTTAAAAAAAAGTATATATATGATAATATTTGTAATTGTTATAGTTTATTCATACACATAGCAATAAAGAAATAAATAACACCCCCGTACAAGGTACGGGTCATCTTCTAGTACTATATATTAAATCCGAAAAATTTCGAGTCTCCGCGTTAATTCTAGCCCCGCTTTATATTTTGATTTTAGTGTCTTTTCTTCTTCAACTCAAATCAGTATCTATCTATTACTATATACTAAAGCGAAAGCAAATTCCGCCACCATATTGCGCCACATCACCCCATTTATTAAAAAAATTATCTTATCAATCTTAGTTTATCATACCATATAATCTTAAACTTATACATATATTTAATTAAAATATAGTTCTATTTTCAATCTTGAGTTGCTTAAGTAATTCTATCCTAATATATAAATCTCAATCTTATCATGAATGGTTATCTATTTATTTAATAAATTGATTTATCGTAGTTTTTTTTAAAAAAAACTTTTTACCATTTACTTTAATATTATATTATTAAGTATAATTTTCGTTTTTTTTTTATTAAAATAATATATTAATTATTTTTTGTATGGTATCATATTGAAATCCAATAATAAAATTAACAAAAAAATAACATGATATATTTACCCCAAATATATCTGTAACATTTAGACCTGTCAAAAGCTGACCCGACCCGAAATTTCTGGGTTTCAACCCGAAAATTTGAACCCGAAACCCAGTTTCAACCCGAACCCGATAAACCCGAAAATTTAGGGTTAGGGTCAGGGTCAAACCCGCTGGGTCAAGAAATCTATAAGGCGGAAAACTTATTTTAGAATACACTCTATTATAATGAAATGACAGATTGACGGGTAATTGTGCACCCAAAGGTTTTAATTATATTACAATATATAAAATTTATTTTATAAAATTATGATAAATTTTATTATTAAAATATTTAAAAATAATATTTTGTTATTATATTTTATTATTTAAATAATATTTTATTTAAATTTTGGTCAAAAAATTGATACGCTTGACCCGTTGGGTTGACCCGACCCGACCCGAAAACCCGAAACGACCCGACCTAGTTTGACCCGTAACCCGATTGACCCGAACCCGAACTCAACCCGAACCCGGAACGACCCGACCCGAACCCGCCCGACCCGACCTGATTGACAGGTCTAGTAACATTACATATTGATTATGGTTTACATAAAGCATAGATTTCTTATTAAGATAATATTTCGTTAATATTTTTATTTGATATTTATATACTTCTTATTTAATTAATTTTTTAAAACATAATAAATATCGAAGATGATTTTGTTTTATTTTTATATTTTATTAAATATACTCTATATTTTAAAATATAATACTATATTAATCCAAACTTTTATCTTAAATTATCAATTTATGTATATAAGTTAGTTTATGCAATTTAATTTAAATTTGAAATGGTTTTTATCAATTATTTTATAGAATTTGATAATGCATTTCATCTTTTTGCATTTTTCCTCGATACAATATATATATATATACACACATATATATGCATGTATAAAAAATTAATATATAAATCATTTATTTTTATATAAATATTTCATGATATACGAGAATTATGTTATTTTATAATCTAAAAGATGTGTGCCTTTTTAAAAGAAATTAGACATATGATAATATTTGTAATTATTGTGAATTGATATACAAGTTTAAAAACAAAAACCACCCTCGTACAAGGTGCGAGTCCTGTACTAGTAAATTATAAAAGTCAACCGTTTTCGAGCCACCACGTTGATTCTGGCCCCGCTTTATTAACAATTTTATTTGTTTTATTTTCTTATCTTTATCTTTTTTTCTTACCTATCTAATATCTATCTTTGAAGGCATACTATTTATCTTTAAAATTTCATTAATTATTTAATCTTTTTTCTTACGCATATTCCTTCTATAAAATATACATATTAATAACTTATCTTTTCAATTACTATTTTAATCTATTTCTGTAAGAAGTAATATAAGAAATTCGAATTTTAAAAAGAATTTTAAAATGGAAGGAAGCCACTTTTTCTTAATAAATTATTATTGCAAATATCCGCATGGTGACCCCGAGGATTTGTAAATTTCTCGTGGTACACAAACTTTTCCGGAATTCCGTGTGGTAACCTTGGTTTTCAACATTCCGCGTGATAGCCTTATATGTTAAAAATGTTTAAATTCTCGCCTCATTATTTGGTTTAATTGAATAAATGACCCATATTTTTAATTTTTTAAACTATCTAATCTATATTACAAAAAAATATTAATAACAAACATCATTTATTGTTAATACACATATTTTTTATTAGGTAATTCTTATATTTTGAAAAAGCATCTGATCTTATATATTATGTAATCAAACTTTATAAAATTTTATTGTTTACACATATTTCATGTTTCATGAAAAATATATTATTATTATTTTTACAAATCCTTCTTATTTAATAAAAAAGCCAACTTTTTAGTTAATGCATAATAAATACTCTCCTAAAATAAATATATTTTTTAAAATGACAATTTTAATTTTTTTTTAGAAAAATAAAAATGGTGGAAAATATTTTAAAATTACATGTGATTTTTATAAATTAAAAGGGTATCCTTTTTACCATATAAAATTCAGAATATGTAGTTTCACGAGAAAAAAAACTTTATATAACACTATAACTTATAAGCCATTTATATAAATATGGGTCTTTTATTTAATTAAGCGAAATAATGGGACTATATATTGAATACTTTTAATGATTTATAATACCTTGAGGGTACCACGCGGAATATGCAAAACCTCAAGGTTACCACGCGGAATTCTGAAAAGGTTTGTGTAACATGCGGAATTTGCAAAACCTCGGGGTTACCACGCGGAATTTCCCATTATTTTTATCTTTGATACTAAATCAATTTATATTTATTAACTTTTACTTAAATTATATATTATCATTTTCCTAATAAGTAATAACGTAGCTTTTATCTCTCATAATTAAACAATTAAATTTTTTTCCATGTTATTTTTACTTAAATTATATATTAATCAATTTATATATATTTTTTGAATTTTCATAAGATATTATTGTTGATAACAGGAACCGTCAACACAATAAGGCACCCTGCCAAAACAAAATATGACCAAGTATAGACTTCTCAAGCTGGCGCCAAACCCTAAGCTCTACAGCCATCACGATCTGATACGCCGCTGCCCAGGTCAACGATTCCTTACAAGGCAGACTCCCTACAAAACGGAGGCTCGGTCCCGGGGGTTGCGCTCACCGCGCTCATTGCCCCGTCCCATCCACGCGAGTGGGTGGCGGCAACGTCCCATCAGGTGAGCGGTGGGCGGCAACGTCCCATCCCGGCCTTTGATTGGCCGGCTCCGCGGCCGCCGCCCCAGGAACCAACCGTAGAGCTACACGTACCTGGGCGGCGCTCGTCCCACATCGACATCCCGCTCCAACTCAACTCGAGCCTCAACTATAAATGGCGAGCTCAATGTACCAGAACTGGGATCGAAAACCTCGCGAACCACATACACTAGATCTCGAGCTAAGATCATTGTCGTAGCCCCATACACCTAAACGCGATAGAGAATATCTGTCTACCGTTGTAATCTCACAGCTAATACGAAAGCATCCTTAACACTACCCTCATCGCGTTAAACACTACAAACGACCAAATACTTTCCATCTCTTCGTCCGTTGACTCGGTTGAGTTCTAATCGTGTACTCTCATCGCGTTACACTACTATCGGTGTTTTCGGACTTCAACATTGGCGCCGTCCGTGGGGACCTCCTCAAACTAAGCAGGCACCGCTTCAACCGACGTAGAGTGATGGACGCTAACAGCAACAACGCTTACTACGCTGACGGCACGGCCTTCGGGATGCAGCCGCCACCTCCGTGGTATTACGGGTCACCGCCCGCGCAGCAACCACAGGCCGTGCCAAGGTGGAACCCGGGTTTCCAGCAGGGTTTCCAGCCGCAGGCCCCCTTCCAGGGGTATGTCCACGCGCAGTACTACCAAGAGTACGCACCCGCGCAAGAGCCCTACATGGAGGAATACTCCACCACCAACGGGAGTTCGACTGGGCAGGAGGTGGAGCAGGACGCTCCCAACGCGTTGTCACCCCCCAACCCCCACTTCCAAGGCTACGCCCCCGCGTACCACTACGGCCAAGGTGCATATCCCATTCAGCACGGCCAGGGTGCTTACCCGATGCCCCACCAGCCGTATGTACCCGCTTACGCCGCGGGTTACGGGCCGGGCTAGGCATACCACACCCCGCCTCCAGGGAGCTCGAGTGAGGACATGAGCATATCGCGAGGCGCTCCAGCTCTCGGCCTCAGTCCACGCGCTCCGGCTCCCGAAGCAACATGATGGTGGACGATCGCGGCACCTCTTACGGCAGCCCTTTCGCCGACTTCATCCAAGAGGAGTCCATGCCAAAGGGGTTCCAAAAGCCGTCAACGGTGCTACAGTTCGACGGCACGAAAGACCCAAGAGAGCACGTCAGGCAGTTTTTCGCCCACATGGCGTTCAACACCTACAATGACGCCATGTACTGCCGAGTCTTTCCCTCCACCCTTAAGACCGCCGGGATGAGGTGGTTCACCAACCTCCTGGTGGGCTCCATCACGTCTTTTAAGGATTTAACGCGACGGTTCATGTCCCACTTTAGTGGGTCGCGAACGCGCATGAAGACGACGAAAGACCTCATGAGGGTGACACAGGGAGAGGAGGAGACCCTGGCAGCCTTCTTCACCCGGTTCGTAAACGCGGCGTCGGAGGTGCCTCACCTCAACGATACCTCCACCCGCGACATGTTAATCCACAACCTCCGCGACGGAACCTTCAAAGTCAAGATGTGCGGGAAAACCCTGCACACCTACGAGGACGCCTGCAACGCCATCACCAAACGCGTCTTCGCGGAGGACGCGGCGGGGAAACCTACGCAGGATCGCGGGAAGGGCAAGGCCAAAACCACCCCGGAAGCTCTCACTGTGTCCACCATACCAACGAAGCCTCAGGGCGGGCAGCGCGGCGGCCATAACCGTGGTGGAGGCCGTCGTGGCCGCGGGTATCAGGGATACCGCGGGCCACGCAACAACCGCGGTGGCAACGGGCCGAACAACAACGACCCATACACCGGGGCTAACACCACGGCCCTCGGGCCCCGCAACGGCGGTGGTTAGCCGGCACAGGCAAATACTTTGGCCGGTGCCGCGCCCGCGAGAGGTGGGGTCAATCCGAACGACCCAAACCTCTACATCAACACCATCGCGGGGGGGTCCACCCTCGCGGGGTCCAGCGGCGGGGAGAGGAAGCGTTATGCTCGCGCTTCAACCTCCGGCGGCTCCATCAACAGCTTGGGTGCGGCGGGAGTCCCTCACGCCGACATCACCTTCCGACCCAGCGATTCCCGCGAGCTCATCACTCCGCACACAGATCCTCTGGTAGTGCTTGCGGCCGTCGCGTCCATCTATCACCTGGTCTTGAAGTTTCCCGTCGAGGACCGGGTGGGCGTCGCCCATGGCCAACAGATTGAGGCACGAAAGTGCTATGAGGCGTCAACCCGTGCTCGCCCTGCCGCGTACGTTATCGCGGGAGGGTCCAACGCGGAGTTGGACGTGCGACAGGAGCGTGAGCGTGAACCCCTCGGTGACTTCGAGAAGGTCGCCATCACCCCTTTCCCCGACACAACCGAGAAATTGTTTGTCGGGGACTGCATGACCGGAGCGGACGCCGACAGCCTGCAAAGTCTCCTGGCCCGTTCTCGCGACGTGTTCGCATGGACGGCGACGGACCTGAAAGGCGCGTCCCTCCCGAGGTGGCGCTCCATTCACTCCGCGTGAGCCCGGGGTTCAGACCCGTCTGTCAAAGACGCCGGAAGACCAATGAGGAGCGCGCTAGCGCGGCTAATGAGGAGGTCGAGAAGCTCCTACGCGCCTACTTCATCCGAGAGGTCAAATATCCTACATGGCTCTCCAATGTCGTGCTGGTGAAAAAGTCCAACGGGAAGTGGCACATGTGTGTCGACTTCAAAGACCTCAACAAAGCCTGTCCCAAGGACAGCTACCCCCTGCCGTCCATTGATGATCTGGTCGATTCCACCGCCGGTCACAGCGCGCTGAGCTTCCTCGACGCGTACTCTGGCTACAATCAGATAGCCATGGATCCTCTGGACCAGGAGTCCACCGCGTTCATCACTCAACGCGGGACTTTCTGTTACAGAGTGATGCCCTTCGGTTTGAAGAACGCGGGGGCCACTTTCCAACGCCTGGTGGATCATGTCTTCCGGAGATAGTTGAAGCGAAGCGTCTCGGCTTATGTCGACGACATTGTGGTCAAGAGCCATAGCGCGCAGGAGCACCTGGCCGATCTGGCCGAGGTTTTCCAAACCCTGCGCGCCCACCGAATGAGTCTGAACCCGGAGAAGTGTGTCTTCGGGGTAAAATCGGGGAAGTTCCTCGGTTTCATGATCAGTGCGAGGGGCATAGACGTCAATCCCGCCAAGGTCGCCGCGGTGTTGGAGCTGCGCTCACCGGCTTCGCGCAACAAAGTCCAGCGATTGGCGGGTGCGGTAAATTATCTTGGCCGTTTTTGCTCCAGGTTGTCGGACCGCGCTCTCCCCTTTTTCTCCTGTCTCAAGAGCACCACCACCTTCACCTGGACAGAGGAGATGGAGACCGCGTTCCAGGCTCTAAAGGTCTACCTCGCCAATCTTCCAACACTCTCCCCGCCCATCCCGGGTGAGGACCTACAGTTGTACATCGCCGTGAGCCAGCATACGGTCAGCGCGGTCCTCACCCGCGACTTCAGTTACCCGGTATACTTCACCAGCAGGGTACTCCAGCCGGCGGAACAACGTTACTCACCCGCGGAGAAGATGTCTCTGGCCGTTGTGGTGGCGGCAAGAAAGTTGCGCCCCTACTTCCAAGCGCACCCCATCCAGGTCCTATCGGACCTTCCTCTGCGCCAAATCTTGCATCAACCCACGTTGTCGGGAAGAATGACCAAGTGGGCGGTCGAGTTGTCGGAGTTTGACATCTCGTACCACCCAAGGACCGCGATCAAGGCGCAGGCCCTTGCCGACTTTGTGGTGGAGGTCACCTTCCCCGACACAGACGAGAGCCCCGACGAGTGGAGGGTCTTTGTGGACGGCTCGCACTGCGACCTAGGGTCGGGTGCGAGGGTGGTCCTTGAGGGACCCTCCTACGCGTCCGAACATGCCCTCAACTTCGGCTTCGAGGCCACCAACAACGAGGCCGAGTATGAGGCGGTGATCGCGGGAATTGAGATGGCCCTGCTGGTGGGCGCGCGAAGGATAAGGGTGTTCACGGATTCTGAGCTTGTCGCGCGACAGGTCGGTGGCCAGTACGAGTGTACCACAGGTTTTTTGCCTCAATATCGCGCCAAGGTCAAGGCGTTGATTGCCTGCCTCGAGACTTTTGCCATTGAGTCCATACCGCGTGCGGCAAATGCCAAGGCCGACGCACTGGCCAAGGTCGGCAACAAGGTCATGATCGAGAGGAAGATGCAACGCGGTGTCACTCAGGCAGTGTTCACGCTGGCCACGGAGGGGTGGATGGCTCCCATAGTCCGATATATCCAAACCGGAGAGTTGCCCCAGGACGATGCCATGAGCGCGCGCAAACTCAAGCTCAAAGCGGCGCGGTACTGCATCGAAGGCGACAAGTTGTATCGCCGTGGCTACGCGGAGCCCAACCTGCTCTGCGTGGACGAGGCCACCGTCTTCGAGGTCCTCGAGGAGGTGCATGAGGGCATATGTGGAGGCCATTCGGGTTGGCGGACTCTTGTCCACAAAATAGTCCGGATGGGGATCTATTGGCCTACCTTGCGCCGCGATGCGGCGGCATACGTGCAGAAGTGTGACAAGTGCCAGCGCTACGAAAACATCCAGCACGCTCCGGCACGAGAGCTGCGCGGCATCCAGCCGGCCTATCCGTTCGCGATGTGGGGCATGGACATCCTAGGTCCCTTCCCTAAAGCCGCCGGGCAGGTGCATTTGATCTTGGTCCTGGTCGTTTACTACACCAAGTGGGTGGAGGCCGAGGCCATGGCACGAATCACAAGCGCGAAGGTATGCGGCTTTCTCTGGAAAAATGTGGTTTGTCGTTTCGGCGTCCCAATCGCGATAATGACAGATCACGGCCCCCAGTTCGACAGTGAAGAGACGCGAGACTTTTGCGCGAGTTTGAGCATAAAGTTGAGGTTTTCTTCGGTTGCACACCCTCAATCCAACGGCCTGGTGGAGAATGTTAACGCGAGGATACTCGACGACCTCCGGCGCAGGCTGGATGGCGTACAGGGCCGGTGGGCCGAGCTTTTACCACTTGTTTTATGGACAAATCGCACCACCCCGCGCAGAGCAACTGGTGAAACGCCTTTCGCGATGGCCTACGGCAGTGATGCCGTTGTGCCCGTCGAGGCCATGCTACCCACGGAGCGGGTCGCGGGGTACGACCAGTTCACGAACGATGAGGCTCTAAAGGTGGAAATGTACCTTCGCGATGAGCGCCGAGAGGCGGCGGAGCTGCGCTCAGTCGAGTACAAGAGAAGGACCGCGGCATACTACAACAAGAGAATCAAGCCCCGTGGCCTCAAGGAGGGCGATCTAGCCCTCCGACAGGCCGACGGGGGCAAGCTTGACGCGAAGTGGGAGGGACCTTACCTCCTTTCCAAGGAGGTTGTCCCGGGGGCTTTTAAACTCACAGATCCAACGACGAAACAAACTCTCGCCAAGACATGGAATGAGGCACGCCTCAAGAAATACTATGTGTAAATAATCTAGGGTTATCACCGCGTTGTGGTTGGTTGTAATGTCTTTGTTCTGCCAGTTATCATATGAATAAAACAAAACAACCCCCGTGCACTGTCCTAATAATGAATTTGTCGTTACGGAAAGCCGCCAAGTTGCCGTCCTCGCTTGGGGTTGTCCGCTAACGTGCGCGATGCGCTTAGGCGCGCTCGAGTCGGGTTCCGCCCCTCGCAGTCGCATAAAGCCTTAAAACATCAAAAACTCCACAATCGTTAGGGAAACTCGAGTTGCCGTCATCGCTTGGGGTTGTCCGCTAACGCGCGCGATGCTCTTAGGCGCGCTCGAGTCGGGTTCCGCCCCTCACAGTCGCATAAAGCCTTAAAACATCAAAAACTCCACAATCGTTAGGGAAACCCGAGTTGCCGTCCTCGCTTGGGGTTGTCCGTTAACGCGCGCGATGCGCTTAGGCGCGCTCGAGTCGGGTTCCGCCCCTCGCAGTTGCATAAAGCCTTAAAACATCAAAAACTCCACAATCGTTAGGGAAACCCGAGTTGCCGTCCTCGATTGGGGTTGTCCGCTAACGCGCGCGATGCGCTTAGGCGCGCTCGAGTCGGGTTCCGCCCCTCGCAGTCGCATAAAGCCTTAAAACATCAAAAACTCCACAATCGTTAGGGAAACCCGAGTTGCCGTCCTCGCTTGGGGTTGTCCGATAACGCGCGCGATGCGCTTAGGCGCGCTCGAGTCGGGTTCTGCCCCTCGCAGTCACATAAAGCCTTAAAACATCAAAAACTTCACTAAAGTCATGTGCAAAACCTAGTGTCAAGCGTGGTCCTAGCACCCAGCTTGGCAGGGGGTTGGGTACGGCGAGTGTTCGCAAAACCTAAGTTACCTTAACCTAGTGTCAAGCGCGGTCCTAGCACCCAGCTTGGCATGGGGTTGGGTATGGCGAGTGTTTGCAAAACCTAAGTTACCTTAACCTAGTGTCAAGCGCGGTCCTAGCACCCAGCTTGGCATGGGGTTGGGTACGTCGAGTGTTCGCAAAACCTAAGTTACCTTAACCTAGTGTCAAGCGCGGTCCTAGCACCTAGCTTGGCATGGGGTTGAATACGGCGAGTTTTCGCAAAGATTTACTTTAAAGGATAAAGGAAAACGAACAAAGAATAATCACAATGCCGCATGGCGGCAAATAAAGTTAGGAAGCCTACTTCGCGTCAAGGTCAAACACAATTACAGCTGCAGCGCGGCAAACACCAAATGTTTGGGCCCATACGGCCAGGAGTAATATCAGTCAACTGGGAAAAACAAAAAAAAACAGAAAGAAAAAGGCGAGGCTTCAGGCGTTGGAGGCATTGGCATCGGCCGCGGTCTCGGAGGGAGGGGGGTCCTCATGGGTTTTCTCGTTCTCGGGATCGATGGCGGCGAGGAGCTCCGGATTGGCGTGGCCCTCCGGATTATCATGACCCTCCGCGTCGTCCCCCTCGACGCCCGGCGGCGGCTTCGCCACTCCGTCCTCCCAGACGACCCCCATTTTGCGATGGAGGTCAGGGGCGAAGTACTTGACCTTGTACCTCTCAACATACTGGAGGGCCCCGGTGACTGCACTAAGAGCTTGGACCGCTCTCGCATCATCAACGCGACGGTCCATGTACTCTTGCGATTTGAGGAACTCGGGCACCGCGTTCTCGGCCTTGGCTTGGGCCTCCTCCAATTGATGCCGCTGCTTCACAAACGTTGCCTGGAGCCCCGCCACCTCCTTTTTGGTCGCGGCGAGTTGGGCTTTGGCCGCCTTAAGCTCTGCCGCGTCCTGCTCCGCTTGCGCGCGCACCTCCGCGAGGGTCGTTTCGGCCGCCTCCTCCAATTGGGCCTTCGCCTCGCACAAACGATCGGGGAGGTAGTTCAGCCACGCGTTGACCTGCAAACAAAAGCATATCTTTAGCCCGAGTAAAGGTTATAAAGGGTCGGCACCAAAAAGCGAAGGGGCCGCATACCATATGGCCGTACTTCATGCACTCCCCTCCGACCTTTGCCGCGTTGAGGGTTCGGAACCATTCCCTCTCTTCCTCGTAGGGTACTGGCCCTCCTGGAAGGTACCCCATGCCGGCCCGGCGCAGGCGAAACCCGCCACCTCGGCCCTTCAGGACCAATGGAGGCGAGAGCCGGCGCCCGTCGTGATCTGGGCAGGACCCTTCGCGACGCGCTCGGGAGGTTGGTCTTCAGCGCGGACCAAGTCCCGCTTGGACTTCTTGGCAAGCACGCCCTCTGCACGGACCGCGTCCCCCGCACCCTTGCGCTTCGAGGCATCCCCCAGCGCGCGTTTGCCTCTGTTGTCCACTGGGGCGTCCTTCCCCTTTGGGCTAGGCGTGCCCTTCGCGGTGGCCCCCTTCTGGCCCCCGGGTTTGGCAGTGGAGGGTGCGCCAGAGTTTGTCGGGGCGGATTTGCCGGTGAGAACGTCAAAAACATCCATGTCTGCAAAAAAAAACAAGTCACGAACATTTAGACTAAACGCGTACAAAGAACTAAGAAAGCAGGCGTCGAAATAAAACCAAGTCTCAAAGAAAAAACAAACAAAAAATACCCTCGCCCTCGGGCTTCAGGGACGCGGTGGCCGATGAGGATATCTCGACCACCCGGGGTGGCGCCGGCCTCAGGCTGAGTCCCGCGCACTCTAGGCGCTCGTGCGTTATCCAAGCGCTTTGTTCCCTTTTAAAAGGCGCGGCAAAGGCCTTCTTCGCTGCGACGGCCTGCTTCGAGGCACCGCGCTTGCGTTTGTGGGGGCGGAACCTGTCGGCAATTAGGGGGCAGAGCATGACGTCGCCCTGGAAGTCTTGCACAATGAACCATTTCTCCTTCCACCGCGGGCCAACGTTGGAGGGAGTGATGATAAGATTGCAGTTCGTGAGGCTGAAATTCACGATGCCCCTAGTGTCCGCTTTGATCGTAAGAATCTGTCGCAGATGCCCCGCGGAGGGGGGATGCTTCAGCTCTAAGCACCTTAGATGGTACGCCGCGATGTAGCTCCAGCAGTTGGGGGCCATCGAGGCAGGAGCAAGCTCAAGATCAAATAGGAGATCAGCGACGTAACGCGGTAGAGGAAGCCTGAAACCCGCAATAAGGCTCGCCGCGTAAACCACATGGCCCGCCTCATAGGCAGCATAGCTGTTGCCCCCGTCCAGAGGCAGTAGGAGCTCCACCCCTGCTGGCCAAGGGTATCCCGTCGCGATGTGGTCCAGCTCCTCGAGGGTGAGGATGGAGGCGTAACCCTTGGCCAGCGACACCGGGTTCTCATAATCCGCCAGACGCGCGGGCCTGGTCTGACGGAAGCAAGGAACCTCCGCCCTAACGCTTGTTAGGTATCGCGAGGGAAAGCTCCTCGCAGTCCCAGAGGTGGACGCTTCGTCGTCAGGGGCCCCGTCATGAGGGTCATAGGGCTTGCAGCGCGCCATTGATCGCGAGGACGACTCGCTCTTGGTGCGGGCGGCAGATACCGTGGTGGGGTTACTCTTGCTCAAGCCGGCGGGTTCTCGGAAGTCGTTCTGGGAATCACTCGCGGACATCTCCCAGTGCTCAAGCGAGGGGTCGGGCGCGTAGAAATCGTCCCAGTTCGCTATCCTGTCACCGCGATCCACGCCTGAGGGGCAGGAGTCGCTGGAAAGCCCCAAATCCAGGGCACGGAAACAAAGAGGCTCCTGGAGGAAGGAAAAGAGAGATGATATGCACGGGGAGAAACAAATCATGGTGGAGCATGTAGCGCGATAAACACACAATGAACGACAGTACTCATGACAAGTATAGAGAGCAAATAAAGACAAAGAGCGCGGTATCCCAACCACGTGCAGGTGTCACTTCGCAATAAGGTGAGAAGCCCTGTCAAAACAGAAGGCCTAGGGGCGCGCGAGATGTGTGTTAGGAGAACATTCCGCCGTCCTCGACACGCATCTCCAGGAATAGGCTGAGGCGACGGGACGCTGATGGGACGTCGCGCTAAGCGCGTCTTCTCCGACCTCCCACGACGCTTCGCCTTCCCGGCGGAGGCATCCGCCGCTCTCCGCCACCCAGAAGCCCCAGAAAAACCCCGAGCCCGCCCCTCAGCAACACGTTTTCTCAGCAAAAGAACTACCGCGAGCACCACCGGTACCCAGCGGCGGTGTCGCCGCTGAGATTAGGGCATCCCCCCTGAAAGAAAGCCCCGAAAAAATACAGAAAAAAACGAGGAAAAAGAGAGAGAGAAAGCAGGCATACCTGGTGGTCACGAAACTGCGGAGGCAGGCTTGGGCGACGGCGGCGTCACAGACGGGCGAACGGTTTCCAGTAAACAAGAACGAGAGGGCGAAAATGGGAGCGGAAATGGCGTTTTTCGAAGTTGAAAATGAGGAAGTGGAGAGGACGAAGAGCGGGGCCGCTCTTTTTGTTCGGTGTCCAGCGGGCCGCGAAGATATGGGCTTCGGCTGGCGGACGGCCCATGAAGCAAAAACGGCCCAAGGAGCTTTCTTTGCCACACTACTCGTCCCGTCGCCCTCATTTGCTCGTCCATCTCTGAAACGATAGCGCGTTCCGCGCATCACGTTTCCGGTTCGAGGTACTTTTTTGGACCCATCCTCGCGAGGGGCGTCGAGTCCCGGTCCATGGTGTTGTGTTGATACCAGGAACCGTCAACGCGATAAGGCACCCTGCCAAAACAAAATATGACCAGGTATAGACTTCTCAAGCTGGCGCCAAACCCTAAGCTCTACAGCCATCGCGATCTGATATGCCGCTGCCCAGGTCAACGATTCCTTACAAGGCAGACTCCCTACAAAACGGAGGCCCGGTCCCGAGGGTTGCGCTCACCGCGCTCATCGCCCCGTCCCATCCACGCGAGTGGGTGGGAGGCAACGTCCCATCAGGTGAGCAGTGGGCGGCAACGTCCCATCTCGGCCTTTGATTGGCCGGCTCCGCGGCCGCCGCCCCAAGAACCAACCGTAGAGCGACACGTACCTGGGCGGCGCTCGTCCCACATCGACATCCCGCTCCAACTCAGCTCGAGCCTCAACTATAAATAGCGAGATCAATGTACCAAAACTGGGATCGAAAACCTCGCGAACCACATACACTAGATCTCGAGCTAAGATCATTGTTGTAGCCCGATACACCTAAACGCGATAGAGAATATTTGTCTACCGTTGTAATCTCACAGCTAATACGAAAGCATCCTTAACACTACCCTCATCGCGTTAAACACTACAAACGACCAAATACTTTCCATCTCTTCGTCCGTTGACTCGGTTGAGTTCTAATCGTGTACTCTCATCGCGTTACACTACTATCGGTGTTTTCGGACTTCAACAATTATATCTTTTTTGATATATTATTTATCTTTTTAATCTCTTTATGTACGAAGTAATTTAAAATTTTTGAATTTAAAAAACTTTATAAATAGAAGCCCTTTTTATTATTAAATTATTATTCTTACCTTTAATATTAAATCAATTATATTCATTATCTTTTACTTAACTTATATATTATTATTTTCATAATAACTTAGCTTATATCTTTCATAATAAAATAATTGTTGATTAATATATTTTATGTATGTCATTGTCAATATATAAAGTCATTAGAATCATGTTGGACTCATTTTATATTTTTTTATTTCGATATTGTATTTTAATATTTTTAATTAAATAACAATTCATAGTAATTATATCTCATACTAATAACTTAAAGTATTAAAATATATAAAAAATAAGATCAAACCAAAATAATCAATTAAAACATCTCATTTGGTATTATATTGCCTTATAATGTCTCAAAATTGTGATAATAGGGATAATGATATATATTAACCATTAGAGACAAATTTTGAAGGATGATAAAGTAAGTAAATTTTATTTACTAAATTGTTCTATAATTAGAATATGTTTAATATTTTTTATAATCTCATATGTGTAATACTACAAATCTGAAAAATATGTTGTTTTTTCTAAAAAAAAAATAACATTTTCATATGCTACAATTTTCATCATATGTTTTCATTTATTAATATCCTATTTATAATAAAAATAAATTTAAAATATAAAGCGTGAGTCATTGTTGTACATGACACGACAGGTACACCTAGTAGATATTAACAATTTTTTATTTTTTTTATTTTCTTTAATTAACTAATCTATAATTTTATCTTTTTTCTTACTAATCTAATGTCTATAGTTTTATCTTTATTGCATATGTCATGTATATTAATCTATACAATATATTATATATTATAGTCGAGACCATGAAAGTTTTCATGTTAATTCTAGCCCCAGCTCATGTTAAATTAATTATAAATCAATTATTTTTTAAAAATTGTATAAACTTATTAATTTTAAAATAAAATAATATATATCAAAATAATATATATATATATCCATTATCTATAAAAATATAGAGCTCTTTGTCGAAAACCACCCGTATGATAGGCCATATTGCACTTAACCATCCGCTCAATAACTATTTACCGTAAACCACCCGTATAATGGGTGGTTTTCGACAAAGAGCTCTAGAATATATCCTATATTTATAAACTATTCCAACCATATCTATCTATACAATCTAGATTTACCCTAAAAAGATATCTTTATCTAATTAACATATTAATATATAAAAACAACATCTGAATTCATAATCTATCAAAATAATATCTTATATTTATAAACTATTCAAATTCTATCTATCTAATATCTATACAATCTATCAATATTGTACTAATTAAAAAAAAATAGATTTACCCTAAAAAGTCTATCAAAATAATATATATATATAATCTATCCAAATAATACCTATCTATACAATCTATGAATATCATAGTAATTAAGAAAATATTTAGATTTACTGTATAAGAAACTATAAATACTAGCACATGAATGGATTTATCTACATGAAATATATTAACTTTATAAATTTATATATAAAAAAATATGATTCTAGGTTATATGGTAAAGTTATATATTTAGAACATATGATCCGCTAGGACATCAATATTATTATTTTTTATGTGTAAACTTTGATAAGAAAATATGATCTATTGGGACATCGGTATTATATTTATTATATTTTATATTTTAGGTTGGTTTATAAGACAAATCAATCATTCATATTAGGAAAAATTTATAAATAAGAATATATAATATGATAAAAGTTTATATAAAAAATAGCTTAATTCAAATTAAATAAATTAGTACTATCATAGTGTATGTTATTAGTAAGTGAAATAAAATGTGCATATATTCGATAATATAATGTATTGAAAATAATTTTAATTTTTAGAACGTAGTCATACGTGGTACGACGGGTCAAGCTAGTGAAATGTAGAGTCAATACCTTTGTAAAAACAATTACCACGTGACATGTATATGATAAAATAATTTATTAGATCCACCTTTATATAATTAGTTGAGATACTCTAATAAAATATTATTATTTGATAAAACATTATCTTTCAAATCAAACAAAAAAATCAAGATAAAATCGCAAAGTAATTTCTGAAATAAAATTCTGAAATCGTTTCTTAACAAATATAACATATTTGGAAATATATGTCAGTTTCTTTTTATAAACTTGATATATAATTCAGATTTTTATTAAAACAAATCTAGACTATATCTATATGTATAGGATATTCTATCCAATTTAATAAAAATGATCTTTTTATTTAAAAAAAAATCAAGATAAAATCGAAAAGTAATTTCTAAAATATAATCATGAATTTATTTTTTAACAAATGTAATATATTTCTTTTCATTTTTTAAAACAAATAATCTAGAATATATCTATTTATTTTGAGGGATTAGACTTTGAATCATATATTTAAATATATTTATAAATTATTTTAAATAAATTTTGTTCAAATAAGTGAACTTTGTAGATATAACTTTTTTTTTTTACCAATCTACGTGCCTAGAGAAATTATTACAGTTGTAAGGGGTTAAATTAGTTTTATATTGTTCTACAAAACTAGTTCTATAAAAGTTATCTTCTCTCGACCAAAATACCGGATTGATATTAAAAACTAGCACATTTGAACATTTCAGTACTAAATAAAATCTATTGGACATTGGGGAATTAAAAAGGCAAAAAATTGGACATATAGGTATTAAAAATACAAAAATCATCCAATTAAGTATTTTTTTGATTAAATATAATGACTTTCATACAAAAACTTGATTCCTACACACAGAAATTTTTTTGATTTCCTTTCTCAAGTAACTAATGCTCACATTGTGTTAAAAATAGTTGTCTTAGAATAACTTATATAAGCCTTTTAATAGTTCTCTTAGAATATTTTTCAGTATTTATTATTTGAAAATCTGTTACAAACCTATGTTGGGAACCCTATCCCACATCGGAATTCTTAATCTAAACCGCCTACCATATAAGTACATATGTTACTCCTCCTATTGCCAATTGGTTTTAGGATGGAACCATCATGGGCTTATGTGGTCAGGCCCATTCGCACATATGCGCACGACGGTCGCCCCCTCCGTCATCAGGCCTGTAGATAAGGGTGTGCAAAAAGCCCAATAACACAGGGCCCCAAAAAATATAAGGGCCCATTTTGTTTTTTATTTATACTAAAATTTCTCTTAATTAAAGGAGAATAATCTGTACTTTAACTCCCCAGTTTACGCCTCTTTCAATTTCAACTAGTATCAGTGCCCGTGCCTTGAAGGCACGATTTGATCTAACTAAAAATTTGCTTAAATTTCATATAACGTTATTCAAAAGAATAGTTTGATCTAAAATCTTGTATTATTGTATATAATATGTTTCTAATTGGAATTATTTTAACGATACAATATTTATGTTATAATACATTTAATAACACACACTTGGATATTGTAGTTCATATTGTTTTTTAGTGTGAGTTCACTAAGAAAGTTGTGATTATTATTCATCATTGACCTGAAACATAAACAATACCGAAATCGACATACAAACAATTAAAAACGCAAACAATTTTAGTATAATACGTGATCAAATAAAAAACATACAAATAAAAAATATAGACATAGGAATAATTTGTATAAGCTACTTACCTACGTAACAATTTGTGCCTTTGTACCCGTAACAATTTCAATTAGTGCCTTTGTACCCGTAACAATTTGTGCCTACGTAACAATCTATACTATATATTAAAGTCGGAGAATTTTGAGACTGCACGTTAATTCTGGCCCCACTCCATTTAAGAAAATAAATTTTAGAAAAATAATTTTAAAGTCTTTCTTATTCTTATTAGTTATCTATTATCTAACTCTTTCTTTTTCTAATTTCTATCGTTTTCACCTAATTTCTATCTTTTTCAATTTTAGAAAAATAATTTCAAAGTCTTTCTTATTTATTAATTATCTATCATCTATCTCTTTCTTTTTCTTATTAATTATCTATCATCTATCTCTTTCTTTTTCTAAATTCTATCTTTTTTCACCTAAGATCTATTAAAATATTCATTCTATTTCAAAAAGTATTATTACCGATACAAGTCTATTTTTCTAAAATATTTATTTAAATAAACCATAATTACCTTAATTTTTTATTTCTATCAACGTATAAAAATCTTATTAATTATAAAAATATATTTGTTGATAAAATATTTCACTTGAGATTTCAAATCGTATCACATATGATTTTTTAAATTAATCAAATACATTTTGAAATAATATGATTGTGTTTTATCTATACTTTTTCTTTAATTCATATTATGTAAAATTTAAATTTAATTTTATTCTTAACATCAAATCACGGTCTTGGATTAATAAAATATTGTAACGATTTTGGATAAAAAAGACGATATCAATATCTATCTAATGTTTAATAATATTATTATGCATTCCTTATTAATTGAATAATATATCAAAAAATCATTATCTATTGTGTCCCGTACAGGGTACGGGAAATAATCTAGTTTGATCAATACGTGATCAATTTGTGCCTACGTGACAATTTGACAATATATAACCCATACCCTACATTTGATTTATTTGGTAGGTTAGATAGATTTTTTTTTGGATAAGATTATTCTATACTATTTGGTAGATTAGATAGATTCGGTGTATTGGATAAGAATTGATCAATTAGTTGTGATTATTATTGTTTTATTTTAAGCAATATATTAGAAAGATTTTTTTTAAAAATTGGCTAGAAATTTAACGTGGGGTCTACAATGAAATTTCAACCAATCAAATTAATTGAATTGTTTTATTAAAGGGCATTGGTTCAAATAAAAACCAACATTAACCTACAAACTACGAACAAGCTGCAACCGTTAGATCATTTAAATGGACGGCCAGGATTAGAAAATCTTCCCCATTTATTTTTTAAGGAAGCGGGGGCAGTTTGGTCATTTTGCACATTATTTTTATTTCCATCATCTTCTATGCGTTCTTTAGAAGAAGACTTTGGGGATTGGAAGGATCGGCCGTTTGGTCGCTAGGGTGATTCTTTCACGGGAAGATGTTGAGCTCGTCGCCGTTAACGATCCCCTCATCACCATCGAATACATGGTAATTCGATGTGCTAACTTTGAGATTTTTTGTTCAGATCCGTGTTTCAATAAGTTGTGAGGGTTGAGGTTCAAAGTTCGATGAAATTATGAAGTAGAAATTAGATTCGATCTATTTTTAAGTGTTACTCGTTGTTCAATGTAAAAACACTATCTCTGTTCGGTTGGTTTTCAATTCATTTTACACGAATCTGCAATTGCCATCTGCAAGCTTTGAAATTGATTTCGTACAATCTGATAGTACCATGGATTCATCTCTTCAACTGATTTCGTTGTCTGTAAGATGATTTCCACTTTCAATTCTCTTGTTCGTTCATTTCTACTTGTGATTTCATACTCAAAGAGATTTATGGCGATTTATTGATGATTGGCTGCCAAGTGTCAAGTGTTGAATTAGACTGTTTGTGCAAGGGCTTTGATGATTGGAGTGAGCCGAAAAGTTAGGTTTAGCAGGAATTTGGCTATGCTTGTTCTTACTTGGAAATTTATTTGTGCGATTTTATGATTGAGTCGTTCTGTCTGGTTGCAGAGATGATTTTGGAGTCTGATAGATCGCCTCTTTTAGGTGTTTCTCTATCAAGTAGGTGATGGGTCACTCAAGAAGGTCGTAGGCTAGTTTGAGGTACTGGATTTTGGTCGAGCGGGAGGTCAACGGCGGTCTCCGTGCCTTCCGGAAGCTCGTTGACTTTTGAGAGTTGAAGCTCCAAGAAGGTGAGGAGATTTGATAAGGTAGGTGGGATTGGAGGGAGTCTTTCGATATTTCGAGGTGTCGAAAGGTAGGAGACATGAATGCCGGATTTGGCTAAGGCGACGAAGAGGTGGAGGAATGGGATCATGTGATTGAAGGTTGACCATGGAAATAAGATTATGTGAAGAGGTTTGGTGCCATTTTTGTTCAGTGAAGATGAAGTTTGAGCTTTAAGAAAGGCAAGAGAGGAGCAAATGGTATGATGGCCTAATTCATCTTTGTGCAGTGTGAATATGCAATATACCAATTACCAAGATATGCACTGCAAAAACAAGAAAAATGTTGCAAGTGTAATGTGGAGAGAACGGGCTAGTGATGGGTTGAGACTTGAGATGATTTGGCTTGAATTTTGCTTTACTTTTGTAGCAAAACACAAATTGGAATTAGTAGTACTTGGTTACGAGAGTGGTGAGTTGTAAATGTATTGTTGCAAATGTATTGTTCTTTGGTCAAGCCGGTGCTCTCGGTAAAATTGATGCTTCTATTCAGTGGTGTTGATCATACAAAGTTAATGTCTAGTTTTTTTTTTTCGGTGAAGAAGTTAATGTCTAGTTTGTTATCACTTTGATCAATGAAATTGAAAATTTTAGATTTTTTTTTTCACATAATTAATGTATAATTTGTTATCTCTCCATTCAGGCACGGGACTAAGTTTTTAAATATATGTACTATCTTTACTGATAAATTGTTTCTTCATTCATGTATCATCTTTACTAATATGTGAACCACGACATAATATATGTGAACACACTCATCAAACATGTGAACACCCGAAGAAAATACGTGAACATTAAAACAGACATAATAAATGATTTGACCCGTTGAAACTTATTTATACTTATTTATGCGTCATATAATGCATGAACTTGAATGTATTCGAAATTTAGCAATCAACTTTTTTCTCTATCTCTACTTGCTATCTCCATCGAATTATCTTACAAATGCAACTTGCTGCATTTGTTTGCACTATAGCTCAACTTGTCATTTTATAATTTTATATATAGAGAGATCATGTTTTTCAATTGTGCAAATTCGAAAGCTTTACTTATATGTGTGCATGAATTTAACAGCATTAATCTGAACATACATCTAAAATACGTGAACACAACTACTTCATATGTGAACGTACATCTAAAATACGTGAACATGATATTCAAATACGTGAATGCAACTACTTTATATGTGAACGTACATCTAAACATGATAACCAAATACTTGAACATGATACTCAAATACGTGAACATGATACTCAAATATGTGAACGTACATCTAAAATACGTGAACATGATACTCAAATACGTGAACACAAGTACTTTGTATGTGAACGTACATCTAAAATACGTGAACATGATACTCAAATACGTGAACATGATACTCAAATATGTGAACGTATATCTAAAAGACGTGAACATGTTACTCAAATACGTGAGCATGATACTCAAATATGTGAACATCGTACTAAAATGTCTTAGAGGCAGTATATCTTACTAAAATGTCTAGTTTTCCAAGTTTCTTTTTTTACCATGAAATATGTGAATATTCTCATAAAATATATGACCTACCAAATAAAATACGTGAACATGATACTCAAATACGTGAACATTATACTCAAATATGTGAACGTACATCTAAAATGCGTGAACACATATGTGAACATAAGAAATCGTTTGCGCACTCATATACCATCTTTTATTAAGATGTGAACGTCGACATAAAAGATGTGAACGCCGACATAAAAGATGTGAACAACTTCATCAAATATGTGAACAACCAAAGAAAAATCGTAAATATAAAAAGCCCTTTCGAAATACGTGAACATGATACTCAAATACGTGAACATTATACTCAAATATGTGAACGTACATTCAAAATACGTGAACAGATATGTGAACATAAAAAATCGTTTGTCCACTCATATACCATCTTTTCTAAGATGTGAACGCCGACATGAAATATGTGAACAACTCCATCAAATATGTGAACATAAAAAAAAACGTGAACAAGAAAACGAGCATAATAAACCACACCTTCCTCTTCCTAGTATATACAATTAAGACAAAGCAGTGATTTGTCACTTCTCTCACATGTTCATAATTCCCCTCCATATGATTCCTCTGCATCCAACATAATCCCTTTGGACAAAGTTTATATTCCAAACTATGTAACATAGGACAAAAACGCTAAAAAATGCAACCTGTAATTGAATTTAAATCATTCAACTATAACTTCCAAGAGAAAGCCCTTGAAAAAAATTGTTCTTTCTTTTGATTTACTGTTATAGTTACATTACAATCACATAGTAATAGTCTATTTACTTCTAAACCTAATAATGGTTACATGTAACTATAACAAAATAAGAACAAAAAAAAAAAAAGATTTTTACACTATGAAGCAAAAGTGTGAGTCAAGGCCAAACATTCCAGAAGTGTGTATTCAAAGAAAAGATGAATATGATCAAGACCATTGCCAAGGAAATCCTACTTTGACCAAGTTTTTGTGTTGAACTCTTGGCATATCAACTTCACGAGCAAACCTTGATTCCCTCTTTGTGATCTCTTCTGGAGTCTCTCCTCTATGAACAACCTTAACTGCAACATTTTGATTCTTATACCTAAATAAAATCATTCATCAAAAGAAAACATGAGAATATTGTAGAATCAGCTTCACTCCATCAGTTGCCTCATTTAAATCCACACAACTGTAAATTCGACTCAGCATTTGAAAATCGAAAGTTCCAAGTTGAACTTTACAAAGAGAAACTGGCATTTGAAATTCAAGAACCATAATAACACATCCTTCAAGGCAAAATCTTGCAACTAATCAGAATCTAGAATTTCATGAATCCATACTAGCAAAACCTAAAATACAAATGTGGCTCATTACTGAACAAAGAAATAACAACATAAATAACACACTAGCCAAGTAAAACCATACTAATCAGAAGCTAATTTCATGATTCTATACTAATCAGAAGCTAGAATTTCATGATTCCAAACTAGCTAATTGATTTTAGGAATCAATAGGCAAGATTCTATTCAACATACTCTAGAATCTATTAGATGATACCTTCCTTAAGATCTTCTTGGCATCACACATTTCAGATTCAGCAAGCTTCTCAACACTTTTCAAGCACCCAAAATAAAAAATCCTTCTCCTCATTGTAGTACTGCTACTCACTACTAGCAATATTGACATTAAGAACTTCAAATTCCCCATCCCCTTTGGATCATCAATCATCTACAAAATCAACCCAATATTCCTCTCTTCTTGCACAAGCCTCTTCCTGTTCCAGGGCACCATGATCATACAAGAGATGGCATCGGCTGCCATTTGACGAATCTCATACGTTCTTGATTCGAGGAATTTGATGAATTCAGGCATGAACCTAGCTTCTCCCATAACCTTCTTGACCTCATTGCTCAACAATACAGAAACTAATAAAAGAACCAACAAGCAATTCTGTGCACAAATTGCAAAATCTAGATTGGCCAAAACCAAATCGGATCACGAAATTACCTAAATGCACTGTTGGAATCAGGGGAGGTCTTGACGCTAAGCAACATATAAACTCCGAAATTAGCCCCGCTCAGTCTATTGTATGCCTTCGGAGCAAGCTCGACGGTACTGATTAAGCTGATGGAGTTGCGCAAGTGCGAACGTTGCTGACTTAGCTTGATAGTGGATGGACGAGAGTACCTGACGACGTGATTGTACGCCGAACTACTTTCGACGTCCGATTGATCCTCGAAGACGATCTCCGATCGATTTCTAGGGCACACGGCCGAGGAATCGAGATTCAGAGAAGAGAGAGAGGAGGCAAATCGAGTAGCTATCAACCATCGCAAAATCAAAATCAAAAAGCCCGATCGATCGAAGGAAGAGAAGGAGTTGACCTTGAGAATGTGCTTATACAATCGTCGTTTAGGAGAAGAGCGAGTTCGCGTGAGAGAGGAAGCCAGAATCTACGATCTGAGTGCAGGCGGGGCAAAAGTCCATTATGCCACAACTTTTCCTATAATTACAAAAATGCCACCATTCCAATTTAAGCCTTAATTTTCACATCTAGCTCCCACTTCAATCTCAACCGTTAGATTCTCAAATCTAACGGTTGTTATACATTTATAGTTTATATCTTAAGGGATATTTTTATGTGAATCAACCTCTTTATTAAAGATGGGTGACGCGGTCTAATGAGGAAGTGCCACGTGTCAGGCTAAATATTAAATCTAACATCCGCTTTAGTATATAGTTATGATTTCCATAAATTACTTATGTTTTCTATGTAGAATTTATTACACTGGTCCCACCCTCTCTCCCAAATATCAATCAAAATCAAATCTTCCCTATTTTTAAGCTAGCAATTTCCCTCTTTGTTTTCAATTTTCAAACCTTCTTCCATAAATATAATATTATATTTTTACTTAATTAAATAATTTCGAAAATTTACATATATAAATTTATATTAAGATTTGCATAAATTTTATAATACATAAGGGTCTAATTTTTGAAATCGAGCAGGGCCCCCAAAATCCTTGAGACGGGCCTGTCCGCCATCATCTCTCCGGTATCGGGCCCACCGGATTCCGACAACCTATAAGTTAGGATTTATAATGTTTGGGCAAAAAAAAGTTGTAACATGAGTCGGGTTTTTTTGTCACATTTGTAAAACTTGATGGGTTGATTTAAACAATTTTGGGCAAAATGGATTTTTTTTTTTTTTGATGAATTTGGGCAAAATGGATTGAGTCCAAAGTTGTGTGTTACCCATGAGATCAAAAGTTTGTAAGCATAATTCGATTTAGTCAAAAATTTTGTGTGTTACCCATGAGAGATCTAGAGCTCTCAAAAAATTGGAGGAAATCTAAAAGGGATTGGGCTTGAATGCTCGTTGACCGTTGCTCAACCTAAAACGGCTAGGTCAATGAAACAAGCATAAATTTGACCAAATTAATGTGCCGCTCTAGTAAAATTCGTAAGTAACACCTCTAATCTATTATATATATATTTAAAATCACTAAGAATTAGAGCCTCTTCATTGCGCCACCTCGTCATTTTACACATGTCACTCCAAGAATACGCCACGTCAGATTTTGTCACGTGTCATCACCATATTAACCCGAATATTAATGTTTTAATTTTAAACAATTTTATACCTTTAAAATATTAACTCTTTATTTACACATCATATTAGTTATTGCCACATCACTTACCCAGTTACACATGACATTTTAAATTATATATAAATTTATATTATTTATACATATAATATATTATTAAGAATAATAATATACAATATTAAATTATTTATACATATAAATAAATTTAAAATTTTATATTATTAAGAATAGGAACTTTGGAACTTAATTTTAGGAAAAATTAAGAATAAGATCAAATTTGAAGATTTAGAAGATTTGGATAAGATCAAATCTATATTTATTAACAAAATTGATCTCACTTTTTCCTTTACATTTTTAGATACTCCTATATATCTAGACCTGTCAATCGGGTCGGGTCGGGCGGGTTCGGGTCGGGTCATTCCGGGTTCGGGTTCGGGTCAATCGGGTTACGGGTCAAACTGGGTCGGGTCATTTCGGGTTTTCGGGTCGGGTCGGATCAACCCAACGGGTCAAGAGTATCAATTTTTTGACCAAAATTTAAATAAAATATTATTTAAATAATAAAATATAATAAAATAATATTATTTAAATAATAAATATATCATAATTTTCTAAAATAAATTTTATATACTGTAATATAATTAAAACTTTTGGGTGCACAATTGCCCGTCAATCTGTCATTTCATTATATTAGAGTGTATTCTAAAAAAAAGTTTTCCGCCTTATAGATTTCTTGACCCAGTGGGTTTGACCCGACCCTAATCCAGAAGTTTTCGGGTTTATCGGGTTCGGGTTCAAACTGCATTTCGGGTTCAAATTTTCGGGTTGAAACCTAGAAATTTCGGGTCGGGTCGGGTCGGGTTAGCTTTTGACAGGTCTATATATATCCGATTTTTTTTTCAAACAAATTTTTTCTACTTTTTAGGATTACAACCAAAATTCTATGATAACAAAGATTTGGGAGATATTTTAAGTATTTTCCCAAAGTATCGTCAAAATTTTTTTAATTAATTACGAATTACGAAAGGTAGGATTTGAAAATTTAAATGATTACCCAAATCAATTAGTAAATCACTAAATCTTCTCAACTAATTACGAAAAATTGGAAAACATATTCTATCATTTTTTATATATTAGTTATCTTTTTAATCTCTTTATGTAAGAAGTAATTTAAAAAATTCGAATTAAAAATAAATTAAACATAGAAGCCCTTTTTTTATAAATAAACTATTATTCTCATCTTTGATATTAAATCAATTAATATTTAATATGTTCTACTTAAATTATATATTATCATGTTCATAATAGCTTAGCTTTTATCTTTCATAAGAATATAAGCATTAAAATAGGTCATTTTGTATTATATTGACTTATATATCAAAATAACTGTTAAAATAGCTCATTTTATATTGTATGGACTTATAATATCTCAAAATTATGGTAATAGGGATAATGATATTACTGATATATATAATCATTAGAGAAAAAAATTTGAGGATAAAAAAAGTAAGTGAATTTATATTTACTAAACTGTTTTCTAATTAGAATATACTCTATAATCTGGTACATGTAAGTACAAATTTGAAAAATATTCTTTTTTGTCTAGAAAAAAATAACATTGTCATATCATAGAAATTTTCATTATATGTTTTCACTTATTAGTATTTTACTTATAATAAAAATAATTACAAAATATGAAATTTGAGTCATAGTCGTGCATGGCACGACGGGTACCGCTAGTGGATAACTAGGAGTAGTTCTGAGTTTAAGTCGGTTTTATTATTAAATTAAGGGCTCAAAATTATTGATGCATTTGGGAGCCGTTTCAAGTTTGATTCGATCACTATAAAAGCCTCACCGCTCATGTTAGTCGTCCTTCACTCAAATCCATCAAAATCCTCTTAAAATCATGCTCGAATTTGCCCATATACAAGGTTGAACATTGATATTCTCCTTCGTCCAAAATAGACCGCAACTATTCATTTTTGTCCATTTGCTCTATCGTATTTTTCCGAAAATTAAATTTGAGGCCACAACTATAATTCTCATGAGAGTTCCTATAAAACTCATATGTATAGCTCAAAATTTCATCCTCTAACTTATTCGAAGATTCAATTGAAAGTTCATGTTGTTTAAAAATTATTGCATGACATATCATGTTTTCTATATCATTTCTTAACTATTTCACACGATGTTTGGACCAGTATAAACTACACTTTGAGATAGTTTCAATAATAATAATTAAGCCCATCAAAGTTGTACTTGATTGGTAATCTGCACAAGCACTTGGTGCATCAGCTCACTGGTTGAGCACTCATTATTGTACCATAAGTTGTAATCAACTCTCTATCCCTTGCGGATTATCTATGCGAACCGAACTAGTACTTACGACTATAATCCCATACCTTATCAAAAAAAATTACTACAATTATTTTGAAGGCATTAGTAAATATTTTGTTTATGTCAATGATCATGTGCATGTTATGCGTTCAATGATCATGTGCATGGTATGCGTTCAATACCAGTAAGGGAATTACATCAAAAATCCTATGAAAAACATTACAAGTTATTTTTTTTAAATGATTTAATACAATTCACACCCCATATACACACGCCAGCTAGATAGTTTGATCCATACCGTGTATTTGAAAAAAAATAGTTATTGCAAATCAATCAATATTATTATTTATATATTATAAAAGCCGACCGTTTTCGAGCCACCACGTTGATTCTGGCCCCGCTTGATTTTAATTTTTTTTCAATTTAAATAGATAATAACAACTCTATATCTTTTATTTTCCTTAATTATCTAATCCTTAATTTGATTTTTCCTAATTCTATCCCTACCTTTTTTTCCTATCTAACAAACATGATTTTTTAACCAAAAACAATCAAACAATTTTATACAAATTAATGGTTGGCTACGATCCTCTCATAATCAATCTTATGTTTTGTATTGTGGTTACTTTTGAGGTTCTCTTAGATGATTTCGTAAGTAATGCTTGGTTTTCCTTATCAAGTTCTTTTTGGCTGTTTTTTTTTCCAATAATTTTCACCTATTTACAAAAAATCTCACAACTTTCTCAAATTATATAAATGCCTCTTATTTTCCTAATACAAACATAAAAGTAGTCAACGGATTAAACTATAAAGTCGGCCGATTTCGAGCCACCATGTTGATTATAGCCCAGCTTGATTTTTTTCCAACTCAAATAGATAATAACAACTTTATATCTATTATTTTCATTATTATCTAATCCTCAATTCTATCTTTAAAGCCATATCCATGCCATCTATCTATACTTTTATATTCATTAAAAACTTTATCTTTAATTTTCTATACCCCACCTTATAGCATCTGTTTTATCTTTTATTATCACCCCACCTTATATTTTTAAGAAAATATAAGATACTAGCAAACACCTACTATATAATTCTATTAAATCATATGTTTTATATTAATTTATGTAGCAAACACCTATAATATAAGTTAAATTTAGCAAACACCTATAAGTAATATAAAAATATATTATAAGGTGTTTTATATTATACTATAATATAAAACTTATAATGTACACATTAAGATATGAATTATTAAACCAGCAAAATAAACACATTATATTATTTTGTAATATAATGAGTTTATTACATAATATTATTTAACTAATTAATGTGTTAATAGTATTCTATTAATATAATATAACTATTTTAATTATTTGTAGAATGTAATTATATTATTTTAATTATTTGGTGTTTATAAATAGTCAAATACTTTTAATGCCAAACACTGTTAAATTAATAATATGAATACCAAATGGTAAAATAATATGAATAAAAGTTAAATTACATTAATAATATATTATATATATATATATTCGAATTTCACTATTCTATTAAAAGTATATATTGATTTGTTGATAAATTTCACTTTATCTATTTATGTTAAAAATATATTTATAAATAATTTTAATATTTGAAATATACTCGTAACTTAGTCGTGCATGGCACAACAGGTTAAGATAGTTCAAGTAAAGTTAGTAACCTTTAAATAAATGAAATGAAATGAATCAGTAATCAAAAGGATTGATTGACATCCACCTCATATATCCAAAATGGTATGCGTTACAAGTAATCACTAATCTCATCCCTTCATTATTTATGAATCAAGGGTCAAGATTATAGCGTTTCCACCTAGAGTTTTCCAACCTAAGCTAAGTCCATCTATAAAAGAACCATCCTTTGGAGCCATTTTACACAGAAGAATTTATATGCTCTCCTCCTTTTAGTTTTTTATTCCCATCATTGTACCCATGGCTAGATCTACTCAAGAACCAGCACACCATAGGAAAGGGAAGGGAAAGGAAAACGTGAGGATGGTGGAGATGGAGAACAAGAGGACCTTCTCGAAGCGTCGACATAGGCTTTTCAAGAAGGCAAGTGAGCTTTGCACGTTGACCGGATCTGAGATCGGGCTCATCATGTTCTCCCCGGAGGGGAAGGTGTACTCATTCGGGAACCCATCGATCCACGAGATAATCAACAAAAGTTCTCTTGAGGCATGCGATGGCGACTCAACAAAACGCTCCATTGAGACTCTTAGGTCTGATGAGCCCAAACAAAGCGTTAGTGTTGCTGTGATGAATTTAAGGCTGTCAATTGTGGAGATGCAACTGGAGGACGCGGAGCGACGGATTCCAACGGTGGAAGAGAGGGAGAAGGCGGAATTAGAGGGTCATATGGGGATTGAAGGGATAATGGAAGGAGAGTTGGTGGAGTTGGGCAGGCGCTTGAATACCCTTAAGGAGAACTTGGAAAGAATGGATAAGTCTCAAGCAATGCCAAGTCCTATGACAAGTTTGCACCCAAATCCATGGTAGATTGATAAATCTAGCTTGGGATCCACATATAACCCAATATTAGAGCCAATAGATGGGGTTGGGTTTGACCCTTCATGATTAAACTTATGTATCCTTTGGTTCATGATATGAATAAAAATGTGGATTTTCTTATAATCTGTATGGTTTTTGATGTTTATAAAAAATACCTATAGGAAATTTCAAATTACAAAAAGGCCCCTCCTCTTTTATCCAGTTTTTGCCGCTGTTTCGACTTCCAGATCTACCAAGCTCAGATTCAGGACCACAAAAATGGCGGACCCTTTCGCCTCCCTCGCCGTCTACTGTCACTACTCATCCTCCCAAGAAGACCTCTTCGAAAACTCCCTCGTCATGCGCGAGGAAATCTCGCCAGAATCCTCCTCCCCTCCTTCTCCCTCCGCTGCCATCTTCGCCGCTAACGGCATCATAATCTGCTCTGCACCGGAGACTCCGGCCTCGGAAACCGCCGCTCATCCCTCAACAGACGAGTTCAAAACGCCTCCCGAGGAGCCCCGCCGTTCGAGCTCCGAGGAAGCCCCGCCCCCGCCGAAGACGTTCTCGCCTCCACATCCACAGCCAGAGTCGCTATCTCCCTCTCACGGAGGAGTATTTCATGGTTCCGAATCGGACGGCGGACAGGGAACGTCGGCCGTTGAGACCTTGGATAGCGGAACGCAGGATCTAGGGTTTTCGCAGGAGGAGGGAAATCGGAGTCCGAGAATGGTGGAGATACTCGCCGATGGAAGAGTTCGGGTCGGTGAGGTGTCCTCGTCGGTTAGGGTTGGAGAGAAGAGGGACCGCTCATTTGAGGAGCCGTCGCCATCGCCATTGCCGTCGAAAAGAATTAGGGTTTCTGTGGACTCCTCGGTGTTAGGAAACACTCCCGATCTTGAATGTCCAGTTGAAATTGGGGCTAATTGCGAGGCTGATCAGATGATTGATACCGATGTAATCGAATCTGAGGACATGATTGGTACTGATGTGATCGAGTCGTGTGAGGATGGTAATGAAGCATGTGCCAACAATGGTAGGGTTTCTGTTGACTCCTCGGTGTTAGTAGATACTCCCGATCTTGAATGTCCAGTTGAAATTGATACTGATGTAATCGAAACTGATCAGATGGTTGATACTGATGTGATCGAACTATGTGAGGATGGAAAGGAAGAATGTGGCAACAATGGTGGGGTTTCAAATGTTGAGCAAGAACATGAGGAGGAGGAGGATAAAGAAGAAGAAGAAGAAGAAGACGGGATTGAGAATGGGGATGGAGGCGATGAGATTGTTGTTGATGGTGCAGAGGATATCAGCAGCAAGCAGGGAAGGCGAAGTTTGCCCCAATCATGGACGCTTCGAAATGGAGGCAACAGAGAAGCCGAGAATCGTTCGAATACAGAACGAGGGTCGTCGGGTAAAGGGCCGGATGTAGTTCTGGAGGTGCTGAGATGGTTGGCAAAAGAGCAGCGTGAGAAGCAGCGTGATCATGGTGGTTCTGGTGATTTCTTGGAGACTGCTATACGTCGTGGGTTGACGTTTCCTTAGCTTCATTGGTGGGTTGCTTTTTGTGCTTTGGATTTGCTGGTTGTTGCTGTGATGAATGCACAGCTGATAGAAGAGAAGGGTCTGTAGGATTAGGCATGGTAAATCTGGTAGTTTTGAACTTTATTTAAATGTGCATTCAAATATTTTCCCTTTAGGCATCTTTCTTGACTAATTCTCCAAGAATGCATACAGAATGATAGCTCAACTAAGTAGAATGCAAAGTTCTAATTTGTAGCTGTCATTGAGAATGAGAGGGATTCTGGACTTATCTTAAACACAAGTACTTTTGCTTTACCAGGAAACTAATGCTCCAAAAGCTGTGATGTTGTTTGCTATGAAGGCTATATTGCTTATAGAGCTAAGAGAAGAAACAAACTGTCTATAACTTGTGCAATACTTGCTGCTAATGGAACAAACTGAGGGGCCAAAACATAGAACAAGAACATACCAATCCACATAACTCTCCAGTGTTCCGGATCCAAAAAGAGGCTTCAAAATGAAGAAAAAAAGAACCAAGGGTACAGTGTCAAACTGTTCTGGCATATTCTATTTGCATTCAGGCATTCAGCCTTGGCAAGTTCCAAAACCGACCTGTACACAAACCAGTATGCATTCAATTTTAGATCAAATGCTCCCATAACGACCACAATTCTAGATTCCAGGCATCCAACCCGTAGCCGTAGTCTTCTTCACCCAACAAAACCGCCTTTATCTTAGGGTATTTCTCTTCCAAGAGGCAAAAGTTCACTCCCCAACACCCTTTGATATTGAACGATTTGAGCTCGGGACGAGAGAATCTCGTGAGCAGCTTTGGTGTTGATATTCACATAAGCTTCGCTGAGATGCTTAACCTTGGGCATGGCTCAGGCTATGGCCCGACCCGCATCTGCATGAGATGGGAAAAGCAGATCAAATTCTGGTGACCATCGTGCATTGCCAGTCAGAGACGAGAGCGTTTTGCAGTTTGTTCCTATGGCCGATAGGGCATGAGCGCTGATTTCGTCGCAAGCTTAGATCCAAGGTGGGTGAGCGAGGAGAGTTTTGAAGCAACTTGCTCGAACACTGAGTCGCTTATGGAGCTTGTTCGTATTGTCAAGGCTTTAAGGTATCCTGCACTTGCCAAAAACCCACAAAGAACAATGAGACTGATTAAAGGAACAACATATGATGAGACTGATTGATGGAATGCATTCAAAGTATTGAGTATTGAGTATTGATTCTATTGGAACAAGAACAGAGAACTCTCAAACTCACAGCTCAGCAATGAAGAGCATCTGATCACATTTCTTTGAGCTCAACCAATCTCTGAACCTCCAATCATTAAGATCAATCCTTTGCCATTACTAAGACATCAATTCGTCTCTTTTTATTAAAACCTTCCACTTCTAGCAACTTGTAATCTAATAAAATTATAAGGGGCCAGTTCAAGTTCAAATCTTTGAAAAGATAGCCAAATTCGCTATGCTACCATCAGCAAATTTAGCCAAGGAACAAATAAGAGAACGAATTCTGATGTCAAGGATGAATTTTCGCTAGAATTACACCGAAGCTAGAAGCAAGAAAGTGAAAAGCCCATTCAAATTGAAAAGTATGCAACCACCGTAGAAAACATTAATGAAAACAGAGCAGTGCTCTAACTTGATCGAAACGCTTGTACAAATACCATGAAGTAGCAGATTTGAGATGAAGAATGTCATGGAAGCTTGCAAAAGAGTACCTCATCAGAAGGCGTACAAAGGAAGACAACGGCTAAACAACGGAAAACCATTTTTGAAATACATGTCCAACGGATTTTTAAACCTTTTTCTAGGTTGGGGAAACAAACTTATAATTTTATATATAAATATTAAAATAATAATTAAAACGACACATGATAATTCTAAATTAAACAACATCCATCTCTATTAAAAGTAGTTATTTTCTCATGGTTGACAATGTTATTTAAACATAAAGTTTGATTAATAAATATTACGGAAATTTCACTAGGTAACATAATTCATGAAGTGTACTAAAGTTTGACATATTTCAAGCGATAACCTTAAAATTTATACGAAGTTCGCGCAATAACCCTAAGTTATATGCAAATTTTGCCACATTCCCGAAAGGTTAAAATTCGTATTAATCCTTAAATTTGTGAAATAAGAAAGAAAATTAAAAAGAGTTTGACGATTCTTCAAGTAAAATTTTATCCGATAATAATATTAAATAATATAATAATATAATTTATTTTTTCCTATTCATATTTTTATCTTATAGATTAATTAATACAAAATAATCCGATAGTTTATTTTTAAATTGAAAATATAAATAGTTTGAAATCTGAAAGTATCATTACATTAATTAAGTACCGCGTGGATTCTTTTCCCCCTTTGATCTTGGCCGCCCATTTCTCCCCATTCAATGGACCAGATCTTGCCTCATGTTACACCTTAGCAATGTGTAACACATGATCCTAAGTCCAAAAAAGAATACCAAAATTTAGGAAGTGCAAGATTCACGTACAAGATAAAATATGAAAGATTGAGTAAAAAAAATGATTTGTTTGTATAACCACATAACAAAAATAATCTATCAGCTAAATAATAACAATTGAATTGAAATCATCTATTAACGTCATTAATAATATTTTTTAGTTGGTTTCTTTTCGTAAAGTTAGCAATTTGATTTATATGGATCCAAAATAGAATTTTAATCGTTGTTTGATCTGCATGTAAGTTGCAAATGAATAAATAATTAAGTCTTAGTGCTTGTTTGGTTCACTTTCAAAATCATGGGAATTGAAAAAACCCAGGAATTGGTTTTAAATTCATGTGTTTGGTTATATTTGTTTCACACTAAAATCATGGGAAGTTAAATTCCCATGATTTGCACTTCTTCCAAAATGGAGGAATTGCAATTACCATGGAAGGGGTGGGTAAGATTCAATTCCTCCATATATTAAAAATAATTATTTTTTATTTAAATTATAAATTTCATTTTTGCCCTTAATTTACATTACTATTTTTAATGGATAAAGGTTATTATGGTAATTTCAAACAAATTCCCATGATTTTACACTTTCTGCCAAACAAATTCTAGGAATTCAAGTACGGGGTAATTAAGTATAACCAAACACTTTTTCTCAAATCATGTGAAACTCAATATATGGGAATTCACTTCAGGTGATTTAATTCCTGTGAATTTTAATTCCTACATTTAACCAAACGAGCACTTATGTATCCAAATTAAAGTGAAAAAAATTGCATAATCAGAAGTGAACATAAAAAATTGTTAAGAAATTGATTAGTATATACTTACATTGCCAAAAATAAATAAATCATAGTCAACTTTATGTATCCAAGTTTAACAGAAAATTTTACATAATTGGAAATAAAATAAGGTAAATAAAAAATTGATTAAATCTGATTTGGTATTATGTCATCTACTATAATACAGTATAAAGCAGAACCCAAGTCAGTGTAAAAAATTGCGCCACATCATCGAACTTGAATAAAATAATATTTTTATTTTTCTACATTAGAATTTTTTTAAAATAACCGTTATATCTATTTGATATCTTATCCAATTTCCTTATATATCTACTTGATATCTTATCTAATTTCCTTATACTTACTTGATATCTTATCCCATTTTTTATATCTTAAGATTTTTTTCGAACATTATTTTTCTTTAATGTTATGTCCTTATACGAATAAAAAAAATTCAAGTGATTTTTATTTATATCTTAAGCATTTTTCCCTATTAATTACTATATGTTTTGTCGTTACTAAATCTTGAAGAATAGTGAAAATGCTTTCTCATACCATCATATGTCAGTAGTATATTAAATAATAATATAAATATGAAAAATTGGATAAACTTATTATAAAATTAGCAATGTATTAATAAAAATAAATATATAGGTTAATAGGTTCGAATTCAGGTCTATCGTGTTTGGATTGTAAATTATCGAGCTAAAAGCGGATTCGTGTCAAAATTCAATTCCGAATTAGTTAAATCGGATTTATATTTACATTATCCGTACATGGTACGGATTTGTAGTAGTTAATGAAAATAGTTATACTTAAATTCTCAATCTCCCCTGTTTGATTACTCTTAATCTTGATTCAAATATTAATAATGAAAATCCAATCCCTATAAACTCGTATATGATTTCATCTTCTCCAAATGATATTTTATTCTTGTTAGATGAATGTCATTTTCAGTTTCTCCTACAAAGATCATGCTCAAAAAAAAAAAAAGATCATGCTCAAGTTAATCACAAACTGAGAGAGGAAAAAACTTTATGTGAAAGAAGAACGATTGCGGCCATTTTTTGGTATCGAGAAGGGCCGTATACTTCCGATTGAGAGTTTGGATCTTGATTACTCACATGCGCAATGACAGCCCCCATAGGCATCAATGCCATTATTTCGATAGTATCAGGGTCTAGTAGAACACCGGGACTACGATTAATCTAGTTGTGGCAAACTTTTGTGATCAACGACAATGTATATATGGTGAAGCAGATTGAAAGTGAGAAAGATAAGAAGATTGTTGAACATTGATTGCTGTAAACAAAGGAGAAAAAATGAAAGTGAGTTAGAATTTCGAATATATGACATGTAAGCTAAGTGAGGTGTAAGTGATGTGGATACACTTAGCACATGGCATAAGAAATGTTAAAATTTTGATTGATGTGTAAATTACATGGATTAATTTCAACTAAAAAATAATATTTACATGGATTAATAACAAAGTGACACTTGGTAAAATCTGATGTGGCATAATTTAGAAATGACATGTGGCGAAATTTTATTTGACGCAATGTGGTGGCTCTAAACCTTACGAATTATATATATACAGAAAGATATGCAATCAAAATCAAAATAGCATCAAAATAAAAATTGTTCATTGTGTAGCACCGACAATTACGCTAGTTTTTAAAAAACTTACAAGTTTTTCCAAACTTCAAGCTGCCAGAGCACCGTTGTAATTCTGCAAGCTACTCCGTATATTTTTAAAGTTGATCACAAGCCAACACTAATTGGAAAGCGAACTTAGGAACTTAACACCTCAATTAAAGTGCCAATCGTGTTTAAGCAGTAGTTTATTTGTTTATGATTAGTTGCATAATTCTAAATAAAGTGAAGCACATTACGCACAATTCTTTGTCCTCTTTTGCACTCTTGCAACTATGAAAGGAAAACCCCAGAATAATTGGTGCATTTTAGGAGCTCCACTTGTATAACCACTTTCTTGGAGCTCCACTTCAAAATTTTCCGCTCTTGAGTTTGCTTCGATTAGTTTTCGTCATTTGCAGCATAAATCTAGGCTTTACTTTGGAAACGGTTCGTTTGCTCTTCGATCTTTGCGTTTGTTTCCGTCTCCGCCATGAAGCCCGAGTAGTAAGTCCCTCACTTTTTTCTGTCACGGTTTTTGAAATGAAAGGGAAAGGTCTAATAATTGTTGATGTTACCGATTGCTCAATTAGGGAGTCTTTGAAGTGTGATGATCCTTTTTTTTTTATCTGATTTGGCATATGAAAGATCTTTTGTGTGCGTAGGGTAGGAGTAGGAGTAGGAGGTATGGCTTAATTGTTTGACATAAATGTTCAAAGACATATTCTTATTTATATAACTGATATTTATATAATTAATATAAGTCAGCGAAGATAAAGATTTTGTGTGAGTGGATGCTTGCCCACCTCGTTACTGAGTCTGCTTGGCCATAGTACACTCTCAGTTACGTTCCCTTCAGGGTCGTCTCTAATTATATTAATGGTGTCGTTCTTGAGTTTGTATTCCTTAAGTGTACAAAGGAAAACCAATGATATAATAGAACATCCAGGTGAGGTCTTATTTCATGTCCTGTTTAATTTCAACTTGTAATTAATTGCTTTCGTTAGATAGATATATACAATGTTTCCTTTTATTTACCCCTAGTTCTAAGTTCTTTCTGTGTGTAGTATTGACCAATCTTTTCCGAGAGTAAATCTTAGCTTTAAGGGCGGTGCATCAATGCTGACGTCTTGTGGGTTAATTGCAACGGTTGCTCCGGTTGTCCCACCACTAGCGGATCAGTACAAGTAAGTTAGTTAATATGATCTTTTTCATTCCGATTTAGAGGGTTTTATGTACGTACATTAATGGAAATGATAATGTATTTCTTTGTTTGATTTTGATGGTATAGGTTTAAGACCTTAACTTTTTCGACCCATGAAGGTTGACCACAGTTCAGGTCATCTGTGTTCTGATAAGAAATGAAAATCAGAAGCTCGGTCGACATCAGAGGCTCATTATGACAAGTCGACTAATCAATGCAATTACAAGCTCAAGTATGAGGATGGTAGTCGCACATAGGGCAATTATATCAAGGTTTTGATGCAGCTGGAACGCGGTTTCTAGTGGTTCCGCCACTCAAAACACTAGCTACACTGCCGCACTTGTATTCGGGTGAGGACTTTCAACAAATCATACATATGCAATATTTACAATAGTTTAAACCGAACAATACACTTGAGACCAAAGTTCAAATTCCATAAAAAGAAACGCGAACGATAGAGCCCATAGGTCAAATTCTTTTTCAAAATTACTTTATCTAATTTCAGTCTATCCTGGTCCATATATGTTTAGAAAAAGGTCTAGTTTGGTTATATTTTTTGAAATAAACGTTGTAGTTCGTTATTATGGTAATAGGAAGGGGGAATTCCTATAGGGTAATTTATTACAAAAATATTTTTAGTTAGTACACTCTTTTATTTAGCATCTCTTTTGTTGAAGGGGAAAAAACGTTCTATTTAATGTTGATTGCAAGTGAAGAAGAGCGTTCCCTCCAAGGTCGGTGGTGTTCCCTCGACACCTCGGTACCGACCTTGTGCACCTCGTTACTGAGCTTGCTTGGCCATATCAATTCGATCATAGAGTTGTCTATTGATCTCTTTCAATTCCCTCTTCTATGATTCATCGATCTTATAAGATCATCATTCTCCTCAATCGATCCTAAGGTGGAGTGGGTTGTCGATTCAACACGCATATCTATCAGGTTTGTGCTCACATGCTCATATCAATCTGCTCATAGAGCTAGCATTTACAATCTCTTGGTAGACTAGTTTAATATATTCTTGTATTATATATTATGATCTCGATTTAATTTGCATGACATTCAAGTGAAATAGACGCCACACTAGTAATTAATTGAAGCTATGATCTCTATGTGTAATGTGTGTTTGCAATGTGTAGCTCATCTCTGTAGAGTATTAAGCAAATAATTATTACTAATACTTTGATTTTTGTATGTAGTGCCCTCATACATTATTCGACGCCCTCGTCTATGTGTGTTTGCAATATATTGCAAGCATGTATAGGAAGTCATTATAGTTTATAAAATTTAAACACTTGAAAACAAATCGAACATGCATGAGACTTGAAAGGAATACGCGAGCTTTAAATTAAGTTCAATGTATTAATTAAAAAACGCACTAGCTAGTCATATTTAGCTCTGTTTGAAGGCTCTAGCCCTTAATTTGTTCAACCAGGGACACAATTTTTCCTCTTGAATCATTTGCAGATTAGCGATTCATTCTCCTTTTCAGGTTTCTCATTGCTGCCGCCGTACTCCTGTTAGGGGCGATACCAGCTAAGAGTGATTTCTTGATGCTGAAGCTAGAGAGGGCTACCCCGCTGAATATGGATGTGAACTTGAGTCAGCTCATAGCACATGACTGGCCCGGCACAAGCGTATGGCGTCGCCATTAGTTTCGCCCTAGGTGGTAGCGCTGACCCCAGTCTCTTTGGGTAAAAAATCTACATGCCTTTTGGTTTCACAGGAACTTTGACATTAATATCTTTTTATGCAAGATTTTTAATTTATTTTAGTCTAATTTTATAACTTGCATGCATGCATTTGTTTGATTGAGCAGATTATACTACGCAAGAGTTAAAATATGGACTCCTCCGCAAGAATTTCACATTCAAGTTGACACCGGAAGTGACGTCTTGTGGGTTAATTGCAACGGTTGTTCCGGTTGTCCCACCACTAGCGGATTAGTTGAAGTAAGTTAGTCAATTTGATGTTCTTCATTCCGATTTAGTAGGTTTTACTTGTTTGTATAATGAAAATGATAATATTTTTCTTTGTTTAATTTTGATAGTAATGGAGTTTGACCTTAACTTTTTCGACCCATCAAGGTCGAGCACGGTTCAGGTCGTCCCATGTTTTGATGAGAAATGCAAAGTGGAAGCTCGGACGACATCAGAGTCTCATTGTGACAAGTCGACTAATCAATGCAGTTACGAGCTCAAGTAGGAGGACGGAAGTCGCACACCGGGTAATTATTTCAAGGATCTGATGGAATTGAACGCGATTTCTAATGGTTCCGCCACCCAAAATGACAGCTATGCCGCCGTAGTTGTATTCGGGTGAGAATTTTCAACAAATCATATGCAATCTTTAGAATAATCTTAGCCGAACAATTGGGCTCAAAGTTCAAATTCAATAAAAAAACCGAATAGTTAAGCCCTCGGTCCACTTCAGTTTATAAAAGAAACGACCCACACTAATTTATGAAAGAAACGGCTCACACCTGTTTATGAAAGCAATGAACGGTCGATTGAATGAGATGTTGTGTTGTGATTTGTGAATGTTTTGTTTGCAGGTGTAGCACAATGCAGACAGGTAACTTGGCCCTGAGGGGTCGACCGGTTGATGGTGTGCTTGGGTTAGGACGACAACCAATGTCACTTTTCTCTCAACTTTCTTTGCAAAGGACGCCGCAGCCAAAGTTCTCTCCTTGTTTGAGGGGAGATTCTAGCGGCGGAGTCTTGGTGTTTGGCGAGATCCTTGATCCAAGCATGGTCTACACGCCTCTAGTCCCTAATCAGTAAGTTCTCCTTGATATAAATCGAGGTTGTATATGTCATAGTTATACATGTTTTACTCATTCCCAAGTGTAAGTCCTTCTACACGCCTCTAGTCCCTAAGCAGTAAGCTCTACCGGACGTACAAACCACATTACAATGTCTACATGGAGAGTATTTCGGTAAACGGCAAAGTTCGGCCGATAGACCCTTCTACTTTCGCAGCATCGAGAAACACAGTCAGGACTATTTTCCACTCCGGAACGACCTTGTATGATAAAAACGGCTTATGCTCTGTTCCTCGATGCCTGCGAGATCCAAATTATATATTTCTATGTATGATAAAAACCAACCAAAAACCCTTGTCATTTAATCTCTATATATGTCATCTCTGCTCAGATTAATAGTGCCGTTTCAGAGTCAGTACGCCTTGTGTCTACAAAGGAAAAGCAATGGTATGATACAACATCCATGTAAGGTTTTCTTTCATGTCCTGTTTTGTTTCAACTTATAATTAATTGCATTCGTTAGATGGATATTATATAGTGTTTCCTTTTGTTTAACCCAATCCTTTCCAAGAGTAAATCTTGGCTTTAAGGGCGGTGTATCAATGGTGCTTGAACCCCATGACTATTTATACTTCGAAGCTGCTATCGTAAGTCTTCGACCGAATCAACTTAATTATTATATCTTTTTAACTTGTATGCTGTCTGAGTTGATCTTGATCGAGAGGGTAAATTATTTTGTCGTGTGGGGGTGATGCAACATATTTGTGTATGGGTTTTCGGAGACTAGAGTTTCAAGGCCAATTTGTGACCATTCTAGGAGGTAAATTAAACATACTTATTAGTTCTGAAGATCGAGTGCTGATATATATATATATATATATATATATATATATATATGCGTTGAAATATAATTTTGAATAAAACACGCTTGTTTTTATTTTATTTTATTAAATTACATACTTTGTGCTGAAGAATAAGGCAATTGTCTATGATTTATCCGGTCAAAGGATCAGATGGGATAATTATGACTGTAAGTTCTTATTTCTTAATTAAGTAAATTTAATAAATATTTTTTTTCAAATCTTAATCTCCTTTGAATTGTGCTATATGCTAGGTTCGATATCGGTAAATGTGAGGGTAGACATGAACGCAACGAACCCGTTCATCAGCAACGGGCAAATTCTCTCGTCGGGAATCAATCCTACATTGTACCTCGAGATAGGAAATTTAGTTTCCACTCTTTTTCTTCTTCTTCTTCTTCTTCTAATGCATAACATATGACCCTAACTTTTTGTCATTGTTAGATCTCTAAATTTGTAATGGAACTATGTTATCCTTTGTTGTCTTCTAAATGCACTACGATAATTGGTAGTGTCTGTGTGTTAATTGCTGGGTCAAATCCCGGAATTCGTTGTAATTAGATATGTTTGGTCAAAATTTTGCTGCTTTAGTCGAGTATAATGGATATTGCTATCTACGTTTCTTCGATTTTGCTTCTTTATAACCGCCACCCCTAATCCACGGAGGGAGTATTAAGTCCAGTTCCATCTCATTCATATGAACAACAATATTACTCCACAATGCAACAGGTTATGCAACATCCTCAGTTCATGACCATGGCTGAACGTCTTGGTAAGGCTTTAATATATGCTGGTAATTAGGGGTGGCAAATTTTGCCCCGACCCGCAAAAACCGCCTGACCCGCCCGACACGTGACCCAACCGTTACCCGATAAAAAATTATATATTTAAAATTGAAACTGATCCGATCCAATCCAATTTGACCCGACATAGATGTAACCCGATCAAGTAAAGCTCGAACCCAATCGTATCCGAAAACATCAACCCGATACCAACTTGATACCCGAGAAACCCGAACCCATTTGCACCCGACACCTGAACCAACCCGAACCCGATTATACCCGACACCCGAAACAACCGGACCCGATTATACCTACACCCACCTAAACCTGAACCCAAAACTACATGACTTGATTATACCCGATACCTAAAATAATAACCTTACATATGTCTTTAAATTGATAATCGATAACTTTCTTTGTCTTTTTTTAGGAAAAAAATATTTTAGATATCAAAAACTTTATGAATGATATTGAACAAATATTCGAAAAAAACACAAAAATGGATAACAAGTAACATCATTCGCCGTTACGTGCAACGTTAATGAGTGTGTTCGCTAGTCTCACTTGCAAAATCTTCAAGGAACAACAAAAGTAAATTAAACGGTGAACCAATTATTAAGCAAATTATGTTTGCACATGATCCATAATTAATAAGTACTCCTAATAGGTCATAATAAAAAACATTTCACTTTACACTACCACATGCATTAGTAGATAGTCCCAAGTCAGTCTCTCATGGGCAGCAACAAGCCCACAACAAACTCAATGCACCAACAACAACGCAAGAGCCTACAACAAAACAATGATAATCAACTAAAATGTAGAAAGAAATACTAAAGATATATAATAAACGGAAGTTTCAATAGGTAACCCTAAGGTTTAACATAATTCATGAAGTGTACTAAAGTTTGACATATTTCATGCGTTAACCTTAAGATTTATACGAAATTCGCGCAATAACCCTAAATTATATAGAAACTTTGAACACATGCCCGAAAGATTAAAATTCGTATTAATCCTTAAATTTGTGAAATAAAAAAGAAAATTAAAAAGGTTTGACGATTCTTCAAGTATAATTTTATCCGATAATAATATTAAATATTATAATAATATATTTTATTTTTTCCTATTCATATTATTATCTTATAAATTAATTAATAAAAAATAATCAGAGAGTTTTTTTTAATTGAAAATATGAATAGATAAAAATCTGAAAGTATCATTACAATAATTAATTATTATTTTTGCAAACATAATTTTGATTGTAAATAACTTACAAAATTTGATAGTTTACATTATTTCTTTTATGAGAAAAGAAAATTTGTATGATATAAATAATTAAAATTTTCAATGGTCAATATTGGTGAAAACTTTAAAATAGTTATCAACTCAAACAGATGAATTATATTTCCTATTAATTTTTAATAGATTAATAAATAAGTTTAAACTATAACAATAATTGATAAAATTATATATATATATTTAATTGTAGTATATAATATTAAGGCAATAGATAAGGCTATATTATAAAAATCTTATAACCTCTTAAGCTAATATCTATAAACAACCTTTTAAATTTATATTATTAAATTAAATAGATGCATTACATTTTTTTCTTGAATTTTGATTGATCACGTTGACCAGTGAAAAGTTTAAATTATTTACATTACCAAAATTAGTTTACATCATAAAGGAAATAAAGTAAAATATCAAAATACTAAAATATTTACATTATAAGTTATTTGTAAAAAACTTTCCTTAAATAAAACAATAGAAAATTTTAATTTTAATTACTTATATTATCTAAAATTTCAATGTAAATTTAAATTATTTGATCAAGATTTGTTAAATAAAGAGATTGTACTATGTTGACCTGTAAATTTTATTTTTAAATCATAACTCATATAAGGAATTTAAAACTATACGAGAAGAATCTTAAGTTTTTCTATTTCTTAAAACCATTTTTTACAAGTTTAATATTTAAAATTAATATTGACTCTTTTGGACATATGATAAATTCTGTATATATTTAGGGTTATTACGTGAATTTTACATAAACCTCAAGGGTATCGTGTGAAATATGACAAACATTAGTGCACCTTATGAATAACGGTAAACCTCAGGGTTACCGTGTGAAATTTCCGTAAATATTATGATAACTCAATATTGATAACATTTTGATTCGAGATTGAATATGTTAACTATTCATTTTTAACAGTATTTAATAAATATTAGGGTAATCAATATTCCATTGATTATAATTTATAATCAATGTTGACAACATATTAGGGTAAAAGATTAAATATTGGATATGAAAATATTTTTAAAGATATTATAAAACATGTAACATTATTTTTTAAAATCAAATATATTTGGTTAATACTTTTTAATAATTTTTTATAGGTTACGAAGGTATGCATTTTAAATGTTAAATATACACTAAATATAAATTGAATAGATGTTCACAAAAGAAATTGGTATTATACTAACACAACAACAACAACAATAAGTGTCAAAAAAAAGCAGCAACAACAACAACAACATATACCCAGGGAATCCCGGAGACACAGGATCTGGGGGTCAGGATGGGGACGTTCCAAACTTAGATGGAATGTGCCCAATACAACCCAAGAGATAACAAATCACTCCACAAATTAAACCGAAAAACCTAAAACACAATACGGAAAAGTAACCCTAAAAGCTAAAAGGAAAGTACAAACAAAGACAAGAAAAGAAGACTAATACTAACAGAAACTAGCCGAGTACACAAGGCTCCACCACCAAGCTAACTATCTAACACCGTGATCTTCTCCCTCCAACTCCTCCTGCACTGTGCCAACTCTAAAGAAATCTTTAACAAGCCGATATCTTGTTTTATGTTGTCCATCCAACGTTTCTTCGGGTGACCTCTCTCCCTCCTGCATACCCCTAAATTCAAACGCTCACACCTCCTAACTGTAGTATCCAGACTCCGCCTCTGAACATGTCCAAACCATCAAAGTCTCACTTCTCGGAGTTTGTCCCCGATGCTAGCCACCCCCAGTTTGCTTATGATCTTATCGTTTCTACTCTTATCCATCCTCGTGTGGCCACACATCCATCTAAGCATTCTCATTTTTGCGACTGCGAATTTCTGCTCTTGAGCCTTGGCCATCGACCAACAATTTGCACCATAGAGGACCGCAGGCCTTATAACAGATCTGTAAAACTTTCCCTTGAGCTTGAGTGGAACCTTCTTGTCACACAGAACTCCTGAGATACCCTCCACTTCTGTCACTTTCTCTGAATCCGAGACCTAACATCATCCTCAATACTCCCGTCGCTTTGCAAAACTGATCCAAGATATTTGAAGTTATCCTTCTTCGCAATGACTTCACCTCCCAGCTGCACCTCACTCTCAGACTCATTCTCCTGACCGAAAATGAACTCTACGTAATCCGCCTTGGACCTACTCAACCTAAACCCCTTAGATTCTAGCCTCTCCATCCACACTTCCAGTTTGTTACTAATTTCAGCTCTAGAATCCTCCACCAACACGATGTCATCTGCGAACAACATACACCCCGAAACCTCTCCTTGGATGTCTCTCGTCAGCACGTCCAACACTAGAGTGAATAGGAAGGGGCTCAATGTTGATCCTTGATAGAGAGCCATACCCACTTCAAAGTACTCTGTATTTCCTCCTAGCGTACAGACACTCGTCCTCGACCTCCCATACATGTCTCGAATGATTATGATAAACGTATGAGACACCTCATTGGCTTTTAGGCAATCCCAAATCAACTCTCTAGGTGCCTTGTTATAGGTTTTCTCTAGATCCACGGACACCATATGCAAATTTCTCTTTTCCATGCCCACTTCCACTACTAGAAAAAGGGCTTTTAACGACCAACAATTTTGTCGTTATAAGCTATGAATCTCGTCGTTATAACTTTTTAACTACCACATAAAAGTCGTCGTTTGTTCGTTGTAATAGCTTCCGACGTTATTGGTTATAACGACCATGTTCGTCGTTAACTACTAACGACGACATCCAAGTTCGTCGTTAATCAATAACGACAACATTATTGTTCGTCGTTAATCAATAACGACGACATGCTTGTTTGTCGTTAATGCAATTACGACGAGCACCTATGTTGTCGTAAAAACAATAACGAGGGACAACAATATCGTCGTTGATATTTAACGATAAGCTACCTTTTAGTCATTACTTAATAACGACGAGCATACAAGTCGTTGTGCTGAAATAATGAATAACGACGAAGTCATAGTTGATTACGATAAACGAGTTTGTCGTTATAACCTATTTGAGAAACCATGTTTGTTTAGATTACAATTAGCACATTAATTAATACATTGCTCTTATATATTTATTATATGTCATGAACTAAAAGGTCATAAACAAAATAAATTTAACATAAAATTTTATATAATTATAAAATGAATCTCTATTGTAATCAAGCTTTCATATAAATCATAAAAATGAATCTCACTACTTTACACTGCAGTAATAATTCAAGCCCAACCATGTTAATCTGCATCATGAATTACTCTAGTCTAGGGGAATTGTACAAACATGGATTGAGGACCACACTTTCCAATTCAACAAAGCCATCAAGGACCATCCTCTCCATAAAAAAGCCTAATTGGATCTGATAAACTTTTCCTGATTCTTGATGGCCAATTTGGAAGGCTCTACCTCTTCTTGAACATAAGTCTCTTCAAAGTAATATCCTGAAAATATTACAAAATACACATGATAATGGAGACCATAAATAAATGCGGAAGAACGCAAAAGAGATTTAAGACAATCTATATGCTAATCTAGGGATATGCGACCAAGCCCCTGAAAAAGCAATCACCATATTCGACAAGACCCATCTAAAGTCTCAAGGAAAGCCCTCTCACACACAACAGCTAACCTAGTCTCTTTGTGATTCAAAGAGGATAGGTAAGTTACATGATAAGCAAGAAGAAAGAAATCATATCAAACTCTCTCAGCTGAAGGATTTAAGTTTGGTTTAAAAAGAAAGGATAATAGATTACATCAATCTATTATGTTTTATATCATCTTAACTTAACTTTCCATGGGTGGTAGCTTGTAAGCCAAAGCTTCATCTAACATTCTTTTTTCTATCTGTTGTTAAACCAAGATCATGTCTTCAATACATACCATTTTTTCATCATCATTTCGACACGCAATTCCAATTGCACCTTGAGCAACTGTTGGGAGCATCTCATTAATTGATAGTACAGAAGTCACATTTTCAATCATGCTTAGTCTTTTGAGTCCGGCCAGTGCCAATAATGTTGCTTGCACAACGCCTTCATTCAACCTCCTTAAACGAGTCTGGACATTGCCACGGAAATTGTCTAGCACCTAATGCAGAGAAGAGCCAGAAATTAGTAGGCATGGAAGGATTTAACTAATCTGTTTTTTTTTTTGCTTATTAATCAACAATCTGCAGCATAAGGCCATTGAAAAGCAAAGAAATAGGAATTGCTACAATTTGTAAGCCAGCAAAAGAAGATTAATAGTTCAAAAAGCATTAGAGGACATCATATATCAAGGACAGAATCATAACATCAATTTATTATTGCATAGTGAATTGTGCTATGTAAGTTCACAGAAGTTAAGATGGCCTGAGAATCAATCTCCAGAAATTTAGCATCTATAGTGTTTAGTATAACAACGAACACTTAGAAGTTAGAATTTCCATCCCTCCTTTCACATTTCAATTCTTTATGTTTTCAGCTTTAAAGTTTTAGCCAAAGTGTTTTATACCACTGATCACATTTTCATCCTTGACATTTGGCATCCGTTATTGAACCATGTAAGGACATCGGATAACTTGGAACAACAAAATGGCCATTTGTCATGGTAAAACAGGTAATCCTAATGCTTTTCATTTATAAGAAGAATCAAAATTTGCTAATCAAACCAACCATAATCAAGTTAGAAAGCTCAACCAACGATTTGTAGCACATCAGATTCATCCTGTCGGAGATCGTATATCTTCACAGTAGAATAAGCTAAACCAATATAAAAAGCATGGTTATATAATCCATACTTACACTAAGAGAAGGATATCTGTGCAATAGTTGGGACTTCCTTCTGAGCGAAGCAGTGCCTACAATACTTCCAGCAGGTAGCTCAGCAAGGGTGGTGTTTCACGGATGCCAGTGCCATAGTACTCCCTGGTACTCCAAAAGTATTCTTCAGGTAGCTCTCTAACGATGCGAACTTCATCATGCAGGCTACCAATAAAGTGCTCAACATCAAATATATCCCCAAACGAACTGCATGAATAGAAAAAGTCAACAGTCAGAGTTGCCAAACACATATAAGTATAAACCAGGAACGTTCCACAGGTCAATAAGTACCTTGAATCTTGCCAAACTGGATTAATTTCAAGGTGCGGAATGAGAAGAGTTGCGTTAAGAACTTTAGCTACTGCAATAGCATCACAAATCTTCGAGAGAAAATACAGTGTGTCAGTGAAAAGCAAACTCTTCTCGTATCAACCAAATGACACCATATAAAACTCCGAAAATTTCTGAATCATATAACATATAAGAGATATCCAAAGCAATTCACCTCTTTTTTCCTACAGAATCATTAAAACCTTTTTTGAATGTATAAAGCCACCAATAAGGAACTTTGTATAGTATGCGCAACATCAGCAAAGGCTCATGTAATTTGCAATCAAAAGCAACTTTAAATGTGAATAGAAGAAATAGTCCCACTCACCCCCATCCTTTGCTGGTTCAATCCTCCATCTAGAAACACTTGGATGTAACCATTAGATTTCTCAGGTAACGCTGCCAACCAAATGGCAGATTCAGACCAACAACACCAACCCAACATAGATGAAAACTAACCAGTAAAATTCTTGCTATGAACAACTTACCCCAAGAGTGTCAACCGCATCAGTGTAAGTTTTCCAGCCTTGATCTGGCAAACTAGACCACAAATCAAGCTGCTTACTCGGCGACTGAGAAAATAATAAAGCATACATAATCAAGCCAGCTATAATCGGGAGGAATGGCAAACGTGAAATTCTGGTATCTAGAAAGCAATCATCTAACAAAAGAAGGCGGACTGAGCAACAAGCACGTACTCAACGACTGGCGTTGTACACGCTGATCCCGTTCTTCTCCTGATCGATGTTCACCTTCACCGTGTCCATCATCGAATCCCTCTGCTTGTTATCGGCGGCGTTGATGACGATCTCCTCGAAGATCTTGTACAGCCCAGGGACATACGAGACTTCCTCATACACCAACCCCTTAACCATCCCTTCTTCTTCCTTGTAGATCCAGAGTTTCTGGCTGAAACTTCTCGATGGATCCGACATAGGTATCGGGTCGAAGCAAGATGTATTCGAGTTGCGACTTCTTTTGGTAGGTCTCTTCGAGCCAAAATATCATGATTCGAGCCAAAATAAAACAATATAAAGACATGAATTGTATTCCTTACGCAGAAAATAAGACTTTGCAGCCCAAAGATTGTGAAAGATGCTAATTTGGAGACTTTTTCCCAGGGGATATGATAATGGTGAAGTGTATCAATAAGCTATGTTCATAGAGTTAGTGACATGACCTATATAATAACAATTACACAAGGAAAATCTGATGCACACCAGTTTCAGGTTTGCCAGGAGAATCACATTCTTTCAAGGAAAGAAAATAAAAGAGAAATCTTAACCAAACTTCTCTAATATTTTTATCAAAGCTACCGAGAGAGAAAAACACATTGAGACAAGTCACAAGCAATCAACTAATTAGCACTGAAACACTTCAGAAGCAAGACTAAGAAACTCCAGGAAAATAACACAGCAAAAGTAAATTATACCTTAATTAATCGATGGTGTAAGAGTATCTAAGATGGCAAGATTGCTTGTAGGATGCAGCTGCGCCAGTAATTCAACAATCACTACTCAAAAGGAACCCATCAGAAATAATATATTTGCCTAAATTCATACAATAGCAACTGTTGAGTTTGGAATAAAGGTGATTAAAAACTAAAATGTTCATAAAACGGAACTATCAAACAACAATCAATTATAAAACAAATTCAAGCAACTATCAAACGGTCCATAAATTCAACTAAGACTCACCGATTAAGCTCTGGTCGCCAATCTGAGCACTTGACTGCTCAACAGCTCGACTACGCTTCGCTTTAGGCCGTACCTCCTCAAATTCCTCCAGAGAATCGTTGTGGTCTGGCTGATTAGGGCTCTGCTCGCCTGGCTCCTTTGAACCAGCAATAATAACAACAGTATTGAGATTAAACCTAGTAACCCTAGCTCTTTTCTGCACAAACACCGATTCGAGCGATTGAGATTCACGGTAAGACGGAAGGCTAAAGAGATAAATTAAGCTAATAAGAGAAGATGAAATTGACCGATCGATGAACCGAGGCATCTGAAGAAGCAGCAGCATCTTCCATGGTGGAAATTCCACAATCTAGAGCCAAAATTTGACTGGGATTCCAAAGCGAAAAACAGTTTCGACTTACCCTAGAAGAAGAAGTTGAAGAGCGGGCTTAAGATGAGTAATAGCCCGCAAAATGAAAAAGTTTCTATCTGAGATTGCCGAGAGACGTCGTCAGGAGAGAGCGGCGAAGAGGTGGAGGCGCCATTGGATTCAACATCGTCGCGCAGGTCGGACTTCGGAGGCTGAAATTCGGGACTAGGCGGAGCCACGGTAGGTTTAGGCGGTGGAGGAGGCTGCGCAACCGGCGGAGGGGCGGGGGATTCGTCGGCGGTGAAGGGAGAGCTTGAAGCGGAGCGACGGCGGCGATCACGAGCGGGGGGATCGGGCGGAGAAGACCAGAGAGTGCTGTTGAGCCAATCGGGAAGAGATGAATCTAGGTTTAATTTGCAGATCCACCCAAATCCTTATTACGACGAGTTGAATTTTTATTTATTTTTAAATATTTTATTCTTTAACAATAACGACGGTACTAAAATAATGTATACTCTACTTCCAGGCTTATTACGATCAAAATTTATATTTCTCGTTATTAAAGAGTGTACATACACCTTTAACGATAAACTTTTCACTTCGTCGTTATAACTTGGTCGTTAAAGACCCCTTTTCTAGTAGTGTTCAAATTAGTATTATACTTAATATGACTTAAATAAGGATTACAACTACAAGTAAAATAACAATGTTGAAAAACAATTCTATAGATAGAATCTGACTAAATACAAATGAATTTGATACGGAATATAATTTAACTTCATTAGATATGATGATAACTTAATATTATTATTGTTTTAATATTTATAGATATATTTGATGATAAATCATAGATACTCCATTATTTTGATATGAATATATATATATGAATAAAATAAAAATGCATACTTATAATCTTTGCACTTCAAATTTTTAAGTTTTCTCATCAAATAAGCTTTGTTAATACCGCTCTTTGAGAATTCCACTAAATCGTACCATATCTCATAAGCATTTGTGCCATTGCCCAGGTATTAAAGTATATTCACATGCATTTACTAGGTGTTTAATCATCACATCAACTTGCTTATTCGGAATCTTCCACTTAAATCCAATACTTCCTTTTGTATCTCCTTGTTTGCGATACCCACATGGGCTAAATGGAGTTGTAATACACGATTTTAATCACAAGAGACTTCGAACTCAGAATGGACCAATCTTAAAACTTGCGACAAAGTGTGTTATCCACTTAATAGCCCTGTCCGATATAAAATAGGCAACCATTAAATGGACGAGCAAGTTTTACCAATCAGCGGCGGTTAATGGTGTTTGGAGACTCTCTTTCAAAATTATAAAAGAGATCTAATAAAAGATAAAATCATTCAATATATCCAAAATGCATATTTTTTAACGTAACCGTTTAAACTACATATGGGTTGTAGCAAATTTACATACGGGTTGTAAATAGTAAACATTATACACTATATGAGTTGTAACAAAATCACTAGATTATACCAGCTTGAATAATAAACAAAATTACATTGGGTTATAGAAAAAAAAAATTGGACCCTATTATTTTCGGGGGCTACGCAGATGCAACCTGTTACCAATCTAGTTGGTAGCCCAATCCGATACAAAATGGGCAACCACTGAATAGACGAGCAAGTCTTACACTCTTATCAAACTTGTGAGTAGTTGGTAGGTGTTGTAGTGATGGCATCAAAAACTATTATGTTGTGAGTTGGAATACCCTGCATCATTAAACCACCTCTCTTCCTTCGTAATGGAGTACTAAAAGTATTTCACAAACAAAGATCCCCTATCAGAATCTTCTAGTCTGATTAGTTTATGGAACTTAACACAATCATATAGTGAAAACTAGGGCAGAGCATTGGTTCAAACCGAAACCAAAATTCATGAATTTGGTGAACCAAAAATCTTTTTTGGTTTGATTCGGTTTTTTCGGATTCTGATAAATATAAAGTTTTTCTTTGAAAAATTGAACCGAAACCCAACCGAACCGATGCCAAAATCCGAAAATTTATTGAATTGAGGACCGAATCAACCTCGTGAGTTTCGGTTTGATTCGGGGTAATTTTTTGGTTCTGACCGAACCGTGCTCAAGCCTAAGGAAAACTCACCTTTTCTTCTCTACACACAACAATGATGGTCTGATACCACTTTGTTGTGTGCAGAGAAAGGACTCCAAAGGAACCGGCAGTAAACCAGGAAGTATATATGCAACACTTTGATGCGAGCATTACATTATTCAGCATGCCAAAATTGTACTAGTTAGAAACAGTGGCGGAGCCAGAGAAACCTCAATGGGGGGTCCCGTAGTCTAGTACGAAACAGAAATGAATAATAAATTATTTTTATTTTTATTTATTATTATTATTATTATTATTATTATTATTATTATTATTACCATTCATATATGATACGTATTAATCAAACTTAATTACATAAAAACACATAAATGTATAATAATAAATTTTTTTATTTTTAAATTTTCAATCCGCTCACCCAATCTTATACACCTCATATAATACGTATTAATCAAACTTAATTACATAAAAACACATAAAAACAAAATTAAATTGCCACCAAAATAGATATGTATACCCTACACGTACTAGTGACTACAATAGAAAAATAAGAAGTTTTCCTTCAAAAAAGAAAAATAAGAAGCATCCTTTGAACTAGTTAATAGAGTAGCTTTTATCAAAAAAAAAGAAAAAAGTTACTAGAGTAGGACATAAGAACAAAAGTATGCTACAGTTTTTTTTTTTGGGTCAAAATAGAGGGCAATGCCCTTAATCTTTATTTAAACTAAACTAAGCAATAGTGTTCCGACGCAATTCTTCTGTTTCGAAATCAAGTGCCCAAATTGTGTTTTGTACTTGATTTCCCCCTCCCCACCTGTGCAATGCAGGCCCCACCCCTTTGCATAGTGAGATGGGAACACAATTTTAGCACTTGATTTCATAACAGGAGATTTTCATCCACAGTTTTCTGCTGCAGCAAAGGTGCAATAATTACAAACAGGACAGGTAGTGTATTCTTGTCAAAAATATGCTACAGTAAACTATTGAGTGTGCTACGGGAAAAAGCATTAGGAAATAAGAACACACCGTGCTACAGAAAAAAGTGGGGAAAAAATGACACGGAGATTCGAACACCGAACCTCAAGGTATATGGGATTATGGGGGGGCACAAAACCAATTGGACAACTGAAGCTTTGTAATCCATATAAGATACGATATTTAATATATGGTCCGCAGGGAGGGTAGGAGGGGCACCGGATCCCCAGGACCCTCCCCAGCTCCGCCACCGTAAGTTAGAAGCATCTTTGTTGACTTTCTCATAGAATAGGGAAGCATACAAAATGAATAAATGATAGATCAAACTGGGGTGCAACTTTCTAATCTAAACTCTGTTTTTTATTCTAATAAAACATCATGGGCAGCACATTCATATCATGGCAGAAAAAAGGTGGGTAAGTCATGCCCACTAAGAAATCCAGAGTACATAAGAAAATATAATTGCTCTTGTGAACACAGCTTACATATATAATCAATAATTAATAAACAACATTTGCTAGGCTTTGGCGAGAATGTGGGTTCTTCAAAGACTTAGTTCCTTACCCGAAAGGAAAATAATGTTGAGAAAACTGTAGGGAGTTGTGTTGTTTGCCATGGATACTATATTGCTTATAATAGCTCAAAAAAGAAACAAACTGTCTAACACTTGTATACTGTATAGTGTGATCTTCTGCTAACCTATACATACTGTGTGAAACAATAATAAAAACAAGCACAAGAACATGCCAACCCACTTAAGTCTCCAGCATTCCAAATCCAAAAAGAGGCTTGAAAATGAAGAGAACTGAAAAAAAAAAACACAGCCATTTTTCTACTTGCATGAGAAAATATTTTAGCAAGGAAATATGGAGGAGGGACAAGCGGGAAGGCATCAACAAAAGGCGCCATCAATGGTGGATCATGGCTGAGTGTATGGAGCTACAACTAGTACTGGTCTGATGAGATGTGATACTTGAAGGTGGAAGAAGAAGCTCGGCTTCCGGAAAGGAGCCGTTTAACGGCAAATCCAGCAGCAGATCTTCATCAGAGGCGCACTCGTCATGGCAACTATCCATAGGCAGATGAAACAGCTTTCCTACACAAAGTGTTTCCTTACCTGAAGAGAAGAAATAATTTACTATACACTGTGATAGCCTATATTTTTGTAGGTACATTATATTCGAAACCTTAAGGGAATTCACTAAAGTCTTACGCCGTGAAAGCATGGTTTTCAAGGTAAAAGACTAAATCTATATAATTGGTCTCAAATTGAATATGGTGACTATAAACATAGAAGAAGAAAGAGGCCTACTAACCTGGAATGTTTAGCTTTTGTTCCTGAAGTGGTGGCCTCTTCGCACTTTGCACATGTTTTGCTAAGCTGAGCTTACTTCCAGAATCAACTTCAGTTTCTTGGGTGTGGTATGGGGATTTTCTACCCTGCAGACATAAGCAGAGATGTTTAAAAGAGAGCGACACTTCTATATTTGAACTATATATATGAAGTCTAAGACGACTCATGTATGACAATACAGACCTTAATTTTTGTGTATAATTCTAGCCGTTTCGGCTCTGGCAAATTGGACATAGTGAGGTTTCTTAGAGTCTTGAGGCCTTCCACTTCAGCTCCAGAACTGAAAATCCCATCTGAAAGCAATTGCTGAAAGTGCAATACATTCCCCTTGAAGCAAGAGCTATCAAACATGTTCTCAAGGCTGCATTATTCAGCAAAGCAGATTAGTCATGTCAGAAAAACCAAAATATCTACTCAGTGCAGATTTATAGGCTCAATATTGCTCAATTCTCCCTGTCATTCACTACAAAAATATGAGTTGTAGTAGGAATTGTAAAGGCTAACCTCTCAGGAAGCTCTGAAGTATCATCAGGAGGAAGGTAATTAAGCAACTGTTTCTTCTCCTCGTTCGTAAAATATCTCATGAGTACCTCCAGGTTGATAATATCCTGTGAACAGAGATGACTATGACTTAAACCTTCAAAACATGAGGAGTCAGCATAACAAGATTAACCGGAAACGAACATCCTAGAATCATCCAATGATATTTAGAGGTCTCTTTTGTATTCCTCTCGTACGAAATCACATAAATAAACTTACATTCACGTCTATATAGCATAACGGTGAATTGCGAGCCAAGAAATGCTGCATTCTGCCATGGTTGAGCTGATCCCTGCAATTGCAATAGGGTGTTCACCATTTTTAGTTGAAAATCTCCCATTTCTAGTTTAGAGATAACTTACAAAAAATGAATTACTACATAGATGATATCCCAAGTTTTAAAAACAGACAAATTCATGCTCATGATCATGCTAGCTGATATAAGAAGCTTCTTTTCTTTTTTACAAATATAGGAATATAGTTCTAAGAGAAATACCTCTTGGCAGGTTTTTGTTGCATTGTTTCACAAGTTTTGTTCTCAAATGAAAGAGAGCTCGCTTCAGAGTCTTCTTCACGAGCACACGAGCTAGGATGCTTGATGAGAACACTTCCATGGCCTATCTCAACTGATACCATTGGCACATCACTCCCAAAAAGCAAATCCTCTTCCGACGACCCAGAGAGGTATGATGATTGTTGTTCATGTAATATAGCATGTAAATCCTTGATGAACTTCTCAACCGGAGATGCTGACTTCATACGAGCCATGGAAGTCCTCTTCTTTGATGGAACTTGAGTTTCCCACACCGCTGACTGGGCAGAACCTGAGAATCACCCACCTTAAGAAGTTAAGACAGTTTATAAGTAATTAAATGAGACAATAGATACATTGACATGTAATTAATACGAGACACGAAAGTAATTACACCATATCTTAATGTGCAAGTCGCAATGAACTAATAATGAGGAGATCAAATGTAAATTGAACAACGGGTTTTCTTTCATATGTCATCAAGACATAAATCAAGAACCCTGATCTGGAAAGAGTATCCTACATTTGTATGCAGTTAAGATTTTTATGTTTTTCATAGGGTTTATCTTTTTTTCTATATAGGGTATAGTTTCTAAAAAGAGGATTCTTAAACTATGCACTAGAAAGACCCATAAAACAATAATAAAAATAGAAGCTGAGGTAGTTTTCTGTTAAAGATGGCCCGCTCAAATCGAATCCTAGATGAAACACATTAAGTCTTGCTCATCCAATGACTATAATGCCTGTAGTGTAATGAAGAAGCGAACCTGTCAAATCACTAGCATCAGCACTGCTAAATTGTACAAAGCTTTCTGAGTTTGAACTAGCTGAACCAGAACTTGATCTGTTGCCTGTATCTTCTTCTATTGACTCCAGAAAACCCTGGTTGTACTCAGGAGCAAGTCTTTTTCCTACAGGGCTCTCATAGCTTAGCTTCCTCCTCTTGGGCGTTTCATCTCCTGTTTTACGAGAAGGTGTCTTCGCTTTGGACACCCTATGATCCTCATATTCATCAGCATCAGCTCTAGAATGCAAAGGTGTGTAATTAGTCAGTGATCCTTTGGTTCTCCACCTTGATCCACATGCATTGCAAAGCACAGGCTTTTCTGGAGGTCCATTGCGCCAGAGCGGGGTGCCTGTGACAATGCTTAGTAATCAGCAAGAAGTCAAAATAATACAAGCATTTATACAAACAACACCTAGTATATATAGAAACAGACATGAACAAGAAAGGATCCAACTTATGTTGATGCCTATTAATTATAGCTCTCATACTATGTCATTGTTCAGCGCAATCTGATGCATATTGTGTCAATCAATAACTTCAGATGACGCCATTTTCAACCGAACGCACATACCTTAACAAATTGATACTTATATGGATATAATACAAGCCTGCTATAGACTCATTAGTTAATGACATGCTTTTCAGTGCTTATAGTAGAAAACTTGATCACTTCAGCAGTGAAATCTTAAGTAATTAAGTCTGAATAGTCTTAAGTGTACGGATTAGCGTCTCCAGATTGAACTTGTAAGAGGTATATGGTTGAAAAAGCTTGGCATAACACGAAAAGGTCCATCTAACCAACTCATACACATGAAATTCAAGAAAGTAAAATGGATTGCAGCTCAGGCAATACACCAATATATATCAACTTAAGCAACTAGGATTAGGCTGTATTGAAGCTCAGGCAATACACTCTTTTAGCCTTGGACAATAAGCATAGCATGGATACGATTTGAAAGGTTAGGAAATTAAAAGCTGGATGTTGGGGATAATGCATATCGTTCGAATGAATGGCATTGGCAGCGGTTCGGAATGATGATCAACTTATTGAAAAGTGGTGATGATCAGCTAGCAGAAGTCAAGGGAAAATGCAGCTTCATCAGTATCCAACAATTTTGAATTTTTCAAGGAATGAATGCATGAAGTTCTATTTGCAGACAAAGCAAAGCATCACAGAATAAAGATAAAATTGATTTCTTATGTAAGCAAATCCAAATTCCAGATACCAATAGGCAGATTCTAGAACCATTTAAATCTCTCTATTTCATTTCATTTGGTTTGCCCAGCAAGAATGGGATGTCAAAAACCAGTCTTTACAAGCACAAGCATCTTCAAAGGCACAGCAACAAGCAATCCAAGAACTTGAAACTGAACCAGAAAGTTCACCACAAAAATAGGAAATGCAAGATTGAATATTGAAATAACCCCATTAAAATTCTTCAGCAATCAAGAAGCTCCTAATTGACTAATACAACAATTTAAAGAGGCCAATAACTCACTTGTAACACCACAGTGATAGCAAGGTCCTTGCTTTCCCATCTTTCTTCTCTCTTAAGAGAAAGGCAATTTGTATGGAATTCTCACAGAACACAAATTCTTCAAAAAAATTATAAAAAAAAGCCAGAAATTGATTTCCTCCACAACCTTTTTATGGAATATACAGGAAAAAGGTATTCAATTAGGCCAAAATTCCAAGACCCAGAGCAACCCAGAACCGGAGGATTAAACTCCTTAAAACCCAGTTTGTGCCCTGCAAGTTTCAGCAAAAAAGACTGATAAAGAAGTCAAATTTGGAGAGATTAGCGATGGGTTTTGGAGTTGAGAGTCTGTACAAGCCAATGGAAAGGAGAATAGAGACTATTGGAGGAATCTTTAATACAATGAGAGACGGTGAAAGGCGGATTGAAACATTATAAAAAAATGGAAGAAAATGTAAGGAGGTGGGTTATGCAAACTCTGTGTGTGTCATATGTGTATTTCACCCATTTGTATTTGTATGGCCTCCTCTTTCCTCTCTTTTTCTAATGACATTTTTTTCAACTTTACCTAATCTCAATTCTTGCAGATGTGTTGTAGAGTTGTAGTTGTTTTCTGATATTTTTATTTTATGTTTTTGATTATTTACTAAACACCCTTTTTTTAAAATGGTGTTATTAATGCTATTTCATTAGTCATGACATTATTAAGAGGTGAGACAATTGTACATGATTGACCCAGGAGAAAGGGCAAATGCAATTTCATTTCTTTATTCTGGTTGACTAGGACTCTCTATCTCCCTATTATCTCTAGAAATATGCAGGAAGGCCCACTCCAAATTGCAACCAGGATTTTCTGAAAGGCCCATTGAAATTTGGAACAAAGAAAAAGAGTGAGAGCATGGAGTAGGGAAGTTGTATTATTGAAAAAAAAAATTAGGGAAAAGAGACTTTAGGTTGGCTTTATCATATGATAAAGGTTGATTTTAGTAAAAATGAACCTTAAGATGTCAAATATAAACAATATTGTTTGTTAGATTAGTAATATCAATGGTCAAAATGAGTTTTAGATCAATCTAGAAAATTGGAGATGTGGTGACATTTTTGTAAATACTAACATATATATGGTTTCACGTATTTCTATTTTTTACTCACATATTCTTTTTGTAGCTCAAATATTTATATGTTTAGTTTACGCATTTATTATAGTAGTTCACATACAAAATTTGGGGTACAGTGCCATTTTGTAATTATTAACAAATTGACCTAAGCTATACTTTTTTACGATTCAATAGGAACAATTAGGGATGACAATGAGTCGGGTGATGGGTGGGTAGACCACTTCCATCACCCATTCATTAGCTTATTCGAGTGCATCCATTTGGTGAATCGAGGCATCTATGGGTTATTGAAATTTATGATCTCATATAACATATAAGTGTGTTAGTGTAATTTTACATCATGTAGTACAAAGTTAATATTTTTAATATATAGGAACTTATACAAATGCAACATAAAAGGAAATTTCTAATACATAAGTAACTTGTAAATGTTAAACAAGTTCCATATCTATGCATTAATGTTTAAATATTAGTGATATATATATTATATACACAATTGTATATATTTTGGGTGTATCGGGTCGAGTGATGGGTGATAGAACTTCATCCATACCCATCCATCACCCTTCGTTGTTCGGTTTTCACTTGCTTTATCGGGTTAGGTGAGTCGGATACCCATCAGGTGTGGGTAAGATTGTCATCCCTAAGAACAATCGATGAGTAAGCAAGGGTGGAGATGGATATTTATTGTAGCTTTTAATTATTTATTACTACATTGTACATGAATTTACTATAACGATAATGATTATAAATATTATCATTTGTCTACTTTATTTTAAAACAATGCTTATCATTGAGATTATAAAATATCATAATTCTTGTGTATAATCAAATATTCATATAAAATATTTAAAAATATTGTATTTATATATGTTAACTTTTCATACATATATAAACATATATTTTATTATGTTGTGAAAAAGTTATTAAATAAAAAGTACATAAACAACAAATAAAAACATTAATGAATCATTATCTTATTTAAGAAATCTATCTATATCTAAAACGCAATCACTATGTAATGTTACAAATATATTTAGTGTAAATATATCATCTAATATTTTTATTGGCATGTCAATATTGTTATATGATCGTAAAAATATAATTAATACATTATTTTAGTACTAAAAAAGAAGTGGCGTACATATTGTGGTGAAATTCTCTATCATTGATATTTTTAAAAATATAATAACTAAATTACTAAAAATAAATTATAATTAACATATTGTATAATTAAATGTGTAAAATGGTAAGATTATGATCTATGAATTAAATTAATAAATGATTATAAAATAAAAAATTCTCATATATCATCAAATATTTATATAAAAATATTGTGTTTCCATATTAGATTAATATATGTATATAAACATATTTGTTATTATGTTGTGAAAAAAGAATTAAATAAGAATTAAATAAAGATCAATTAAAAATGTTAACAAATCATTATCTTAATTAAGAAATCTATCTATATCTAAAACATAATCAATATGTAATGTTATACATATATTTAGGGTATATATACCATCTAATTTTTTATTAATTTTTATGATATGATATTAATAACAATATATTTAATATCATGTTTTAATATATTATTTTTTGTAGAATGGTTTAATATATTACTTAATATTGTATGTTATTCGGCTTGTTTTTTGTAGTGTAAGTTTTAATAATGAAATTTTGGGTTTTGCTTTGTAGGATATTGGGGTAGATATATTAGGGGTTGCATCAAAGGGCATCTTGTTTGATACCTATCCTCTTTTTTCTCTTCAATACGCGTCATCTTCATTGATATCTCACAAACACCAAAACTTGTCCACATCTATTAAAGAAAGAGAAGATATAAAGTATTAAATAGAAGTTCGATTTCATGAAGTCATATTGCTATTGGGTTTGGGCGAAGGAGATCATGGTTTTCCAATAAGCCTCCTCATAGATTGAAAAAGTCAAGCAGATAGTGTTAGACACGCTTTGTATGTGTGCGCGCATAACAAAGATCTAAAGCAACTATGGAATTATGCACCATGGTTCATGAAGTGCTTACAATGTCTAAATTCCTTATACATTAAGAAAACAAACAATATTAAAGGGGTGAATTTGTCTTATACTACTCAGTTTATTTATAGCTAACTAGTACAAATCCCGTACTATGTACGGATAATGTAAATACAAATCCGAATTAACTGATTCAACCCCATTGGCGACCCGGGGCATCGGCATCACAAATAATTATACCAAAGCCACGGCTCTCGGTTCTTGAGCATGTTGGGAGATTAGGTGGCAGTTTTGCTACAGATGATACACGAGGAATCACCTCTTTAAGATCTGAATCTATCTGATTCAGAAAGGAAGAACTTGCATCTCAACTTTAATCACTCGAATAGACTAGATGAATTCAACCCTCAGCTCCGGGTCCGAGTCCAAGTTCGAATAAATAGAGTCGCCTCAAGCCTATATGACATGACCGATCAATAGCAATACTCCAACACCACGACTTTAGCGACTTTAGCGGCTTGGCCGGTTACTCGGGATTCGATATTTTGAGTTAAGTAGCTTACTATTGCTTGGATTTGTTTCTGTCTCTTGTTGAATCTTTTTCATGGTAGCCTGCTCCAGTCCCCTTATGAAACTTTCATTATTGGGTTAGCCATACACTTCACATGAACTGATTCGGAATTAAATTTTGACACGAATCCGCTTTTAACTTGATAATTTACAATCCAAACACAGTAGACCTGAATTCGAACCTATTAACCTATATATGTACTTTTATTAATACATTGCTAATTATAAAATACGTTTATTCAATTTTTCATATTTATATTATTATTTAATATACTATTGACATATGATGATATGAGAATTTTTTTTTCACTATTTTTCAAGATTTAATAATGACAAAACATATAGTAATTAATAAAAATGCTTAAGATATAAAAAAAATCACTTGAATTTTTTTTATTCGTATAAGGACATAGCTTTAAAAAAAATGGTTGGAAAAAATTAAAGATTTAAAAAATGGGATAAGATATCAAGTAAATATAAGGAAATTGGATAAGATATCAAGTAGATATATAAGAAAATTGAATAAGATATCAAACACATATAATGGTTATTTAAAAAAAATCTAATGTAGAAAAATAAAACTATTATTTTATTCAAGTTCGATGACGTGGCGCAATTTTTTACACAAACTTGGGTTCTGCTTTATATTGTATTATAGTAGATATTAATATTGGGGCTGGGGAAGCATGACTAAGTATGGATGCTATCTCGATAGAATACGATCGGATGAGAACTAAGAGATCCGTCAATATTGTTCGCTTTTAGCAATACTGTATTAAAGGAGATGTGTTCGCTTTTAGCAAGCAAATCCGTCATATTGTTCGTTTAATTTCTCGGAAGATGTGGGTGAGATTGTTCTCCTCGAACGAGCTCAAGAAGCATCGAATGTCGGACATGATCATCCCAATCTCCCACGGGCAACTTAACTTACCTTTAACGACATTCATGAGACAAAGGTTTTCTCCTCCAATTTCGATCTTGTTGAATCCTTGAATATTGGCTTCCATAGCACCATTTCCGAGTGGGATGGTGCATGCCATTAAAGAAAAACGATTCATACAAGGTCATTTTTTTTGGGAAATTGCCTGTCCAACTTCATTCCTAATAATGACAATACAAACAATTCCCATTGTCATCCCTTGCGCCATCAAAATTAAGTTTGAAAAGCTAGATTTTAATGTATTCCATTTGATGTTTTCCCTTTTTCTATGTTGTTAGGTTTTGTCAGTGTTCTAAAAATCCCTTCTAGAACTCACTGATGATGAATCACTCGTCGTAGGGTTGGTCCGATCATTCTTGGTTGGAGTGAGAAATCTAATCACCTTGAAACTTGAATCTCAAGAATCCCAAATTGACCAGTAGCCAAAGGCGCAAAGCTTGTTGAGTTGAATCTCACCACCAAATTTGCAATCAAAGTCTTTGATAACTTCTAGTATGAATCTCATGAACTAGAAACAACAGCACCGCTTCCCACGATCTTTAATTGAAAGCTTGATTAAATCTCAAGAATATAAATGTGTATTTCTGAATAAAACTGATCTACCCTCTCTAAGGCTTTCATTAACTTAAATAGAAGAAAAATATCTATACAAATAGATTATCCCAAATTAACAAAAAGAATTAAATATAAGGAAATAAAAATATGTCTTAAAATCAAACAGGATAGAAATCTCGTGCCAACGTGTGTTATGAGTCGTGAATCAAGGGGCGAGCAAACGGATAATCTGATCCGATCTAAAATAGCAGATATTCGAAAAAATTTGGGTCAAAATTAGCGATCCGTATCCGATCCATTATTAGCCAGAGATCTAGAAAGAAATATCCGTTTGGATCGGATATCCGAGACTGGATATTTCGGATATCTAAATTATCCATTTAGAATTCTGTTTTAAATTATATTATTAAAAATAAGAAAATTAGTTATAAATAAAAAAGATATAACTATCTTATAAGAATCGAACCAAAAATGAGTTTAACCTTGGGGAAACACATCTTTTAATACATCATTTACTTACATATTTTACCATTTTACAAAAAAATTCCTTATAAATATGTATAATACCCGTATCCAATCCAATTATGCAAAAAAATTCCCGGATCGAATACAAATACTAAATTAAGCTATCCATTTGGGTACAGATTTTATCGGATCTTCCGGATCGGATTGATGGATCGGATATTTTTACTCAACCCTAGTTGTGATAGGGGTGTCACGACTCGTAACATTCAACTTAGAGGAGCCAGGAGCATGTCACATGTCGTGAAATGGGTGTCACAAGCGGCCTAGTCACGGGTCATGACGGGATTGTCACGTCTCGTGACACTCTCTTCAAGCCTCATCATGGCCCGTGAGGGAAGGCTTACAACCCATGATGGCCTACAGGCTGTAGAGCGCCCCCATCCTTCAATTGTACTTCATACTTGAGCAATGTTACAAGGCTCGACATTTCCTTGTCTTGACTTGATTATTGATCCAAAGTCAAACTCTAAGGAATGGTTGAACAAGCTGATATGAGCCCTATAAGAGTCCAAAGGCTCTCCACCATTTCTTCTCCTTAGACCGAGTGATCCATCCATCTCCATGGAGTTTAATATTGGCTTGAAACTCATCTAGCGCCTTGGTAGTTGAAACCTTATCATTCTTCCTTGTCTTGAGACCTTATCAGAAGGTGCCAACTAATCATCAGTGAAGGGAGATAGGTCCGCCACATTAAAAGCAATATACACTATAATCACCAGGAGGGTTAATTTTATAAGCTTTATTATTGATATGCCGAATTACCTTGAAAGGACCATCACTATGAGAGTCAATCTTAGAACGATGCCGAGTAGGAAACTATTCCTTTTAAAAATGGAGCCAAATGAGATCACTAAGCTGGAAAACAAGCTCTTGAGTCTTGACGGTCGTGATTCTGTTGGCGAGTGTATTGCTCAGAACGCCATTGGAGTTGAAGACACATTTGCTCATGTAGCTCCCGAACAAATGCAGCACGATCATTTCCTGCAAAAGACTCCTTATCCTTAAGTGGTTACAGGGTGAGATCCAATAGAGCCAAGGGATTATGACCATAAACCACCTCAAATGGGCTCAAATTCATCGCGGAATGAGTGGACCTATTATAAGTAAACTCGACAAAAGGTAGACACTCTTCCCAATGTTTGATGTTAGTATTCAAAATGGCATGCAACAAAGTGCCCAATGTACGATTAACCACTTCAGTTTGACCGTCCGTTTGGGGATGACTACTAGTACAGAAGATCAATTAAGTCCCCAATTTAGCCCACAAGGTTTTCCAAAAATAACTAAGGAATTTATGCATCCCTATCCGACACAATAGTACGTGGAATACCATGTAAATGCACAACATGCATAAAAAATAAATCAGCCACATTAGAAGCATCATTAGTTTTATTAAATGCAATGAAGTGAGCCATCTTATTAAAATGGTCAACCACAACAAAAATTGAATCCCTCACTTGCTTAGTCCTTGGAAAACCCAAAATAAAGTCCATGCTAATATCTACCCAAGGGACTAGGAATAGGTAAGGGGGAATAAAGACCATAAGGGTTCAATTCGGATTTACCTTTTCTACATGGCGAACAAGAAGCACAAAATTCACACACATCCACTTTCATCATAGGCCAATAAAAATGTTCTTTAAGCATCCATAATATCTTCTCAATGCCAAAATGACCCATCAAACTCCCACAGTGAGCCTCTTGAACCAACAATAAACGAATGGAACTCTTAGTAATACAAAGTTAGTAGCTTCATCCTTCCCATAGACACACATATAGCATAGATATCCTTGAAGTCATCAGAATTGGCATATAATTCACTAATCAAAGGAGATAACCAAGTACACGTGCATCTAAGGTAGAGAGTAAGACATACCTTCACGATAATGCATCGACAACCACCTTGTCCTTTTCTTGCTTCTGCTTGAACATATAAGGAAAGGTCTCAATAAATCCAACCCACTGAGCATGTCGCTTAAAAAGCTTCCCTTGGGCCTTCAAATGCTTCAACGCTTCATGATCGGTGTGAATGACGAGATCTTTAGGCTACAAGTAATGTTGCCAAGTGCGGAAGACCCGAACAGGAGTAAAGAGCTCTTTATCATAGGTAGAGTAATTGAGCTTGGGTCCACTCAACTTCTCACCAACGTATGCAACTGGATGGCTGCCTTGAAGAAGTACATCACCAACCCAAATGCCCGAGGTATCACACGCCACCTCAAATGTCTTGCTAAAATCGGGTAATTTCAACAAAGGTGCATGAGTGAGTCGATCCTTGAGCTTGAGAAGCGCTCTCTCTTGAGCTGGACCCCAAGCAAAGGTCGAGTTCTTCTGAGTAAGCTCCTTCAAGGGATGGGGAATGGTGCTAAAATTCCAAACAAGGTGACGATAGAAGCTTGTGAGTCCCAAGAAGCTCCGAAATTAGGCAACCGACGTGGGTGGTGGCCAATCTCAAATGGCCTCATCTTGCTATCATCAACATTTAGACCAACCTTGCTAGTAGCAAAACCAAGAAACACGGTACCCTCCACACCAAAATGCCATTTCTTAAGTTTAGTATAAAGTTGCTCTTTCCTAAAAATGGATCAAACAATGCGAAGATGCTCCAACTAGGTTTTACTAAAACCAAGAATATCGTTGAAATAGACAACTAAAATTTTCCCTAAATAATCTTGTAAGGCATGGCTCATTAGACGCATGAAAGTAGATGGAGCATTAGTTACCCCGAAAGGCATAATCAACCATTCATACAAGCAATACTTAATTTTCAAAACAATTTTTTATTCATCCCCTTCCCGCATGCGAATTTGATGATACCCACTACGCAAATGAATCTTAGAAAAGATAATAGACCATGTAATTCTACAAGCATGTCATTCATTCTAGGAATGGGGTGACGACACTTAACCCTAATATTGTTGAAAATCTTGTAGTCAACACACATCCGCCATGAACTATCCTTCTTAGGAACCAAGATGACGGGGAAAACTCACGGACTAAGACTCTCTCGAACGTAGCCTTTGTCAATCAATGCTTGGACTTGAGCCTGCAACTCCTTGGTTTCATCGAGGTTGGTTTACTAGGCTACCTTATTTGGAATGGTGGCTCTGGGAATGAAGTCTATTTGATGTTCAATGCCATGAATAGGCAGTAGCCCAGCTAGAATGTCATTGGGAAAAATGCCCTTGAATCCTGCAAGAGAGAAACAATGGAAGGAGGTAAATTGTGCAATGCATTCAAAACCGCACAAGACTATTTAAACAAGAGTAGATACCAAGATTACTTCCCTTTAAGGCACTCGACACCTCCATTTCGCGGGAAATTAAGAGTTTCTTTGGTGGGGATATGTCTCTTTGCTCGTTCTCCTTCTTGTTAGGGTAGACCATTGGTTCTATCTTAATGGGTGATTTTGGCTTTTCCATGGTCCATGTAAGACATCGTTGTTTTCATTCAGCATGATCTTGTAATCATTCATTACTCATTAGTGAAGCAATGAGTATGAAAGATCGTATCTTATTGGTTGATTGGCTAATAGGTTCAATATGTAATACAAATTTCACAACAATAAAAGCTTCACTTGAGACCGATTTGCATTCAAATGGCGTGAGTCCTCCTCGGTTAGATCCACGTCGTAGACGGGTTCTAAAGCATCATAATTCACTTGTGGCTCATCCTCCTCTTGCACCACATAGTCACCGAAGGCAGTCATGAATACGGTTTTAGTATTATCACACTCACGAACATACTAATAGTGTCCTTGGAATTTGTAGCAGCGTACATCTTGTAAAGAAACGGTGAAGGTGGTTGTTGGGATACAAAACTATCCCACATCGGAAGTTGGGCAACAAAATTGCCTAGTATATAAGACGGTGGGCTACTCCTCCTATTGCCAATTGGTTTTAGGTTGGATCCCCACCGGCCTTGTATCGGGCCACCCACACGTCTAATATTGGTATCAGAGCGGGCGGTCTGGGCTCGTTTCTTCAAGTGTCAACTGGGACGGTCCAGTTGCACTTGAAGGGGCGTGTTGGGATACAAAACTATCCCACATCGGAAGTTGGGCAACAAAATTGCCTAGTATATAAGACGGTGGGCTACTCCTCCTATTGCCAATTGGTTTTAGGTTGGATCCCCACCGGCCTTGTATCGGGCCACCCACACGTCTAATAGTGGTATCCTTGACTGGAATGGATTAGGCATGTGTCGGTGTCCGAGGGTCGCAAAAACGACCAATTATAGCCGGTGGTGGTTGCGTCCAGCACCAGTGGAGGCAGACTGTTGTTGTGGCAAGGTGGCCATGACCTAGGTAGGCCAATGTCGGCCATGATGTAAAGCATCAATAATAGTAGTATCACGTTTTTGCTCAGTGGGTCCACCAATATCATGATTAAAAGTAGAAATAAACTTAGAGAGAATAATCTTATTAGGATAGCAAATACTGATTCGTTGCATGAGCTGGAGCATTTCGGCATAAAAGTCAATAGGTGAGCAATTGCCTTGGCAAAGGCAAGCCAAACGGAATTGCAAATGCTTCTCATAGTCGTAGGGAATAAACCATTCTTGCATAGCATCCTTTAACCCCTCCTAAGTGGAGATGGGTGCCGTCATGTCATACTCCCTATCGGCCACGTCTCGCATGCACTAAGAAAGTGCAACTCCGGTAAAGTGGATTATGGTAAGCTCATCGCTTTCCTCCTCCGGATAACGGTAATCACGAAGAATGATCTTTTTTGTTTGCTACCATTCCAAGTATGCCTCAGTATTAGTAGAAATTGTAAATTCAATGTTTTTCTTAATTTTTGGCTAGGTTATACCATTTAAATGTTGAATAGATGAATTAAGCAACCATAATTAAAGATAGGGCTACTCATAACATTGAAATCTTGAAACCTGATACCACTTGATGATGAATCGCCCGTCATAAGGTTGGTCCAATCGTTCTTGGTTGGAGTGAGGAACTCAATCGTCTTCAAACTCGAACCTCAAATTGTCCGGTAGGAAATCTTGTCGAGTTGAATCCCATAACCAAACTTGCAATCCAAAATTTTGATCACTCCTAGTATGAATCTCACGAACAAGAAACAAACACGCCGCTTCTCGCGATCTTTAACTGAAAGCTTAATTGACTCTCAAGAATAGAAAGGTGTATTTCTGAATGAAACTGATCTACCTTCTCTAAGGTTTTTATTAATCTAAATAGAAGAATAATATCCATAAAAATAAATTATCTCAAATTAAAACAAGAATTAAATAAAAGGAAATAAAATATAATTTAAAATAAAATAGGATAAATACAAAATCTTATGTGGCGCGCATGACGGGTCGTGATAGTGGTGTTGTGACCCATAACATTCACCTGAGAGGAGCCAGGAGCGCATCACGGGCGGTGACAGGGGTGTCACGACTCATGACGATTAATTGAGGCCACGAGCGGCCTGGTCACAAGTTGTGACATGGCTATCACGACTCGTGACACTCTCCTGAGGCCTTATCACGGCTCGAGAGAGAAGGGTCATGACCTATGATGGCCTGTAGAGCATCCCCGACCTTCGTATATGCTTCGTACTTGATCGATGTGACAAGGCTCGATGTTTACTTGACTTGGCTTGATTGTTGATCCAAAGTTGAACTCTAAGGAATGATTTAATAAGCCGTTATGAGCCCTATAATAGTGCAAAGGCTCTTCGCCATCATTTTTTTCGCCTTAGACCGAGTGATAGGTCCATCTCCATAATTTAATGTTGGCTTGAATCTCGTCGAGAGCCTTGATAGTTGAGACCGTATTGCCGTCTAGGCTCTAGGCGATCCTCGTTTGCCTAGGCCTTTAACCCGGCTAGGTGGTGCCTAGGTGTCCATCTAAGCCATTTAAGAAACCGTATAGGTAGCTTAGGCGGTAGGTAGCCCTCTATGCTAGAGGCCGCCTAGTGTTTTTTTAGAGCTTTGGTTTTTGCAAAGTTTTGTAGTTATTGGTGGATTATTCCTCATTCTTTTTTTTTTTAATGTTTCCCAACCTTTTTAGTTGATGTACTAAAAATATTATTACATCTTTTTTTCCTTCGCTTATATCTTTAAATAATTTTTTTGTTTTGTGGGTATTGCATACTCTGCCATGAGTTAACTAGTTAACTAGTTCGAGTCAGACGAAATCGAACAAAAGGCCGCAACGAAAAATCCACGGGATTTGGAAGCAACCTCCAAATCATTTTCTCAAACTAAATTTTGATGCATCTAAACATGGAAACGGGCACTCTTTTGCTGGTTATATCCTTCTTAATGAATACGGAAATATTTTAAAATGTGGTAGAATTGAACTCTCACACTTATCCGTTGTCCAATCAGAAGCCTTTGCATTACTAATAGCTCTTCAAAATATCAATCTAGACTCCTGTTCTAAACTAATTATTGAAGGAGATGACTTAACGGTTATCAATTCTTTGAAACGTCTTTGGAAAATCCCTTGGGAATCCTCCATATTATTAATGACATCAGACATCTTCTTTCACTTGTTCCTCATGTTGTTTTCTTCCTTGTTTCAGAGAGTACAATCAAGCGGCCAATTTTCTTGCTAAGAGAAAACTTAATCCTATTAGTCTCGATAACGTTATGTCTAGTCCTTCCTCTTCAATTCATCTTTTCCCTTCATTATCTGTAAATCAGCTTAAAGGATTGTTGGGTCAACAACCTGGACTGTTTCATTTTTTTTAAGATCATCCGTTGTTTATGATGATTTAGGTTGGCCTTGTAATAGTCTGGTAGCCTAATGTTTGCTTGTATGAGTTAGTAGCCCTTCTATAAAAAAAAATCTTTTATTGTAACATATGAAGAGTTAAAATTCAAAAGGAAAACTTTGAAAACATGGGCAAAACTATAAACAATATTAAGTTATATTTTAGGAAGTAGGAAAATTTTACTTTAATAATTTTTGTTTAAATTAAAGTTGTTAATATGTAACTTTTTATAATCATCCACTTTTCATATATAGTAAATTACATTTTTACTTCACCCGCTAACCATCTCTTTAACATGATAATCGCATTACATGTGGCACTAGTTGTAATGTGTGTTTTAGAGCATTTTATGTCTTAAACGTGGGTGATTCATTATCTTCGGTTACGATGTTTTGGACGACAGTTTGGGAATTGATCAGGTTAGTTTTGTGTATACGGTTTTCTGACAATTTATATTATTGGCGGTTTTCATTCTAATTCAGAGTGACGTTGCCATCTTCTTTGGCCAGAAAGACCCTCTTATGCAATTCCTTCTTCAAGCCATTCCTCTCTTTTTTCAATTTCTCACACCCCTTCTTTTTCACTCAATGAACATGTTTAAATAGGATTGAGTATCGGTTCAAAACCGAATTAAGCTTAAACCCAAAATTGAAGTAAAGTGAACCAAAAATCGAACCCTATTAGTTTCAGTTTGGTCGGACCTAAAAACTACAATTGAACCAAAATGAAGCCTATAAATTCTTAAATCGAAAATTCGAACCGAATAGTTTCGGTTTTGATTTCGGTGCGGTCTAAAATTTCGGTTTCAATCGAACCATGATCATCCTTATTTTTAAGAATCTATTTGAAAATGAAAATATGATATTTGTTGGGAATTACGTTGCCTTTAGCTCATTTTGGTCTATGCCTTGTTCGTTGGGAAATCAATTGTTGTTAAGACAATCTCTCGATAATGTGTTTTTTATTTTTTATAAACAAAAGATAACTAACCACCACAAAAGAACGAACCATTGCTTAGAGCATGTACAATGGTGAGGAATGTACATCCTCTTAGCACTCTCTTTCATCTATGAGGATGTCCTCTCCATTGTACAAATTATAAGAGGATCCTTTTTTGAAAGAGGAATGAAAGTAATCCTCCTTCTACCATGGATTGTAAATTTGGGCTCTTGTGCCAAACTTTAACTTTTACCCATTTACCATGTGACACATGTTGTCTTCTACTACAACTATTTTCAAATATTTCATTCAAATTTATAACTAGTTAAGTTACTGTTAAATAATTATAAAATGTAACATTTTTATTTAAAATATAAATTAACTAATTTCCATCATTTTTTTCTCTTTATAAATTGAGTCTAATTTTGTATCATTTCTACATGAAATGTAACATTCTTTTTCCTCATTTGCAATCCAATCTATATGATTACAAGTTATTTACAATTTTATTAACTACACTAAATTAGTTTATTAACAATAGTTTAATTATTAGTTAATTTGAGCATTTTATCATACACTTGATTATATAGAATATGAAGTGAGTATATACATCTAAAATGGGAGAGGAATATAAGAGGATCCTCTCCATTGTAGAGGAAAATAAAGAAAAGTGATGAGAAAGAGGAATGAAAAAGTAGAAAATGAGGTGGATGAGAGAAGAAAGGATGTGTCAAATGGAGGAAAGGAGAGAGAAAATTGAGAGAGGATAGTACATCCTCACCATTGTATATGCTCTTATGCTTTAAGGAGGATTGCCATTTTAATTTGAGGGGAAAGATTGTGTGTTAGCAAATGTTGATTTTCCTTAAGTTTCTATTTTTGGATGATACTATTAAGGCTTTTTTAAGAGTTTAAAATACTGATTTTTTAATCTATACCTTTGGGGTATACATAGGATAAGCAACTTATATTAGAAAAAATGTAGTTTTTATTTATTTGTTGATTTAATTTTTTTTGACAGATGTATACATTTCTTTCTAGGTTTTAATTTTCATAGTGGGTAAATTTATCCTATATATACCATGGGTCTTGAAAAGATCGGTCAAATTATATGGTTACATAAGTGTTATTGTCAAAAACATATTAATTAGAAAGATCGAGCATTTTGGCTCCAAATATTTGAAACAATAAGTATATAATATGAGGATGGTTCAACTGAAAATGGAGCCCCGAGAGAGAAATGATTTTTCTTTTTTGATATTGTATGTACATAATATGAGGATGGTTCAAGTGAAAATATTATGTAGCCTTAAAAGAGAAATGAAATTAAATCTCATCTAATTACACGCACACGTATACATATAGAAGAAAAAAATTATAACCTTGGGGGTATGTTATGGAAAGTGATTGTATATAACGTTGTACGTGACTCTACAGTTTCACGTAGCACGACTATGTACGAATATTATTAATGGTTTTTCTATTGTGTGTCCTAAGGGCACATGATAAGCATGCTAAAAACAGAAACTAAAACCCTACAAAAGGAAAGAGTGAACCCGTCACCAAAAAAATTAAAAAATAAAAAATTCAAGATTTACCCAATATTTCTATTATTAGCCGCTTATTGTGTGCCCTTAGGGCACACAATAGAAAAATCGTATTACTAAAGCTAGATTGTATTATTTTGCACTAAGTTTGTATTATATTACATGTGATAAAGTCATACACAATGAAAAAAGAGCATGCACAATCGTATAAAATGAAAAGACATAATCATTTTAAGTGAAAATACACCATCATTAATCAGATTCTACACACTTGTTGCACACCATATGAACAAAATTGACACAATTAAATAAGAGTATTTACAATAATGCTAAGTAAGATGACACAACCATTAGTCAGATTTTGCACCATGGAGGTAAAAACAAAAAATAGCATGCTATGAAAGTAACCCGATCAAACGACCCAAATTCAATTTCATTTCTTTCCTTAATTTCCACTACGATCCGGTCTCTTATGGCGTAGAGCATAAGGCCATGCTATCCTGGTATTTCAAAGTAATTTGCATCGTTAATGAAGACGAAATCATAAATATTCTACATTATCATTTCTTTCTCTTAAATCTGTCTCTAAAATACCATTTCTTCTACATGTACAAAGTATTTTGATGCTTTCTCTTCTATACCGTCACTATAACTAGCAAGGACTAATTCCCACGTGCGACGCGGCTTCCTAACTACTCCCTCCGTCCCATTGAGTTTGTCTCATAGGACAAATTTTGGGGTTATTAAGGAAGTGATAAAGTATGTATTGAGATATGAGAAAGTGGGTAAAAGTTGAAATTGAATGGGGGTAGTTTTGTAATTTTATATGTGTAAAAAGTTGAAAAGGGATAAAGTAGAAGGAAAAGTTGGATTTTGGGTGTAAAAAGTGAGTTTGAATAAGGGTAATATTGTAAGAAATTGTTGATATAAAAGGAAAGAGGACAAACTTAAGGGGACGCCTAAAATGGAAACGAGACAAACTCAATGGGACGGAGGGAGGGAGTAGTATGTACAAAACAAAACGATGAATGCATGCACGCATGCATGATTTACACCAGAGCCCTTTCTTATTACATTCAATCAAATCTAATTAATGGCTCAAAAAAATCAATCAAAACAAAATTTGCATCAAAAAACTCCACGAACCGCCCTTTCAAGAACTCAAAGCAGTCCGCATAGAATTGAAAATCCTAAAACAGTAAGCCATACAATGTGGACCAAGAGCAACGCTTGGCCCGAAAACGGGCCCGACCCGCCATTTCCGAGCTCGCAAAAGCCGGCCTTGACCACCCTCGTGCCCGCACACCGCGCGTCGGAGCACCCGCACCAATAAGTCACCCCATCCTCGCCACATACCGGGTCGGCTCTAAAGCATCTAACGGGGCAAGACCCGACCCGTTCGGGCTCAAACGGGCAAACCTCCGAGTCACCCGAGTCGCTCTCGCTGGGCAATCGGAGGAATGAGGAGATCAGATGCTCGGATTTGAGTGTTTGAGAGAGGAGAAAGAGGACCAGGATGCAAAGGGACAATTTATGGTACATGGCTTATTCAAAAAGTTCCTTCCAATGTAGCCGTTGTTGGATGTTTTTCAATGATTTCTCTTGATCGCCTTCCAGAATTTGTACAATATGATTTCTAGAAGGCTTCCTTACTAGCTAGGGGGGATTCTTTGGTTTTAGTTATGAGTTGAATTCTTCTTGGTTGGAAAGAATTTGGTAGAGGGAAAACGAAAATAGAAAATGTAATTAGCGTTTAAAAACTAGAGGAAGATACTCATCCCTTGATTTCTTCCATTAAAGTATGGATATGGTGGTCTTTAATTTTGGCAAACAACTCGGACCACTGATTACTATACGCGCTTGTGTTTTGTGAGGAGAACACGATTTTGCACTTTACACTGATCACCCTACATTACAAGGTATGTGTGAATATAAGGTATGAACAAATTACAATTTAAGAAAAGTATACATGGTAACAAAATATTAACTAGTATTAGTTCTCGTGTCTTAAAGACACGATTTTGATTTAACAAAAAACTTACTTTAGTTTTATATAAAGTTATTCAAAAGAATAGTTTGATATAAAATCTTGTATTATTTATTTTATTTTATTTCTTATGGGACTTATTTTAATGGTACATTATTTTATTTATAACTAGTATTTCCGGCCCCTGCCTACGGCAGAGGGCAACGCTCTTTTTATACGGCCTTTATGTAATTTGATTTAAAGGTAGAAACACATTTGATAGAGTTATAGTGCGTCTTAACTCTTAAGCCTTTCTTATTACGGTACATTATGGGTCCGTTCGGCAATTTGGTACTGATACTGATACTGAAGTTGAGTACTTATAGCTGACGGTACTGATGCTGATATTAGATGCTTTAAGTAGTGCTGAAGCTGAGCACTTATTAGATACATAAGAAAACATATGTTCGGGAACTTGAGTTGATTACGGGATTATATACGATTGTAAATTTACCAAAAGGGTATTACTTTTTTTATAGAACCAAAAGGGTATTATTTATTTTTAAAGAAAAAATAAAATTCAAAACAAACTCTCATTAAATAATATAAAAAATGGCCGCCGGAGAACGACACCATGTTCTCGGTCTTCCCGGTCACCGCCACGCCCGCGTCCCGATCTCCGACTTCCCGCTTTGCGCCGGCTCCCTCTTCCTCTGGTGGTTCTCTCTTCCTCGGTGTCAACCTCGACGATCGGCGGCACAACTAGTTGGAGGAGGACTGGCGGTGAGAGAAGGAGGACGCGAGCGATCGGCGGGAGGACTGACGGTCGGAGAAGGCAGCAAGCATGGACTGGCGGGGAGAAGGCGGGAGGATTGGCGGTCGGAGAAGGCAGGAGGCATACCACAATTAACCGGCGATCGAGAGGAATGAGCAAGAGAAGGAATCGGGAGAGGCAAGGAGGCGTACATATTTTTTTTTATGGATGAAGGAGGTTTTGATATGGGGTAGGGGTATAAGGATAGATTATGGAATTGTTTTATAATTATACGCGGGTCCGGTACTTATGATTTGGGATAAGTACGATAAATTGGGGGAGGGGACCTTACGTTACTTATCTATCATAAGTACGATAAGGTACTTATCATTAAAAATAAAAAAATTATCCAAACAAGGCTTATATTACTTATCGTACTTACAGTAAGCATGATAAGCACAATAAGCACTATAATCCACACTTGCCGAACGGACCCTATATGTATGTATGGAAGCCATTCAAAAATAATAACTAACGGGTCAACGGGTACCTTGCATGTACTCATTATTTTACTGAGAATTTGTTTGGATATATAAGTATGAAAGTATGTAGCACCGTAAGTAATTTTAGATGATGATAAAATATTTCACTTGAGATTTCATATAGTATTACATATGATTTTTTAATTGATCAAATATATTTTGAAATAAAATGATAGTATTTGATCGATATTTTTTTATTTAATTCATATTATATAAAATTCAAATTCAAATTTATTTTTAACATCAAATCACGCTTTTGGATTAACAAAATATTGTAATGATTCTGAATAAAAAAGACGATATCAATGTCTAATTTATAATAATATTATTATACATTTCTTTATTAATTGAATAATACATTGAAAAAATATTACTGATCGTGTCCCATACTGGGTACGGACAATAATCTAGTTTTTTATTTATACATACTATGGATGTATGAATATCAATATATAATAGAAGACTAATAATCATTTTTGTGAAATATCAAAACAAATTTGAGCATTTTGAATACTAATTGTATGAAATAATTTTGAAGAGTTTTGTAACGTCTATAGGAAGAAAGTGCATTGAAGCTTTGCATCAATTACTTGAGGTGTGGGCAATCATTTAATTAGCATGAAGCTTGAGATTTATGTGTTAGATGATTTTTTTTATACGTACTATGGTTGTGTGAATATAAATAGAAGATTAATTTCAGAATATCGCATTTTATTCTTATTTTTGTGATATATATATTTGTTTATTTAGGTGATATATCGAAACAGATGTGAACATTTGAATGCTAATTGTATTAAATAATTTTGATAAAATTTTGTAGAGGGATTGGGGTGGGGAGGGTGTTTTGGGGGTGATTTTGTGAAGGTTAGGCTCGGTTAAAAACAAATTGTATTTTGAATTTCTTTTATTTTTTTATCTTTCATCTTTGGACTTTGTCGTATTGGATTTTATTTAGTTTGTCACCCCTACATATTAGTTTATAAAAACAAATACTCAACGAAAGATAATTAGCGATATACTAAGAATTATCGTTATTATCTTAAAACATATAGAGAAAATGTAATCTTTGGAGAATATGTAGTAAGAAAAATAAAACTTAAAACCCTTATGCATGGAACATTTCGAAAAAAGAACTCCTTAAAAAAAGTGAAAGAGTAGTTAATTAGTAATAATAATCTTTCCTTTGTAAATATGTTAGAGAAAATTTGCTATGACTTTAGATAAGATAAAAAATAGCTTAGAAATTTGTTATGATTGATCTCTTAAAATTTTGTTATAATAGAATCATCTTAATTAAAATGAATGTGGTATGCTTAACATTCATTACGCCCAATTTTCTGGAAAAAAAAAAGTGTAAATGCTTAAAGTATGTCCTAGAAAGAGACGTGTTATATACTCATATGTAAATCAAACCTTTTTTTTTATAGCTACCATTAATTCTTAATTATTTATCCATGGAGTAATTGGAAATAAACATAAATAATGAAAATTTGTACTATATTTTAAATTAAATTAAATTGTAACTCCGTGTACAAAACCATGGAGTAATTGCAAATAAACATAAATAATGAAATTTTGTACTATATTTTAAATTTAATTAGATTTTAACTCCGTGTACAAAATTTTGTGCAGTTTAAAGAAACAAACGGGCATTAGATGAAGATGAGAGCATGATGATTGATCAAAAAATTAGAGTCATCAGAGAGCTAATTGGGCCTTTCAACCATAGATTTAGTAGCCTAGTATCCGAGTATAATCTGAGCCATTTTTCGAACAAAAAAAACTACTCCGTATAATGTGAGCCTTGCTAAACCAGCTGTACCGAAAGAAGACCTAGGATCAAGCGATTCTGATTTAAATATCTTCCTCAACTTCGTTGCCCATGGGAAATAGAAATGATTGTTACTGACATTCTCGTATCCCTTCAGGGTTTCGAGTCAGTCCGTATTTTTCATGGGAAAAGGCAGTGTAACTCTGTGGCCGATAAAATTGCTTTTCTGGGCCACAGTCTCCCATGGGAACCATTTTGAACCATCACGAGCTTTTAGCTCTCATCCGAAAGGATGCCCTAGGTATTCCGCCATAAGGCGAGATCCTAATCCTCACCGGTTCAAAAAAAAAAAAAAATCTTCCTCAACTAATAGTCAACACTAACCTACTCTTATAATAAGATCAATGTATTCGTTTATGAACATCGAACTATAACATAACTAATTCTGAAAGTCTGACATGTAAAAATAGTGAGCTACTGTGAATCAGAGACGTGCAATTAAGTATTTCAACCAACACTAAAAGGCAGGCAGTTCATTGAAAACATGAGTACAGTAGTCAGGACTTGCTGATTTAGACCTCTAATATAAGTAAAGAGTTCTTGAAGTACCATCCATAATCTCACCTAACAATCAAATCTTTATGATAATCTGAAAGTTACCACTGATTTATAAGATCTTCAACATCAGTATTTGCCAATGAATAAGGCTACAGCTAGGGTTGATCATAGCTACTTATAGTTGCTGAACTCTTTACTTGTGAAGGCACAAAGTGATCAACCTGAAACACTTTTTCATTATGCTGAGCCATTAAAAACCAGAACCGCGCCGAATGGGCCACCATGTCCGTGATCAACTCCTTTCAGTCCTTTGTAGGCTTCCTCAACCATCTTTGTCAAGAACTTGTGATCTCTATCTTGCAAAACTGCTCAAATGGGTTACCTCATATTGGAATAAGCTTGAAATCAGTTAGTCGACAACTGTATTGGCAACTATTCTGCTGTATTGCAGGAATGTTTGTTATGTGTGAACCTGACCTTCTTGATGCTTAGCAAATGCAGAGGCTACGGAAATTTTTCCCGTCTCGGATTCAAGCATACGGTCAACTTTCTTGCCTCCAATCCAAAATAGGTTAAAATAATATTCCGATCTCCTGTACCGTCCAAATCAAAATCCACCGAAACAAAAACTTAAAAACAAAAGATAAAGGAATCGGAATTCCGTGTAACTTACACTCGATCTGGTTCCGAAGTGACAGATCCGAATGACCCTTGAGCTTCACAACTGACTCCGCATGACCCTTCAATGTGTGTAACTCTCTTAACCTACATTTTCAAAACCAATTGCCAAATTCAATGCCAAAACACATATCGTATGTGCATTTTTAGGAGAGCGTGATATTGGACATCAATCAAGAATAAAAAGCATACCTTGCGATTTTATGGGAGGTTGAATGATTTGACCAAACCTCATCTTCCTGGATTTAAGCTTGCACTTTGTACATGCCTAAAGATCAACCTAGACAACCATTACATCGACAATCCTATAATCTTATCAAATCATTAAGGTAGATGCTAACAGAGTAAAGAGTTTAACACAAACCAGCTTGAACCCAAGTAATACATTCAGAACTTTAAAGACCCACAATGATCAGCCTGCAACAGTAAAGAGTTTAACAATCAGAATATACTTGATTAGAAGATGGTTAATAAGATGACTCTATGCTGAGTCGAACTAATCCATTAGACTGCTTTTAGGGGCATAAAACCGATTCAATAAAAGTGATTCTACTGAGAGATGCTAGTCGAGCACCACATACCACCCATCCAAGATGAGAATTGAATGAGAGGGGCAAAATTAAATAAGAATGTATCATATTGTTGAAGAAAGATCAAGAACCTGAAATCAACCAATGAGTAACTTGTCTATCCTTCTTCATTCACCATTAGGTATACTCTAGTTTCTCTTTGTTAAATTCCTGCAAAGTAGCCACACAAATCGCTCAGCACAATTTGTGAACAATCAGAATCAACATAAGTCCCAAATCAAACAGGATTTATAAATGGTTCATAAAATTGATTAAAAATTACTACAATAGACACGAAATTACTCCGAATGGATCGTTTGCGGAGATGTGGAAGCTGTTGCATGGATCTTGTCCACCGAGATGGATCCGACCGAGATGTCCATGACTCGCTTGCCCTCCTGGAAAAAAAAAAAAGCAAAACAAATCAAATGCCCACAATATCTGAGAATTCCTCAAACAACCTCCTGATTAGAGAAATCCACATCCTCAAATCCTCCTCTTCCGATGGACACCTTATCCACCACATCCACCAACCTCCTCCCCCCGCCCCACCACCACCACCTCTCCACCGACGGCTCCAATGGCTCTCAGGCTATCCATGGCTTCCATTTCAAAGCAACAATGGCAGATAATACCAAAATCAACGGCAATGTATGCCTTTTTCCCCAAATTCAATCCAAAATTGTGGATAGAGAGAAAGGGTACCAATTCTTTGGCTCGTTTAATGCGGCAGCGAATAGAGCGGAAGAGGAAGATGTTGATGGCGCCGGTGAGGAGTACGCTAGTGGAGACTTCGAGAGCGGAGGGGCTGTCATCGGTGGTGAAGATCGAAGGAGCTTCGGGATAAATTTCGATTGGTCCGTCGGCTGGTCCGAAGGTGGTGGTGGCGGCGGGATCCTCAGTGACTTGCCCAATCTTGTAAAGAATAAGTAGCTGCTGGTTTTTGACGCGGTTCCTGATATCCTGGCCCCGCTATTCCGGCCAGAATATATAAGTAGCTAGTGGTTTTCGTCGAAGATCGAAGGAACCTGAATAGGATAAAAACAATCTCCCTTTCATTTTGCTTTAGCAAAGCTGCAGATTTCAGATCAAGCTTTACTAAAGTCATGTAACAGAATGCACGATAAGACACAAACTCAAAGATTCACATGCGATGGGAGAAATCCTACCTCAACGGTAGCTTTGTAAAACAGGATCATCCGTTTCAACACTTCCTGCACAAACGAAGATGTATATTGCTCAAAACAGGCTGATTACCTAACAGGTTAAGGAGATCGAATACCCAGATAAGTAGAGTCCCAATACATGACATAATACTGAGGAGAGAGAAACACAAATTAAGCTTACCAGCCACTTCCTCTATATATATTGTTCTGGACTGCGTGGAACATGTGATTTTCAATGAACACAAAATCCACTCCATCAATGTAGGCACGAAAGTAAGATATTTCATGATCTAATTATTAATATTCTTTGTTTCAAAAGGCGTGTGGTACCTATTCTGGTCGTTGTTACTAATGATCTTGGCCGCCGATTTTCGACGCGGGTCCTGTAGGTCTGGCCGCCGATTCCCTCTCGTTCATCCCCCTTCCTGCACAATTTTTAAATCGGAAATCAGATCTCGTTCGTAACCCAGCGGAAATCGGAAATCGGAGCGAAAACCGTACCTGATTAGGAGCGGCGGTTGGGATCTGCTGTCGTCCCCGACACGGCGGCGCTCTTCGTCGTCGTCGAGCGGCAGATGTGAGGGTGAGCAAGCAATGAGAGGGAGGGGGCGAGCGTGTCGTCAGGGATGCCCAGCATGGCTGCTGCTCGGGCCGGCATCCGCAACTCCGATGGGGGGTCGGCGGTTTGGAGCACGGGAAGGGAATTTGGAAGAGGGAAGAAGTAAGAAAATCAGAAAGAAAGAAGCGGAAAATAAAAGAGAGAAAGGAAAAAGGCGTTTTAATTTTGGGGAAGAGGTACAGAAACTCAATCGGGTGAAATAAACACGGTTTTAATCAGCATTTAAGTGGTCTTTATATATACAAAGTGAATAAATGGGTATTTGAATGGGCAAAATAAATGGGTGTAACACCATATGAATGGCAGTTTCGACATCTTAATAACACCGGTTAAAAAAGAGGGCATTTATATATATCCTTCTCATTCAATGCATAAACCAAGGAATAAAATAGGGCAAAAAAACTATATGGATTTGTATTTTATGCTTAGCATTAATTACGCCCAGTGAATAAATGGGTATTTGAATGGGCAAAAAAAATGGGTGTAACACCATATGAATGGCAGTTTCGACATCTTAATAACACCGGTTAAAAAGAGGGCATTTATATATATCCTTCTCATTCAAGGCATAAACCAAGGAATAAAATAGGGCAGAAAACTATATGGATTTGTATTTTATGCTTAGCATTAATTACGCCCAAAACCTTTCTTTATAGGTTTATATAGATATTGATTGATATATCTTTTAATCAAAAAAATATATAGGTTACCTAATAGATATAAGAAAAGCTTATACATATAACTTGAAATATATATTGTTTCCTATTTTACATACATCAAATTTGAACCAATTGAATTATTTTAATAAAGATAGATGATACGTTCCAATGAAGAGTTGACACGTGTCATGATAATTATTATTTGTAACTTCTACTACTTTAGTATATAATCTGTACTATATATTAAAGCCGGAGAATTTCGAGCCTCCACGTTAATTATGGCCCCACTCTATTAACAATTTTATATGTTTTATTTTTCCTAATTATCTAATCTTTAAATTTATCTTTTTTCTTACCCATCAAATATCTATCTTTAAAGGCATATTATTTATCTTTAAAATTTCTGTAACTATCTAATCTTTAATTTTATCTTTTTTCTTAATCATCTAATATCTATCTTTGAAACAATATTATCTATCTTTAAATTTCTTTCTATAAATGATGCATATTAATTAACTTAACTTTTCAATTCTCATTATAATCTATTTATATATAAAAATTAATAAATATGGTATAGATTATAGTAGATACACAAATTAACGAAAAAAATGACCATTACCCGTACATGGTACGGGTCTTCAACTATTTATGATAAATAATGGAAAAAAAGTATCTATCTATTACTATATACTAAAGCGGAAGCAAATTCTGCCATCACATTGCGCCACATCACCCTCTTATTTAAAAATCTATCTTATTAAGTCTTGATTTTATCATAATCTTATACATACTTATATATTAGTTCTATCTTAGAATTTGAGTTGTTTAATTAATATTTCTATCCAAATATATAAATCTTTATCTTATCATTGTACACATTAAATTAATACATAGACCTATCATAAACCTTTTATTTAATTTTTTTTTCGTCATAATCTATAAATCATAATCATAATATTTTATCCATTTAATTAAATATCCTATTAACTTTAATTATTTTTCGTAATTTTATTATGGTAATTTTTTAAATCATTAATGGTAGCAAATTCTACCACTATATTTAAGAAAAATATTCATTCTATTAAAATAATATATTAAATACATTTTTACTATTGTATCATATAAAAATATCAATAAAAAAAAGTCGATGTTATATTTATCATATATATCGTTAATATTGCATACTGATTACGCTTTAAAAAAAAGATAGATTTCTTAATTAAGATAATATTTCGTTAAGATTTTCTTTACATATTTATATATGTATTATTTAATTATTTTTTCAAAAAACAATATATATAAGTTACACGTCATGCATGGCACGAGATAATTTGGTTTTCTATTTAACTTATTAAATATTATTTATATCTTCAATATTATAATATATTAATCCGAGTTTTTATTTAAACTTATTGATTTTATTATATAAGTTAGTTTACATAATTTAATTTTATGCCAAAAGATTTGTATCAATTGTTGATGTGTACAATGATAAGATAAAGATTTATATATTTGGATAGAAATATTAATTAAACAACTCAAATTCATACACAAAGCAATTATAAATTTATGCCAAAAGATTTGTGATAATGCATCTTATCTTATGTCATTCTTCCTCAATTTTCTAAATATAAATTTATGTATGTATAAAAAGCAATTATATAAATAAAATTTATTTATATATATGATGATATACAATACTCCAAAAAATAAGATTGGTTTTAAAATAAAGTAATACATATGATAATATTTGTAATTTTTATAGTAAATTCATACACAAAGTAATAAATAAATAAATAACACCCCCGTACAAGGTACAGGTCATCTGCTACTATATCTTAAAAGGCGATCCAAGCTTAAGGGTGAGACACGCAACTCGTCATATATGATAGTTCGAAACCAATGAATGCAGATGGGCTAAGCGAAAATGTCAGTGGTCTGATTATTTAAGAGATAGAACATGACGAATAGCAACGTCACCTTCATAAACTTGCTATCATACAAAATGACAATCGGTTTTTGATATGATTTGAACGCTAATGTAAAAACATGCTCCCTCCGTCCCATTTGATTTGTCCGTCTTTCCATTTTGAGCGTCCCATTAGCTTTGTCCATCTTTCAAATATTTTCATTTATATCACTACATTTTTACACTCCTACCCCTATACAATCACCCAAATTACCTATACTTACCAACTCTTTCTTCCCCACTAATTTCTCTACATATCTTTAAATCCATAAAATCACAACAATAAAAAAAAGCATAGCCAAAATTAAGCACAAGATTACAATAAAATTGAGTAATCAAATTTTTTCTTTTTTTCTTTTTTTCTATCAAATGAAACCGGTCTTGATGGGGTTTGGGCCTTTTTTTGGGCCCGATTTGGACCTCCGTCCAAAATGTGACCGTTGGGAGGCATAAATGCCTTTGGGCTTCTGCTTTGGTGATCCACTTTAGTGGTGGTCCATGATTGGGCAAATATATAACCCTCATTTGTGAGAAACTCTAGCAGCTTTGCCTTGTTTGTGCCGTTTTTTTGCAATCTCTCCACTGAGAGCTTTGCCTTTGTGTGTCTCCTCATACGCTCCCTCTTGAGACCGGTTTCCATTCCCTTCTCTATCTCTCAAACCCTATCTCTGTCGATTGAAGCCGCTCCCTTTTCGTGTGCTCCTCTTTCTGTGTTTGTGGCTTGGGATCCATCCCTTCTCCCTCGCTTTGGTGTTGTTGAAGGCGGCTCGATCTCTGTTGAGATTTGGGGTGTGCGATTTGGGGTGTTTCGGGTTGTTGAAGTTCCCGATTAAGCTTCCCTTGGCTTGTTCTTGTTTGGATCGAGAGCCTCCTCCCTTCTCTGGTGCGTATTTCTTCTTGTGCTTCGATTTTGTTTCGGTGTTTGGGTCTATTATTCGAGATCTTCACTTCTCTTCACTTGTTCTTGCTAGCTCTCTGTTTGGATCGAATAATCTAATGCTCCTCTATTGTGTTGTTGTTGTTACATGGATCCCTCTCACTGTTCTTGCATGCTCTGGATCTGCGCTCCTCTGTTATGTTCTTCTTGCTTTGGTGAGTCGTTCTTGTTGCTCTGGATCTAAGCTTCCCTTGGCTTGTTCTTGCATGCTTCTTGCTTCACTTACCAAGCTCTTTGTATTTGTGTTGTTTGGGTGTGATTAAACTGACCCCTTCTCTTGTATTTGTCGTGTGCATGCATGCTGTGCTCTGAATAAAGCGATATTGTACCACTTGTGGTGAGTGATTCGAGATCTGTTTCATTTGTGCACTCCTTCTCTGTACATCTTGCTAGCTCTCAGTTTTTTGTGTTGTTTTTGTGATTAAGCAGACCCCTTCTCTTGTGTTTTCTCTTGCATGCATGTTGTTCCTCGATCCAAAGAAGAAAAATCACTTGGTAAGTGAATTTCTGAGATTTGATCTTTTCTATTTTTGGGGTTTTCTTAAAATCAAAGAATACTGACATTAATTTGTTTGTTTGTAGGTATTTGCTCCTCTAAAAAAAATGGAATTGGACCCTGATGTTATATTCAGAGATGATTCTGATGCTAGCTTAGATAAATCGTACATATGCTCTGAAGAGGGAAAGTGTGAGTTGGAATCTGCTTGCAAAGGTGAACACTCATACAGTCAATGGAGGTTGGAACCAACTCCTCCAAGGTACTATAAGAAGCCAAAAATTGCTCCAGAAACTGCTTCTGTTGAGGTGAATGCTCCAAATAATGATGGAGATGGTGAAGTGGCCCCTGATTCAAAGGAGAGCACTACTGACTCGGCCTCTACTGATGTTGAATTTCCCCCTGTTTCTCTCGGGGATGATTAGCTAAGTCTCCTCAGCTATGCCCTTTCCTTTCAATAATGTTGTGAGTATTTCAATTCCCTTTCATGTTGTGTGTACTCCTTGCATGTTGGTTGATTTGTGTTGTTGCTGGATGTTTTCAATGATATTTGAATGAAACTGAAGCTACTAAATTGAGTGAGTTGCATGATTCTGGTGTGTTTCTGTTATTGATAGTCAGTTGTGAACCTGTTATTTAGTGTAGCCCTACATTCTTTGCATATATGGCATCCTCTGGTTTCTGAATTGTGTTTTTGTTTGGTGTTGCTTTTGCTGTTTTGTGATGTTCTTGTTTCTGCAGACCTCATGTTGCCTTTGCTGTTTTGTGATGTTCTTGCCTTTGCTGTTTTGTGTGGTTTTATGTGTCTTTTTTTTTTTTGCTTCTTTTGATCAATGATGACAACACTCAAACTGAAACACATGTCCTTGATGACTCTTTACATGTGACAGTGTATAGGAAGCCAGTCATTTTAATGACTTTGGCATGCCATAGCTGTCATGTGTAGCTAGATGAAAGGGCCTGTGTTGATGATGTATGAGGAGCCCTGAGATCAATTTTTCCTTTTTTTTTTGATCAATGATGAGAACTTGAAACTGAAACTCATTTCCTTGATGACTCTTTACATCTGATAGTGTATAGGAAGCCAGTCATTTTAATGACTCATGCCATAGCTGTCATGTGTAGCTAGATGAAAGGGGATGTGTTCATGATGTTTGAGGAGCCCTGAGATCAATTTTTTTTTTCCTTTTTTCCACAGTTCAGTTTCTGTTTGCTTATGATGTTTGCATTTCAATGCTATTTCATGCCCAAAAACTGATTTCCAAAAGGTGTTTACATATCACATGCATTCTTACACATGTTTGACTTACATACACAAAATATACCCACAAAAAATATCTCCATTATATACCCAACACCCTACATTTAATTCAGTTCTTCAAAAGGATCATCTTGACTTCCTTGCATTTCAGTTTCTGCTTGCATTTCAGTTTCTGCTTGACTTGCTTGAGTGTTTTCTTGCATTCCTTGACTTCCTTGGACCCCATTTCTGTTTGCAAGCATGATGTCCCATGCTTCCTGCACAGCTGACATGGGTGCTTGAACCTGTGCTGGTAGATTACCTGCTGCTTGTACTCTTTTCTTGTTCACATGTGGTAGGTCATAGTCATTTCCCCCTTTAACTTTGAGCACTTGATTCATTACATATTGAAGTGACATCCATACATTTGCTAGAGTCTTAGGATCTAGCTCATGAAAAGCTCCATGTACAGCCTCCAACATTCCATCAATGTCTTTAGGCATTTTTTTATGCATTAGAGATTGAATGCTCCTAAAAAATCCTAAGTCTAGGATATTTAAATCAGGACTGTTTGGTGGTTGTTGCACTAAAATGAATGTGAAACCTGGTTGTTTGTAAAACTGTTGCCATGCTGCATCTTGTTGTGTTATGTGTGCCTTTGCATTGTCTTGCTGGATGAAAATGACTCTTTGTGCTCCATCTTCTTGTGGCCACTTTGCCATGATTGCTGGTACAATTTGCTCTATTAACATGCTCCTTGTAACTTTTTGGTTGATTGATTCAACCAACTTGGTCACCATTGTACCCTTCAATCTGTTTTTTGAGTTTCTTTTTGCTGTTTCTTTGTAAGTGAATGGGAATATCCCAATTTTGCCATCAAATGTGCATTCTCCTATTGAATCAAATCTAGGCCTAGCCACTGCAACAGTGAACATAACCTTTGGTATAAACTTGCTAGAGCTAGTTGACCTGTATTTGCCCCTCTCATGCTGTGCTAGATATACACGCTGTGATTTCTTGCTTAAGTTGAACCATTTCTCATCTATGTGCACAAAGTCATACATTGGATAGTAGTGGGTCTTTGTTTCTGGTGTTGCTCCATTTAAAAGGCTAAGAATCCACTCTAACCTTGTATGCTTGTTTGCATCCTTGAGTCCTGGTTTAAGAGGATTGGTGTGTAGTCTTATGATTCCCCTTTTGAGCAGTCTGTGTGTTGTGCTCTTTGACATTTCTAACTTGGCTGCCAAGTCTCTTATGCATGTTCTGTCTCCCATGCTCAATGAAGTGATTTTAGCAATATCAACTTCTATTCTCTTTTTGCCTCCATGATATTTAGTGCTGACATTTGGCCTCTGGTTTGCTTGTGCTTGCTGTTTAGCCATGTTCCAGATTCTTGATGTTGTTCTTGTTGAGACATTAAATTCAGCTGCTACCTCTTGCATTGCTCCTCTTCTAAGTTGACCCCCTGTTGTTGGAATTTGATGCAGTTTCATCAAAATTTGGAACCTTTTCTCCGAGCTGAGCTTTGACCTCGATGGCCCATGATGCAAAGGTGGTGTTGGTGAATTCTGTGTCTCCTCTGCTGTGTGTAGTCCCCCTTCTTGCTCCATCTCCTCTACTGGCTTGTTAAGATCAAAGTTGTGTTCTGGTGGGACTACCTCTTCTAGAGGTGGATCTTCATTCAAGTTCAAGCCTGAGGCCATCAGGTTGAAGCAGTGATGCTGTAACTTTTTCTGACTTTTCGCTCCTCTTTTTTTTTGCTGGAATTTATGACTCTGTATTGTAAGGGAATGTTCTCTTAAACTGTAAGCTTTTGTGCTGGCTGTGTATTTATAGTGCCATAAATTGGCTGTTGTAAGCTCTGTAAGTTGTGTAATTTGGGTGTAATCCGTGTGCAAAAAATAGTGCTCTTCTATTGGTCCAATTTTTTTTTTGCTGAATTCTGATTGGTTTAGGCAATATCACATGGATCCCTCTTTTTTTCTCAACTGCCCCCTTATCTACAACCTGACAGTGCACAGTATTGCCTAAATTACAGTGCAAAACTGCTTTATGGACAAAACAAATGGGACAGAGGGAGTATTAGAATACAAGAAAGTTGTGGTGAGTTTGTCACAAAGAAGTACGGGTGAGTTAGGGACTAAGATAACCATTTCTTATAAACATTAATTCAACTCAATAGCAACGCTCATAAATTAAGACAAAGTTAAGAAAGTATGATAATTTGGGTAATATATGAATATAGTTGAGGGTAGTTTTGTAAATTTATAGAGAAACAAATAGATAAGTGATAAAGTTGATGGAAAAAATGGATTATCAATATATATATTATAAAAGCCGACCGTTTTCGAGCCACCACGTTGATTTTGGCCCTGCCTAATTTTTATTTTTTCAGCTCAAATAGATGATAACAAAATATTGATTATTTGCATATCATAACATTAACAACCAAAAAAAAATGATGTCAAAACAATGGCACGTCCGCAGGTTTCTACGGTACAAGCATAGTGGAAGAATGGTTTATATAGTAAAGGATGTGCAAATTATACATGTGCCATGTCGAAGTGCACGTTTGCAATTGGCGGTTAAAGAATCCTTTCTCAACAAGTCACCGTAGTATCCATTCTTTTTTCTTGATCTGAGACAAAGTATCCATTCTTTACTTGATTGAATGTGTAACATGAAATTGGCATTTGTTCCTTGCTTCGCATTCTCATCCAATCCAATCTTGGCGGAGTAGAAATAATGTTCCTTGATCTCAACAAGCGCATCGAATCAGGAAACCGAAACTATGGCGAGATCTACAACGAAGGAGAATCGGAAGGAAGCTCAAGAAAGGGCTTCCTCTTCAACCAAGAAGAAAAAGAGAGAAGAAGAACCAGCTTCGGAAGTGGAGACAATCCTCCTCGAGAAACTCAAATCAGGCATCGATAGCAATCCCCCATGGAGATCCCTGTTCGACAGGTGCAAGTCCTTGCTGGATACAAAGCTGAAACCCTCCATGGAGCGGACAGCCAGGATTAGATTCAGGCGAAGAGTCCACCTCCTCAACAACCTCATGGCCAAGCACCACTCTGCCTTGGCCAGAATCGACGTCTTCTTCGCCTGCCAACTGAAACAGATCATGAACGACATCGCCGCCGACCCTACTGAACAACAACAACCAGGTGGAGAGAAGCGTTTGATTGAAGACCAAACGGAGAGAGTTCCGAGCAGAGCGACTCCGGTTGAGGTGGAGCCGCCGGGCTTCTTCGAGGAGGATCTGATGGCGGCCGAGAACCTGATGCTGTGTCGCGACTTCTCCCCGACGGAGCTGAGAATGGCCGGGATCTACGGACCGGAGGGAGTCGGCAAGACGACGTTGGCTCAGCTGGTGTTCCACAGCGACAAGGCCAGGTCTATGTTCCTGCCTCGGATATGGATTTGCTTGGAGAAAGACGACGCGAAAGAGAGCGCCGAGGCGTTTCTCACCAGGCGGATCCTTGTGGAGCTTGGATTCGACCGCGAATCGGCCAGCTCGGCGGGTCGGTCTGAGATCAAGTCGGCGTTGTTGGAGAAGAGGTACATAATCGTTCTGGACGGCGCATCGGAGGAGACCAGGGAATGGAACAAGGAGCTGATGGAGGTGCTCCGGGAGACGCTTCCGAAGGGGACGGGAGGGGTGGTGGTTGTGACGGGGAGGGCGGAGGAGGCGGTCAAGGAGATGGTGGGAGGCGGCGGCCTTCTTCACCGGCTGCTGCCGCTTGATAAGCCGGTGAAATGCTGGAAGGTGTACACGGTGGCGGCGGAGGAGCAGGGAAAGGAAGAGGCTTTGAATGAGTGTATGAGGGAGATGAAGAGGAAGAAGAAAGAAAGGGAGGAGAAGAAGAAGGCCGAAATGGCGGAGGAGGAGGAGGAGAAGAAGAAGAAGAACGCTGAAATGGAGGAGAAGCGGAAGGCGGATTCGGACGAGGAGATGGAGGCCGAATTGGAAGAGGAGAAGAAGCGCAAGGCCGAATTGGAGGAGGAGGAGGAGAAGCGCAAGGCCGATTTGGAATTGGAGGAGAAGACGAAGAAGGACTTGGACGAGATACACAAGGTGAAGAACGAAGTGGTGAAGAGGAGCGATGGCCTTCCATGGGCCTCCACACTGCTCGGCATCCTCAGGAGGGAGATCAAGGCCAGCCCCCCAGAATTGGAGGAGACGAAGAAGGAATTGGAGGACGAGATACACAAGGTGAAGAACGAAGTGGTGAAGAGGAGCGACGGCCTTCCATGGGCCTCCACTCTGCCCGGCATCCTCAGGAGGAAGATCAAGACCAAGCCCTCGCCTTCACAGCCATAGCCAAAGCCACCATCTATGCCCACTACTACTACTACTATGCCTGCCTAACAAATAACCCAATTTGATTGTTGCCTTCCTTCTTGTGTTGCTGCATGTTAAGCCTTTCTCACTCATGCGATTTTCTTGGTTTTAGGTAAATAAATTCTTCAACAACTTGTATCCGGTCTTACTACTACTACTTATAGAGGGATTTGATTTATTGACTCAAACTTGGATCCATCATGTACAATGTATTCTACAATAAGGATTAGGGGTTATTTGTTTAACATCTCTGCTCTTGTATACGTAACCTCTTATCATACAAGTTTATACAAACCATTTTTCTCTATATGGTATTTTTTTTTTCCCAATGGCAGCACATACCTATGATCGGTGATCTACAATCACCACACAATAGCTTCCGCCAGCCACCACGATTAGCACCACAAAATGCTTTCACTTTTAAAATAAATTTCTCCACTGCAAGCTAGATTCCGCTGTCAAAACAAACCCTCCTGTGAAGCAAGAGATCACCTTGGTACAACTCATACAAAATAGAATAGAGATCGCCTCCGAGCGACTCATACAATTAGCATGTCTTTAACTGGTCTGGCTCATATATTGATGCATGTATCGTTGATTGACGTAAATTTTTTTTTATCTAAGAGAGTATCCCAATCTATATATGCTTGTATATACAAGTCATAAGTTTTAAAATCATCGTATTAAGGGTCCATTTGGCATGAGAGTACGTTATTCCGCTACCCCCTGTTGGGCCTAGCTAGCAAAAAAGGCCAAATTCAAGTTGAGTGCAGCCCATTGGAGAAGCAACGTTCATCAACGATATCCGAAGGGGAAGGCGAAAATTATGGACAATTACACCATGGAAACGGAAAGCGAGATCTTCGGGATTAATGGGGCAATAGCCAACGGTCAATTTTGGGAAGTCAACTTATAAAAGGAAGGGTGGTAGAAGAAGACACGATTTTCACTCGATAACTTATGCCCATAATACTCACATTCTAGCATATCTCTCATCCGATTATAGCATATCACTGAGTTCTTGTAATCAAGCTGAAGTTTTTGTCACGAAGAACAAGCCACACGCTTAATCCAGAGCAATCTCATATTTCTTCAACCATATCTCTTGTGCATTCGTTAATTTCTCTTAATCTTTATTTCGTTTGTAGCTTGTAACCTGTTGTGACGACTTTGTGACTAGAATCCCCGCATTATAGCGAATAACACGTTTACGTGGTTAATTCGCCGAAAACAATTGGCGCCCACCGTGGGGCTCTAGCCAAAAAAAGAAGTCACGCCGGAGCAAGTTACGAAATCCTCACAAGCATGGACGGAACCCTTAGCTAAATGGGAGATCTTGAGCCAATCAACAACCAAGTCAGAGAGAATGATGACGGTGACAATCGCAACACTAACAACGGTAGCCGCGAAGTGCCTGCTAAGAGACTCGTGAACACCGATGGCAACTCCGACCAGCAGGGAGACGAATCCAGCACCATCGCGGAACTCCGCACGACTATGCTAGCTCTTCAGAAAGAGTTGGAGAGTCAAAAGGAGGCTAATGCTAAGTTTACTGAGATCTATGGAAAGCAAATTGAATCTCTTACTAATGAACGTAATTTGCTTCGATCTCAGGTACAGTCAGCCCCAGCTAACCATCGCAGGACTGACGTGTTAAACGATGTCGCTAGGTGGTTGGACATGGACGACCCAAGCCTTGTCACCCCTCACGATGCCGGCCCGTCAACAGGTAATCAGGTAAATGGTAACACGTCAAGGGCCACTAGGGAGGATACTGAGGTTGTCCAATTAAGGAAACGCCTTAGGGCCCTGTAGGACTGAATTACTCAGGTCCCAAGAGCGCCTCAACCAATCGCAGTAGAAAGGAGAGACGGTTATACTGACTCCCCCTTTGTACCCGCTATTGCGAGAGTTGACATATCCCGAAAGTATCATGTCCTAGAGGTACCAAAATATGAAGGGACTACCGATCCCGACCAACATATTTCAGCTTTCAAACAAGCCATGAACATTAGTATTGTGCCTTTTGAAATGAAAGAAATTGTTATGTGTCGATGGTTCGGGAACACGTTATCTGGTCCCGCACTAAACTGGCACTCTTATTTACCACTTGGAAGTATCTCATCTTTTGTTGAGTTGGTTGATAAGTTCAGGATCAGGTTCGCAAGCAGCCGACATGCCAAGAAGCGGTCAAGCGACTTGTATCGGCTCACTCAAAAGCCGCGAGAGTCCTTGAAGGCATTCCTCAATTGCTACAACGAGGAACTTGTAACCATCGAAGGATGCGACACAGCCACTGCTGTGGAAGCGTTTCGACGGGGTATATCATCCCGTAACCCGGAGTTGTATCGTGAGCTAACAAAATATCCTTGTTCGAACCTTGATGAGGAGCAGGTTAAGGCGCGCACGTTCGACTAGAGGAGGATGACTTCTTTGTAGAGAAGGGAGCGAGTCCCCATCGGAATGATCGAAGGCAGGGTAAGCGAGAAATGCGATATGTCCCGTAGCCCCCTGCAGTTCATCATTCACCACACGCCTAACCAACCATCAACACGACGTATGCGAGGCAAGACAAAAGGAGTGAGAACGCCCAATTGCCTCCCGAGTTGTCTCACTACAACTTCCGAGTAAGCACAACTGAGATCGTCCGGACCTTAAGCACGATCGGGGACGCCGTCAAGTGGCCATGAAAGAAGGATGTACCCACACACCGAAAAGATGAATCAAGATGGTGTGACTTCCACTTCGATCACGGCCACCGAACCGATGAAGGCATCGCGTTAAGAAAGGAGGTGGTCGAGCTGTTGAAGAAAGGACACCTCAAGGAGTTGACTTTGGAGCACAAAAGAGAGTAGTTAGCTCGTAACAGAGAGAAAGCCAACTTGCCTACATCCACTAAGCATACCGGAGTGATTAACGTCATCACCGGGGGATCGGAGATCTGCGGCATCACTTATTCTTTAGCCAAGAGGATTGCAAGGGAAACCAGACGAGAAAGCCCTAAAGCGCCCTCGCGTGCTAGTCATGCCGTCATGCCAATTACCTTCGACGACGTCGAAGAAGAGAAAGCCCATCATGATTGTTTAATAATTTCCTTAACAATAGCTAATTGCCTTATTGAGTGTAATATGTGATATTAGATGAGGATATTTTTATAATTTTATAGAGAAAAGTGGTAAAGTTGATGGAAAAGTTGAATATTAAGGGTATTATTTGAGATTGAGTAGGGGTATTATTGTAAGAAAAATTGGATGAAAATGGAAAGATTGAGAGATGTACAATCTTATTGAAACGTCGAAAAAGGAAAGGCGGTCAAACTTTCAAAGACGGAGGGAGTACTATACTTCAATACAAGAACAAGCTGCAACTTTATGCTTATGAGAAAACCAACTAATAAGTTATTTGGCACAAAAGTACATGACAAAGTCATGCTAAAATTGGCAATCATGTAGATTAGATGCTACTAGCAGCCACTTCTCACTCGAAGGCTTGAGAGTGAGTTCCGCCAAGAAATATTGGAGGGTGGCGAGATCTTTGAGAGAAAAGTCACGATTCAAACATCCGATGAAGTCCTCAATAAGGTGGTTCAGTGGTTGGACCCAGTAATGATAAGAGTGTCAACAAACTCCAATGCATAAACAATAAATTTTTATAAGGTTAACCTTATAACCTTCTTTCCCAACCCCAACCGGTGCAATCCAATACACATGCTCGAGGCTTGAGTTACTTTCTAGGAGGATCCTAAACACAACTCGAGAGAAAGTAAGAATTTTCCCACTCGAACCAGGTTTTGAGAAGACAACAAGACAAGAGTCGAAGATTACTAATGTGCCATTACCTTAGAGACTTAATCCATGAATATAATCTAATTTAGCTTGTTGAAAGATACATGATTATCCAAAATCATCTAACATAATTCCAAAATGCGATGTCCTCACAAGGAAGGATGATTGACTTACAAGATCTGAGTACCGAACTACGGTTGAGATACAAAAGAGTTACAAATGAAAGACTTAAATGTATATCATAAGCTCTTTAGCTTGGAAGAATAGAGAAGCGGCTAACTACTCTTCAAGGACAACATGCGGGTCAGGTCGGTACATTTTGTCCAAATGATGTCTATGACATACGAATGTCATTGGTGCCTTTCCCTCGTTCTTCACAACAGACAGCTTAGAAGCGATCAAGGTGGACCCCCCTAGATGGGATTTGATTACTCTTAGCAACAAACGTTGACCTAGACTGATTTTCCCCTTCCTTATTCCAACGACAATAAAGCAAACATGTCCCTCCTTTCCACAATTGAAACAAGTTTTCTTGGGTTTAGTATGGTCTTTGTTAATGTGGCCGTGTTCACCACAGTTGTGGCAAACTACCGAGTCTTTCTTCTACCCAGACTCATTAGAGGAGTCAGTCATGTATGATTCAAATTTGTCTTTCTTTGACCATCCAAACGTTTTGGCAATGCATACCGCTTGGATCCTCCTTAACTCTAATGGTGAGATTCTCGTCCACCATTGCAGTGACCAAAAGCGAAACCACAATGGCAGGCCGATCGTTCGAGACCGCGGGTTTAGCCCAGAAGACATTGCTCCTTCTCAGGAGCAAAACCGTGATTGCATGCACATCAACAATGACTGCGCTGGCCTAGGAGATATTGCTCTCTCTCAGCACGAAAACCGCGACTATGGTCCGTGCAGACACAATTGCAGTTACTCGTATTCCTACGCATAAGGATTTCGGCATTTGAAAATTCATGTATATAGAACTCTTTTTTTCACGTGGTTTTGACGAGGCACTTGGATTTTTTGTTATCCGTTTATTAGTTTTTTTCCATAGGATCATAATATTCACGTGTATATATATTAATAAAAATCATTAGATTCAGTCTTACATTAAAAAAAAAAAGGTCCAACGCTAATTCATTGTATTAAAGGGTTTCTACATGCGCTTGTCGCATCAGCTCACTGTTGAGCACTCATGGTAGTACTATGAGGTCTTTGGCCGTTTTTGTATGGGGTTTTTGTTTTTTTTATGTTATCAAAAAATAAAAATAAACTATCGTTTTTGTTTTCTTGAGCCCATTCATCTAACTATAATTTACCCTTCATATAAGTGTTTCCAGCTGAAGTCCAATTCCTTAGAAAAGGCCGGTGGTAGACCCCAAAATCCGGCCCAACCCAGCCCACGTACAAATCACGTCGGATTTTTTTAGTAGAACCGCCCAAACCGGATTTGAAACGGCATGACTCCAACCATTATTAATTTATAACTAAAAATTCAGTCCAACAACAACAATCTCTCTCTCTATATATAACATTACAAACTTTGGTCCAACATACTCCTCATGCCCACATTACACAACATACTCTGTAGTCTGTCCACGAACTCAACTCAAGAACACAAACTCTCTAGCCATGGCCCTCTCACGCGCCACCCACGCGCTCCTCCTGGCCCTCATGGCGACCGTCGTGGCCTCGCAGAGCCCTGCCGGCGCACCTAGCAGCACCATGATGTCCATGCCACCCATGGCCACGTCACCCTCGCCCATGGCCACGTCACCACCGACCGAGTCTCCGGTCGCCTCTCCGCCTTCCCCTCCTACCTCCCCGGCTTCATCGCCCATGACTCCGGGCATGGCGATGACTCCGGGGATGGCGATGACGCCGGGGATGTCCATGGCGCCGGGCATGTCGTCGGTGAGCCCGGCGCCGTCGACGTCCGGTGGTGTTGGTGTGGTCACATGCAGCGTTGGTTTCCATTTGGTGCCTGCATTGCTGGCCGGAGTTGCGCTCTTGGCCTAATTATTAGAGGAGTCGTTAGTAATAGGTAATTTAATAAAAACCACTCGTTAATTGAATTACTGTTTGTCAAATTTAGGTAACTTTTGTGTCCTTGATGCATTGCTTGGTGTGGTTGTGTAATTTAATTTGAACAGTTTTTTTTTTTTTTTTTTCAATAATTGACTTCCAGCTTTAGACTGTTCTGTATTTGCTTGGAAGTAGATTATGGACATAATCGATCACTTGTTGTTATAATAATTTATGGAGTCTGCACTTCTTTGTTTATCCCATCTGAATGTATAAGTTTTATTGGTAATGACTAATGAGCCATTTTTATGTTCAATCAGTATTTATAGTTTTCATGTTCTTTAAAATGTATAATTGTACTAGACCATTTGGCTTACGTAGTTACATACATAAATGTACCATGGGATTTTTGGAGATTAATATGCTTACTTTATTAAAGTTATACTACATAGGAAAATAATAATATCGTTAATGCAGAAAGTATTATAGTGGTCAAAAGGGTTTTTATGGTCCATTATCATTTAGTTCAAATATATCGAGAATCGAGTTCTAACAACATCGTTTATATGTAACACTTTACACAAAAACACCTTAGAAGTTGTGATTGATTAATTTAAACCACCTAGATATCGTCATCTTGCTACACCATTTCACAAACTATAATTACGCCTACCTCAACTATAATATGGTTGAAGTTGAAAAAAAAAAACAGCTAATACGACTGGCTTTTTATGTTTGAAACCCATGTTCTCATTTAATTTAGGGAACACACATTTAAGTATAGTACAAGATGTTGTAGCAAGTAGCCAACTTTTCTTATAGAGACCATCCTACATTCCTTACATTTTCATTTTTTTGTACATGAATTCATATACTTTTATTAACTTTCATATTTTTTATTTTTTTTAACTTTAAAAAATCTTGGAGGGTGTTGTTGATGAAGTGATAGGCCAGCCTTGTGTAGTCACAAGATCACACAAGAAGAAAGTGATATATTCACATGGCCTAGCCTGTAAGGTGTAGGCCCAATTTATGACGCATTTGTAAGTGGCTTGAGAATATTGTGAAAATATATAAGAATTTTTTTATATTTTGTGTTGACAAAGAAAAGATAATTTTTTTAAAAAAAGATTAAGGCTACGTTCTGTAGTACTTAAAGGGTACTTATGAAAATTTAACGAAAAAAATAAGCCCATGCATATATGTGTTCGGCAAAACTAGTTTATCATAGCTCATAAAAGCTTAAATTTGTCAAAAACATAATGAGTCTATATAACATTATGAGAGTTTGTTTCAGCTTCAACATTAACTATTACTGTATAACTTCGGTTTCAACTCATATAAGTATATAGTTTGCCGATCGGAGCTTAAGTCAAACCACGGTTAAGGCAGGTTGAGTCTTAGATTGTAAATTTTGAAACGTCAAGATTCTTTGGTATAGCTTTTGATTTTAACAGGTCCAGGTAAAAAGAATCAATTCTTAGCTTAGAAGAGGTGTAAAAAAGATTCTCAATACAAACAAATAAAATGGTACAATTATTCTCTTTATTTTCAACTTGTCATCAAGAGTGCCACTCAAAAGGCATTGCATTGGATTCCATTTGTGATAAGATTGGGAATTTAACATGGCCAAGTGTTTCTCAATCCAATATCTACATTTCAATTTTCTTTTGTGATTTCTCCAAGTGTCATCTTTCCATCAAAAAGATAATTCTCCAGGCATGTGGCTTAGGCTTAATTGAATGTTGATTGCTTGAGGTTATGCTTTACAAAGCATGTTTCATATAATATAACATCAATAGTTTTAAGTGTCATTCCGATATCCAGATTATCATGCACTACGTACCAAATATTAGTTTATTTGTTCGGTCATTAAGGAGGCAGACCATTACAATGAAGAAGAAAGGATTTTTCAACTCGCTACCTAATAATTGCAAACCTTGTCACCCATCACCTATCAGTTAGGCTAATGAGACTTGACCATGTTCTCGTATTGCATTTTAAAAATCTTCATTAATGCATGACATTCAAACATAGCCAAAGTGCTTAACCATCGTAGCCTCCACAATAGAGAATAGGCTGAACAGGAAGGGAGATCTCTCCTTTCACCCCTGCATCCACAATGGACACTAACTTCATTTTTTAACATTAAAAAAAATGTAAAAGTCAGGAAAAGTCAGAAAATGTGGCAGGGAGATTTAGGTTTGCAAACAAAATATTGCTACCGTAAGAATAGTAATCTGACACTCTTTCCTATAAAAAAATCTGATGTGACCCTCTTTCTTTTTCAATTTTTAAAATTAAAAAACAAAACTCGCATACTTTGGTCTCCACTTCAATTCAATTGCATTATAAGAAATCGATAAATAGATTTCTCTATTGTAGACAAAATGTAGAGAAATTTCTTAATCTTATGTAGAGGAGAAAGAAAGTAAATAAAGTAACTTAAGAAATCCATTCCACACTCCCCATTGTGGATGCTCTTATTTTTTGCAAAACAAATTTATTATGTACTTCTATCTGATTTGTCAGACTTCTTCTCTTTTGTGTTGGTTAATTCTCAATTATGGATGCTCTAAATCCAGTAATAGCAAATGCAAAACATAAACACCACACCAACCAAAATGAGGATGCACTTACTTATAGAATGTGTGCACAAACAATAATTGTACTCCTCCTCCATTGATAGTGATAGTGATGATAGCTAATAATCTAGTAGTACTCTCAATTTTGAGCCACACAAGGCCTCAGAAGTCAGAAGAATATCTCAAAACTTTGTAAATTCCATAGACATTTTCTAAGCATTCTACATACCATAGCAGTAGCACCCTTGAGTCTCATTTATTTCCTTTCAAGAATATAATGTCTCATTGATTAATAATATATATCAATGCTATATATGCTAATATCATATGACATGTGGTTTCCATTAATAACTAGGTGAGCTCTCATACCCATACACAAGTTGTTTATAATTCTAAATAAAGATTGTGCATGACCCACGAAACAGATCATGCAACACATATAGAGAAAAGATCAAGTACTTTCAACCTAACTCAAAACAACCCAGCCTTACATTGTGTAGAAACTCTCACTTCATATTTCACCATACAAGGACTACCTCAAATGATGCAAAATAACCGAAATGATAACACCATTATAAGTCATGGGTAAAACGAGCACTGGCGAAAGACGCAAGGGGACCATATAAGCAATAGACATGGACAAAGGAAAGGGAGTGGGGATGTTGGAAACCATATTCTTCTGCCGAGGAACATGTGAAAACACCACTATTGTAAGGACCCATGGCCAACCACAACTATTAATATCGTCCCCAAGAGAACAAAGAAACTACATAACAAGAATGCGGTGTCCTATTGTATGTAAGTCCAGATCCAAATATCTCATTTTGGCATTGACACTAGGGAATAAGGATGAATACAGCAACAGGCATTAGTAACTGAAGCTGACATGGTTTAAGGAAACAAAGTCCATTTCCTGACTACTCGTGATTAGCGGCAAGTCAATAGGTTTTCCAGGAAAGAACATTAAGTGAATCATCAGATTTCTGATCTTCAATTGACAGATTACATATGATAATAAGAAAGTTATATGGATTGCAAATGCTCAACATTGATAGCTTTTCACACGGCAGAAATGGGAATAAAGGGCTTCCATCTAAATTTTCAAGATTGCAAAGCTCTATAGACACTGAATTACCTCATGTGCCCATTAAATACTGATCATCATCAGGTCAATAGAACAATATCAGCTTCATAAACTCATTTACTAGAGGGTCTTCCAAATGCACATTTTGGAGTACTCTCCTCTAACAAGTACATAGCCTGCAGTCCTGCACAGAACTGGAGATTTAGGATTCTAGAGAAAGCCGAAGGATGAAAATGACATGATTGAAGATCTTGAATCTTAGATGTAAATCTCATTATAACATACCTGATCACTGAGTTACTCAACACCCTCTTTATCTTCTCTTTTGCTTTTTTTGGTGCTCAGAGCAGTCACTGCAGCTTGATGTAGAATTAGTAGAATGCTTCGAATGAAATCTGTGTGGAGAAATCTTTAGGTCTTCCACTAATATACGTCGAAGTTTCTCATTCTCCTCCAGAAGCTCCTCAATGATTAGTTCATGCTTGAGCACCTATGGAAAGTGATAACTCTGTTAAGGATAAGAGAATCATATATGCATAGCGGGAATGAGATTAATCAGGGTGCATCATGCTTTACTAAACATGCACGACTTTGTTTCTTGATTCGTTATATAACCTTTCTTACTCATAAATACTCTGAAATGTGTGAAAAGTACACATTTCAAGTTATTCATAAGTAATAAAGTTCTTACAATGAATCAAGGAACAATGCCTTAATCGCTTGCAATCGACCAATTAAATCATGGATCCAGTTCCCCCAGCCTACATTAAGTATCAGCATAGCTATGTGATACATGGCATCATTTCCTAAGCTTGAACATGACTTTCTCTTTCCATTAAAAACCATATGCCCAAAGTAGCAAGTACAGGGTAAGAAATTACCAGATGAAGCATTCTGTTTTCAGACTTCATTTGCCCATCCTGCACGACATTTGAAAGAATTTTCACTTGAAATTAATTGGATTACCAAGTCCTCTCAGAAGTAATAAAAGCTCAACATCTAAAATGAGTACCAGTATTGAGTTAATTACAGAGAGGTGCAAAGTAAGCTCGATATTAACTTTAAAATACACAAAAACAAATAACTTTCCACTAATCTTAATGGCATATTCTTATGTACAATGTCATTCAAAGGATTAAGCGTTACAAATTCCTCATTAGTGAGAGGGATGCTGTAACTTAAGTTCAGCACAACAAATTCAGTGTCAATCTAGTACTCAATGGTCCCGATCTATCCAATATCACTCGTATTTAAGGAATATCTCAATTTTCAAATTTCCAAACTATACCCCTTAGCTCAAAAAGTAAGTAGAAATAAGAAAAATGTCACAGCAATGATACTTCAGAATAGCAACAATAAATGTAGACTGAGCATCTCTTACATCAATTTCATTCGGCAAGCTATTTCCTTGCAGAGCTGGGTCCTGCAGGAACCTTCTAATGACTTTTTCAGTGTGGTTACTCAAGGACGGTTTAGCAACCACGACGTCACCTTGTGATTGAATGCCTTCATCAGATAAGCCCTTGCTCACATTCTTATTATTTCCCAGAATGCGATGGATTGGATTTTCTGCCCCCATGTACTGCATCATATTTACTTTCGGGAAAGGAGGGTTTTGAATCATCGTGCTTGTTCGACTTAGCACGGATTTTGAGAGGATAGGTTGACCAAAATTCTGATACACACCAACCTTGGTCATCATTTTTGCCACGGATTGCTAGCAATTCAACAAATAAAAAAAGATTAGATCCATTGTCGTCTGAAATATATCCAGAAGAGGAATACAGAAAAGGTTACACATACAACAAGGTATAGCTGAAATTGATGCACCACTCCAGGTTTCATAGCAAGACCTATTAGACAAACTCATATGTTAGTAATTCAGCAAAGGGATAGCCCAAACACTATACATTTAATAGCATGAAACACCTGCACAGGAAAAACAGAAGCAAGTTCCCTTCTTTTTTTCAGCGAGAGGTTACATTGTATCAAATTCTTACACATCCTAAGCAAGATAAACTTCAAATAGATTGAGCCTCGTTTGAATGTGGGTGAATTTCAGTTAAATTTTACAACAATATGTTCAATAAATATCAAAAAAATGTTCAAAGCAGGTAGAATAGATCAGTTTGTGCTAAATAACCACATTGATTTTCAATTTGATCTTCTGTAAAGGTTGTAGTCCAATAGTACACCCAGGTGTCATTATACAAGAGCTTAGCACTTTCACCTGTTTTCTCCCTTTCTACCCTTTTATAACTTACCAAGGAACAAACACAGACAATTTTCACCATATTTTTTCCACCGTCATTTATCTTCCCATGCACATCATAAGACACTAAGGCAGTATATAGTGTTGGTAGAAAGCAGTAATACATGAAAGTATGTCTAATAAAAGTTAACTCTCATTTCTCACAAGGGAAGAATGATATACCAGTTCCAAAACCAACCCCATGTCCTAAGCCTGCGTCAATGTTCTTGGCTCCAATCTTCTTTAACTGAAAGTATGAAAACATGGAACATTAACGATAATACACATAAATAAGAATGATGACACAATTGATAGAAGACCATATTTGACAAAAGATCAAGGAAGAATATCATCATACAGAGGCATTCACATGTCTGCCAATACCAGAAAGGGGATGTGTTGGACTACCGCCACCACTTGTGACTTTATTCAACACAGGAATTGTACCTGGGACAAGAAAAAAAGCATTCCATTGATCAAAGCATGGAGATTCCATACCGACACGATTTCTCAAATTTGGAAAACTACATCAATCAAGAAATGTACAAAACATTTTAGTAGCAACATAACATCAACTTATATGTGTGCAATGGCACCCAGCATGAGACTAGGCGGGTGCTAGTAACCCCGGACACTCACATAAATCCATAACAGGAAGAAGTTCCTTAACGCAAAGAATAATACCCAGATAAAGACTGCCATGATATGAACACATATTTTGTTGTAGTACTTGTAGTACTGTAGTATCAAAAAATCATGTATAGAGGTGAAAGGGTCCGAAAATGCAACTATATTTCAATTCTTGAGATGATCTAGTACCTAGTTGATCTGAATTTTCAAATTTACCAAACAGTATACACGTCACAGATTGGAAACAAACAAGCATCTAAACATCCCATATAGGCAATGATTAATTTAACAAAAAAATACCCCAATATGCCAGAAGGGTAAATGACTATCAAACTTTAGGCAGCTCTAATTTTTCCCCAAAAGAACCACTGGTTAAACTTATAATTGTAAGAATTACCTTTGAAACTGATTAGTTCTAAGGCAATCAATTTCACCCAAACATCAAACACAAACCCTATTCCAATGATGAGATTAAATAACACCCAGAATGCAACAGAGCCGAGAGAACAAATACCGGGGTTTTCAGCAGTCAGTTTTTGTGGGTTTTTCCCGTCTTTCTTTGGCCTGAACAAACCACCGAAATCCATATTTGCACACAAAATATCTTATTACACAAAACAACACCAAAAAAGAAATACCAGGAACTGAGAAGAAGAAGAAGAAGGACTGAAAATCTGATACCTAAATTTAAGGGCCAAACAATGGCGATACCAAGACCAAAACGGAGTACAAAGCCGGCAAATACTTAACCCACTTTGAAGGCAAATGGATTCTCTATTTGACATCCTTTCGTCGGAAGTCTCCGTTTCCGTTGCATCTTGAATTACACTGATTAGAGAAGTGGGAGAAAGTTGTAAGCAAAAGAAGCTTCAATTCGGTTGCTTTCTAGTGTGGGGATTGGGATTTCCCCCGATCGACATGGACGGTCTCGAGTTTGTTGTTGGAGTGATCATTGGATCAAACATTGCCCTAAGATACGGTCAACGTAGCGCGAGACCAATACAATTAGGTTATTTGTATTGAAAAATCTTGAAGGATTTGGCTATATGGTATTTGGAAAATGCCATATACCATGAAAATACCACAATATGTCAAATTTTCGCTGACCGTTGACCGGCGTTGACCGGCCGTTGACCGGCGTTGAATGTCAGCAATTGTCACCACAAAGTGACACTATTCACACCAAATTGTCACCACAAAGTGACAATATTCACACCTAATTGTCACTTCAAAGTGACAATATTCACACTTAATTGTCACCACTAGTGACAATATTCATATTAATTGTCAACAAAAGTGACAATATTCACACATAATTGTCAACACAAATGACAATATTCACACATAATTGTCAACACAAATGACAATATTCACACCTAATTGTCAACACAAGTGACAATATTCACACCTAATTGTCACCACAAGTGACAATATTCACACCTAATTGTCAACACATGACAATATTCACACTAACTGTCACCACAAGTGACAATATTCACACCTAATTGTCAACAAAGTGACAATATTCACACCTAATTATCAACGCAAGTGACAATATTCACACCTAATTGTCCTCGCAAGTGACAATATTCACACCTAATTGTCATCACAAGTGACAATATTCACACCTAATTGTTACCACAAGTGACACCTAATTGTCATCACAAGTGACAATATTCACTCCTAATTGTTATCACAAGTGACACCTAATTGTCATCACAAGTGACAATATTCAACAATTAACTAAAGATTATAATAATCACACCGAATAATTATAACTAAAACAAGACTTATGCACACAAATCCAAATTATCACACAAGTGACAATATATATCATCACCAATGTTATCAAAGGATCTTTTTGATAACACCTAATTGTCATCACAATCACAAGTGACAATATTTAAACTTATCACACAAACTCTAAATTATCATCACAAGTGATAATATTTTAATTTATGCACACAAACTCTAAATTATCATCACAAGTGATAATAAATGTCATCACTTAACAAAACATGAAGGTTAAAGTAATTGGTAACATCACCAATATTAAGTATATATGGAAGAAGTAATTACAACTACAATATAATAAACAATGTAACATCATGCAACAAAAAGTTGTAGGAAGAAAACTTAAGTGGGAGACCATCCACAAACGTAGCTATAGTGCATCATGAACAAAAGCAATCTCATTCCCCCTCCTCACAAAGGAAACCGATCAAACTAGTTAAATGTGGTTTCAATTAAGATGCTGATGCGATATACTAGATCTAACACCTCCATTTTGAAATTCACATAATGCATAACAGATCAACGAAAATCATGACTTTCCCTTCTTCTACTGGAACCAAATTCAGCCGCATTTAATGTTCATGATTCATGAGTGCTTGCAGGCATCAGATTTCGGCAAAATCAAACAATTTCAAAATCAAACACACAAATGCCAAAATCCAAGTTACTAGATCGATCCATCAATTGAATGAGCTTCAAGTAAATCGTAAGGCTAGCGTACCAGATCGGTGTGAGGCCAGCTCAGGGGGCGAGCAGAGACCAGGCTTCCAAGTGCGCAGGCGCGCCGCCGTCAAATCCCGCGTCTAGTCCATCGCCTGTCGCTTCACCGATCTCACGACCACGGACGCGTTGAGACAAGCCGATCGTCAACGACGTTTCCCGAGTTTCTCAGTTGTTTGCTTTCTTCTCCATTCTCCGACGCCGATCGATCGAAATCGGAGGTGATTGCGAGCGGGATGGTGGATTTCTAGCCATCTGATTTGTCGCTTTCGCCGGTAAGATGGGAGAAAAGGAAAACGAGAGAAACGACGAGGGTGAGTAGGAGGAGAGAGAATCAGCGTTGAACGAGAAGACGGCGGACGAGAAGAGGGGAGAGAAATTTCCAGGGGCGTGCCTGGTTTTTATTTTTATTTTATTTTATTTTTTTTGCTATCTTTGCAAATAGCGTATCTTATGGCCATAAGGGTAAATCCCCCATCATTCCTGCCGCGTGGTTTAATTTTGTCAAAAATCTTATACGTATAAGCTACGAGTACAACATTTCAAATATTATGTTCATACAATCAATAAAAAAAAATCGTTAATTCCATATGTTTTTCTTATACTAGTAAAAAAGTATTGGATTATGATCTACTTTACTATATCGTTTTAAATGGGCTCTAAAGTCTAAACTATGAATTCTTTACCTCTTTGGTCCTTTTATCATAAAGAACTAGTTTAACCCCCGTGATTATAAACCCAATTTAATATAAATACGATTTAGTAAATAGTATTATTTAATAAAGATTAAGATAAAACCGGTAAATACAATTATGAGTTTTTTTTTATAATTTTGAAAAAGTCCAAATTTTAAAAAATAAATAATTAGATTATATCTATATTTCCTTTTTTAACGATAAAGATCATGTTTTATTAAATAATAATATACAGATATGTATATATTAGATAGATCTTCCTATTAGTGATAGATCTTACTAGGTGTTATATCTTAAATTATATCTTTTTATAGATATCTTCCTATATGTTTTTTAAAATTATCAAATCATATATATTTATCTTTCTATTGTGATTAGTGTTTTTTTATATGCGCAAGTGTCCGGTTGATTATCTACTATAATAATATAGTATAAAGCGGAACCCAAGTCTTTGTTAAAATTTGCGCCACATCATCAACCCTGAATAAAAAATGATTTTATTTTTTGCATTGATTTTCAAAAAATAACTTATATATCTTCTTGATATCTTATCCAATTTCCTTATGTATACTTAATATCTTACTCAATTATATATCCTTATACGAATAAGGAAATTCAAGTGATTTTCTTTTATATTCTTTAAAAAAATTCTTATTAATTAGTATGCATTTTTGTCATTATTGAATCTTGAAGAATAGTGAAAAAAATTCACATGTGTCAATAGTATATTCATAATAATATAAATTTGAAAATTTGAATAGAACTATTTTAGAATTAAAATTGTATGAATAAAAGTACATATATAGGTCAATAGGTTCGGACTTTGATCTATCGGATTTTGATTATAAGTTCCCGAATTAAAAGCGTATTTGTATCAAAATTCGATCTCAAATCGGTTAATTCGGTTTTATATTTACATTACCCGTACATGGTACGGGGTTTGTACTAGTTTTAATAAAGATATGACACGTGGCGCAATTTTCTGTGAAGAATTTGTCTCCGCTTTATACTGTAGACAGTATAGATTAATATGCATGTTCATGTTATGCTTACGGGAGGGTCGTTCAAAAAGAAACTCTCGAAAGTGAGTCATTTAATGAAATTAACTTGAACAAGCGTGTTTTTGGAGAAAGTACAAATAAAACATGAGAACAATTGATTTAATTTATTAGACGATTCCACTTATAAGAGCGTATGTACAATGATGAGTGGTTAGAATTCGGGCTTGCGCGAACGGTGGTTCATCGAGCCAAAACCAACTAAATGAAAATGAGATTAGAAAGGAGAGAGCGAATATGATGAAAATGAGAATGAGGTTGAGTTGTGGATGAAGAATGAATGTTGGGAGAAGATGTCATATAATAATATTAACGGTATTCTAATGTTTGTATTAAGAAAAGAATCTATAACGCAAAAAAATTAATTGCTCGGGAATCTATTTAGAACGACATAAAATTTAAGGACCAATATGAAAGATATTACAATCTTTAGGGAACTCATTTAGAACAATGTAAAGTTTACTAACCAATATTAAAATATCTCAAAATTTAAGGACTAATGGATTAATTTACTCCTTTATTGGATAATTAAAAATCACGAATACTCCATGATCGATAATTTTGCTGTCAATTTAACCCAAGAAATCCTTTTTCTTAAACACTAGTTGGACCTGTCGTGCCATGCACGACTTCTATTTTTAAATCTATTTTTTGATATATAATTATATAGAATATTAATATAATTCACGTACCCTGCACGGGATTAGTATTAAAATTTTGCTCAAACATTTTTTCATATACCTTAAATATTTTGTGATAATCAAGTTTAATTTAACATTAAAATGTGATAATAAATAGGAAAAAAATATTATTTAGTCGGTTTTTATAATAATTTATTGGATTTAGTTAATGTGTGTCCATGGATACATATTAGTAAACTAATGATTTTAAATATATTCCAATTTTTTTCACCCATTTTAATAATCATTTAATATAATAAACTAAAGTTATAGAAAAATGAAAGAGCACATTATAAAAATATTTAATTTGGAAAGTAAATCATAAAAAAATAAGTCGTAAGTCTTGTAAAAAAATCTTAAATAATTCTAGAAAATTAAAACTATGATAAAAAAATGGATATATGGTGTAATATAGTGATTAAACCTAAACAAAATATACATATGGTTTAATTCTAGATTTTTTTAGTAATTAGCTATTTAAATGTGGTTCCAAATATACTTTCAGATTTTGATTACTTTTTTTTGGTTGAAAAAGATTTTGATTACTAAAGATTGTGATTACTAACTACAAATATACTTATCATTAAAAAAAAGCAAGATAAAAGAATGTTTTTTTTGATGTAGGAATTTTTTTTGTTTCCATTTATACTTTAGGGAAAATATAAAATATAAATGGAAACTATAGATATGGTAAAAAAAGATAAGATTTGGATTTTACCAAGATATACTATTACTAAAAATATTTTTGTGATATTTGACTAAAAAAATATTTTCGGAATACCCTTAATAAAATCCAAATATACCTATAATAAAAAAAACAAACTTTCAAGATAACAATTCGGTAAAATTTCTTGCTAAATAGGAACAACTACAAAATCATGGATACTTATTTTGCTAGATAGTTCCAACTACAAAATCATGGATACTTATTTTTTAAGATTTTGTTACTATATTCATGCTTAGAATTAGGAGGAGGTTAGTAGTAGTATCGAAAACAATTTCAACCAAAAAAAGTAGTATTTAAAAAAAAGGAGGTTAAGAAGATTTGGTTGTTATATAGTAGATTATATGTATAATTTGTTTTAAAAAAATGCGGATTTGGTATAAAATAAATGGAGAAGATGTTTTTTATTATTATCTAACTTTTTAATGATGATTTATCATTATCTAAAATATTAAATATCGAAAATTCAATATCAAAATTTTAAAAAAAGGAAACAAATTTCTATATCAAGTTTCTATAAAATAATTTCCTTATACCTCATCAATGGTCACGGATTCTTGCCATCAAATCTTGTTACATAATCGGGTTTAATTTTTTTATATATTATTTTAAGTAGTTATCTAAAATATTAGATATCGAATTTTCTATATAAAAGTTTTTTAAAAAAGAAAAAAATAATAAAAAATAAAGATTTTGTATGTAAGATACTTGACAATAGTATAACTTACTTTCAAAATTTTAATTAGTTAAACCAATGGATAGGAAAAGATGTAGAAGAAATGGTAGAAACATTTGTATTCCGATAAAAAATAATTTTGTAATTATGAGTGACATATTTGTATTTTGGTTCGTAAAGTCCAAGTCCGAAATTTGAGATAGAAAATGTTTTTCCCTCAGAGAGTTCGGAGAAATTGTCAATGAAAGACTCCTTAATAACAGCATAGATTTTATCACCCTGTAAAAATCAAAACGTTAGCACAAGTATATTATAAAGTATACTGCAAAAAAAAAATTGCCCTAAAATATAAGAAATTATACCTTTTCGTCCATTAAGATAAGGTTTGTGGTAACATATTTAGTGTCATCGTCCTTTTCGTCCATTCATGGTATGTCTGCATACAAAACACAACATAACAAATTAAAAATCAAATTAAGTTATTGGTACACATGAAATTTTGAAAAGGGAGCAATGAAATACAAAGACAAATACGACATACTTGGAGGATGAAGAACGCAAGATAGCTCTCGGTGCTGTACGACTTGTATGGGAGCAAGACCCTATTTATAAATTTTAGGAGACATGCGTGATTCACGTACAATTCGGTTAGATTTAAGATCGTAGCAGATCGTAGCAATTTGAAAGGAAAAATTGGGCCAGCTAATTGGAAAAATTGAAGATTTTCTTAAATTGTTTAATTAAGTAAAATCAGTTAGTATATTTAGCTGACGTGTGATTGGTAATTTTGAATTGTTTAAATCTAATTAAGTGCAAAAAATCATTGATTGCTGCATGTACGGAATCATATCCAAAAAAGGTAGGAAATTGAAGATTTTCTTAAATTGTTTAATTAAGCAAAATCAGTTAGGATATTTAGCTGAAGTGAGATCGGTAATTTTGAATGCATTTAAATATAATTAAGTACAAAAAATCATTAATTGAAGAAAATCTGCATATACGGAATAATATCCAAAAAAGGTAGGAAATTTAGTTGATTTGTAGCATTTTTTTCGAGGAAAAAAATGAGTTAAATGACATGACTTAAGGAAATGATGACACGTGGCTAAATCTGATGTGGCGCATTCTCGGAGCGACACGCGGACAAAGCTGACGTGGCGCAGCGTGGAGGCTTCAATCCTTACGGCTTTTATATATATATACATAGATTTTACCATCTTCACATTTTTTGTTGATTTTGCATCATTTTGACTCCAAACTAACCAATTAAATCAACTTTTGCCTTTACTATTCGTATGAGCCTTCCACTCTCTCAAGATTTGTCCTAACCAACTAACCATTAATATTGATCGATCATAATGCCAATTGTTGAATGGAATGCAAACCGTCCCTCAAATGTCGTCGGAAATAAAGCGTGAATTCAACAAGTCATTAAATAGAATATTTAAACTCATAATTTTATTAATCCGTAACACCCACATCAAATGGCTTAGCAAACCCATATTAAATGGTCATCATAGTGCGGAAAAAAAAAAGTGGTCATCATACATAATCGTTTAGAGTACGTGATACCCCTTTTCATTTTTTTATTTTTTATTTTTAATTTTTTGATCAACGATACCCCTTCACTTTCACTAATAAAAGGCTAGCTAATATATAAAGAACTAAGTTTAGTACCCTTGGTCCTTCACTCCTACTGTAATCTGCAAACCAGGAGAAATAAATATTACATGGATAGAAAATTATAAGATCAAAGTATATACATATGAAGAGCTTAAAAACCCGAAAACTAGCACTTAAAGTGTAACAATAATAAATAAATTATACATTTAAATTATCAAATTATCAAGTCAAATACTCTAAAATTAATCTTCCCGTTTCATATACTGCCGTTTTAATCCATTTTCATGATACCTTAATTAATTAGTAGAAGAACCGTCAAAATATTTATCGCTAACTAATAACCGTCCCTTTAAGAAGTTACCGTTACCTTTACCGTTACGTGGAATAAGGCCACATCACAGTCAGCCTTTATGATTACGTCCTAAAGCTAGCAAAATGACAAAATAAATAATTGCAGTTGAAATACTTAAATGGTGAATATGAAAAGTTGACAGCATACTTTCTAACCCCCTAGGTAATTGCTCACTCATTGCTATAAAAAACCCTAGTCCAAGCCTTTTAGTTCGGCACAGTATTCCACTCCCAAATCAGTTGTTGGGTTTTTTTATTTCTCATCCAATTTTCACTTTTATTGTCGTTTTGATTTTGAGGAGCTTCAAGGTCGCAAGCATTTCCATCGATTAGACTTGATATTTTCATCGGAGCAAGCATAATCAACGGAGTAAGGAAACATCATACGGTAAGAAATTACATAAAACACAACTCTTCATTTGAATCTTTTACTAGGTATTGTGTTAGGAGTCAGATTGATTTAAATTTCATAGTAAAAAAGTTCTGTACATTTTTTTTCCTAATAAGGTTTGATATATAGATGAATGAGCAAAGTATTGTGGATTTGGCCACGTCATGAACAAACACATTTCAGTATATTACATTTAGATCATTAGGAATTTGATTATCATCATGCTATTTATATTTATTTTTAATTGGCTTTTGTACTCCCTTTTGGAAAATGATTTTTCTAACATGTGTCATAAGGGCTCACAATAAGATTCTAATAATAAAAAGAATTTTTAAATTTAACATGTTTGGTTTTTACAGTAATATTTATTTCGGGTCGAGTTTCAACCCTAAATCTTTGTATGAGTTTGGATCGATTTCTTAGATCAAACCAGGTTTTGATAATTCTACGTGTCATTGTCTCGGCCAACGAGAAAAGTGAAAATAACTTTGACATATGAACGATCATGACATTAGAATAACTATATGCAATGATCTATCCATATGGTAGGAGAACAAACGCAAAGAATAATGTTACTTTTACGTTTCAATCTCTTACTGGCTCTGGATTTTGGGTTTGAATTGATTCATGTTTAGAGTTGTCATCTACCAATTGGTGGAGGGGGTCAATTAATTACTTGGTCACCCTTTTTTTTTTTGGTCAATTACTTGGTCACTCTAAGTCGTAGGCATTCCATTTTAGGGAAACTTCATGCAACACGTCTCTAACTCAAAACAGCAATTTTAGTGTAACTATTATCATTCGGACCCACTTTCATTTACTTTGTTGATTGGCCTTCTGCCAAGCATATTTGGCGTTAAATGTATGTAGCTGCCAATTCATAGGCCAAGACTTTTGTTGACCAAAAAAAAAAGGCCAAGACTTTTGAGTTTTGAGTGCATTGTGTTGTCCTCCATCATCTTTTTAATTTTAGTAAAACGTTTTTTTTATAAAAATTGGTTAAAGGTCTTTGCATCTTGCCAATCCGCTAGGGTCTGGCTATACTTGTTGGTTAAGAGTACTTTTTTATGTGAAAGTATATTTTTTTTGTCATCTAGTTATATCTTCCTAATTTCGAGACAGATAAAGTATACTTTTTGGAGAAAAGTACTTTTTAGGTGCAAGTATAGCAAATCCTAGGTCTAACCGCTAGTGATGGTATTTATACAAGATCATCAGCTCTCCCTCTCATTCTATCTTAGTTATCTAACATTGAGTACGTACAAGCTTTTACTTTTCAATCTCCAACATATATTTTCTTCTAAGGTTTGAAAGATCAACACCAGTACCTAGCAATGGCGGAAATTAACCATATCCTCAAAACTCCGGTTCTTGGGACCGGTAGACGAGATAGGGTTCTGGAGGTTTTGAAGTGCTTCAAAAAAAGGTGCAACGAGATTCGCCGTTTGGACCCACGAAAGTTGCGTGTCGACTTGAAGGCTTTTGCCGAGGTAAAGGGGATGAGCGTCGGAGACGCCAAGTCCATCGGTCCGACTCCAGGCTTGAAAGTGGGGGACGAATTCGAGTATCGGGTTGAGCTCATGATCACCGGTGTCCATGGAAAGTCGCTTCACGGGATTGACTACACGGTTTCCTTGGGGAGCCTGGTTGCAACTTGTGTCGTCGCAAAGGAAGGCTACTATGATAACATGCACGATCCGAACGTTCTCGTGTATCGAGGCGAAGGTGGCGGAATTCCTCGCCACAAGAAGAGGATTATGGAGGATAACCAAGTGATGAAACGCGGTAATTTGGCTCTCAAGAATAGCATTGAGGTTAAGAATGAAGTTAGGGTTGTGAGAGGTGTGAGACTTGGAGGGACCAAGTCTCAAAGAGTTGTTTATGTGTATGATGGAGTGTACCAAGTCATGAAATCGAGGAAGGTGAAGGGTTCGAGGGGAAACATGGTTTTCGAGTTCGTTATGTGGAGGAAGCCTGGCCAGAAGATGATTAATTGGAAGAAGTACTACCTTTAGATTTAAGATCAGAAACAAGGATTTGTTCTTGCATGTTTAACCAAATAAGTGTTAGTTTTTAACTTAAGTTCATATAAGTATCGCATGGTTTACGATTTCATGTCATTTAGGGAAAGTATATTTGTCTAATCCGGTGAATGGACGTGAAGAAGCTAAAGATTAATATGATGGATGTAAGGAATTACTCGTATTTAAGCTTAACTAGGTGATTGTGCGTATCCTCCGCGAGAGACTGTTAATGTGTCTTGAATCTAAATCACACGCTGCGACAAGTAGTACGGGGGTCTCGTTCAGTGTTTAAAATGGCATAGCGAGGGCCCATGGCGATGCCCCCCCCCCCGGGTCGCCATGGCGTGCATCGATGCGATGCGAACGCATCATCGATGTTAAATGGAAAAGAACCAGTTTCAAGTATAAAAACATAAAGTTCATTTATTGAACATTTAGAGTAGAAAAACAACATTTCAAAACAGTAAATCAAGTTTTAATCAAACATACGAAAGTTCAAACATAAAAAAAGCAAAATCAAACTTTAAAAATAGGAAAGTAAGTTATAGGATGGACGGTTTAGGATGGTTTAGGAAAATCAATCATCAAACTGGTCATCATGGTAGTCATTTTCGAGTATATCATCAATATCATCTTCATTCACTTCCCAGCCTGACTTGTAGGATAGAATAAAAATGAATTTCAGTTGAGAGAATATAAAGAAAGAGTTCTCGTTACTTAAAGGATAGAATAAAAATTTACCCAAAAAAAAGCGTATCAATACAAAATTAAAAAAAAAACGGTTGAAAAGATACTAATTGGATAAAACATATCACTAGGAAGATAAAATACTAACTGAAAAGGATAGAATAAAAATGTACCAAAAAAAAGGCTGTCAATTCAAAAATAACCGGAAAAAACTCCGATGCAACGCAATTACACCATGGTGCGCATCATCGCATTAGGCCGCATCTGCGCCATGGCATTGCATCAACTATGGCCAACCGCATCGGGTCACCATGGCATTGGCCACCCAATGGCGTGCCATGGCACGCCATGGCGCGCATCAGCCATGCATTTTTAAACACTGGTCTCGTTGTTACCGAATTCAGTTTTCCATAATAATATACGGTTTCTCTGCCCATGGACGTAGGTAACACACCGTTACCCAACCACGTAAATCTATGTGTCGTTCTTGATTTATTGTTCTCGTTCGATCTCTCGTTACAACACTAAATCACACACTGCGACAGGAATGGAACAACACACTGCCCGGGAGACTATTAATGACGCGTTTTTTAGACCTAGAATTTAATTGATATAAAACCCGTAGGTCAATGTTAGATCCGGTTTGGTATGTTGGTGGAATCGGATAGAAATTACATTAGGAATGGAACTAGGAATCGGAATGAACCATTCCTCAAACATGTTCTCATTCCAGATAATTAAGGTTTGAAACCCTTAAGGTTTAGAGTTTTACTTATGATTTTAAATGTTTACAGTTTTTAGAATTTATAAATAAGGTTTATAAACTTTAGGATTCAGATGAAGAATTGCAATGTTTGAAATGGACAATACCCTCCGATGTCTGCTGGCTTAAATTAACTTCCAGACTTGGAATGAGTCATTCCTGAAAATAAAATCGATTCCATTTCCGTATGTCTCCACGAAATAGAATACTGGGATTACTCATTCATGATTCTTATTCCTCATTCCCAGTGAATCGTACCAAACGAGACCTATTTACATAGTTGGTTAATTTTAGTATGAGATCAATACGCGAATTGTTGCCTATGTTTACATAGTTGCCTATTTACATAGTTGGTTAATTTCATGTTTCTGCCCTCATCTACTTCATTTGGAAGAACCGAAACGATCGCATCTTCAACAACCTCCTCACTCCTCCACGAGATTGCGCCAAAATTATCATTGACCACCTTAAGAATTGCAAGGCTGCTCATGCCCGAAGAGTTTCTCCTAATGCTTGAGCATTCCTGCAATTGTTCTATTGCCTATGTTTGTATTTTGGTCCCCTTTTTGTCCTGAACTGGGATTCGTCCCCTGTTTTGTTTCTCTCCATTCTCAATAAAATTTGGCTTTTCAAAAAAAAATACGCGAATTGTTCAATTTAAAATTGCTCAAATAGTATTTTTTCTTATTACCGGTAGTTTTTAAAATTAAATTTAGTTGGTTAATTTGGTGTATTATTTACATATTCATCTACTATATATTTATTACTATATACCAAAATGGAAGCAAATTCCGCCACATCAATACATCACCCCTTATTAAAAAAATTATCTTATCAATCTTAGTTTTAAGCTTAATCTTATACATGTTTAATTAAAATATTAGTTTCATCTAAAATTTTGAGTTGCTTTCTAACCTAATATATAAATCTCAATCTTATTAGTATATATATGGTTATCTATTTAGTTTATATATTAATTTATTTATCCTAAATCCTAAATATATTAGTTATAAAAAAATCATTTTTACTCATTTACTTACATATTATATTAATTAATAGATAAGTATTAGTTTTGTAATTTTGTTCTAAGAAATTTTCTAAAACTCATCATTAATAGCAAATTTTACCACTATATTTACGCTACTTATTTGTTTTATAAAATATTTTTTCTATAATCAAATATTGAAATCCAATAATAATATTAATAAAAAGATTAGATGATATATCTACCCTATATGTCACAACATTGATAAATGATAGATCTCTTATTAAGATAATGATTCGTTAATATTTTCAAGTTTTTACAACATATAACATGTATAGATAATTCAGTTTTCTTTTTTTTATCTGACTAAATATTCTCTATATTTTTAATCTTTTTATTTTGAAGAACTAAGAACCTAACATTTTGTTCGATGAATGTTCATTTGCCCTTACATATGAGTTAATTTGGATCATATATACTCCATCCGTTTCAAAATACATGACCATATGCTCACTTTTTCTTGTTTTATAATATTTGTCCATTTTACATTTTTTCCTCATCTTCCATTTATACCCCTAATGATTACATTTATCATAATCATTACACTTTTTAATATTTCTCTACACAAATAATTAACTCTACATGAGATAGGGGTAATATAGGAATAACACTTTTTTCTTAATATATGTGCAATGTTCATATGGTCAAGTCTTTTGAAACGGAGGGAGTATATGATTGAAGAAATTTTTGTAATGGTAACTAGTAAGTGACAAAAAAGATGCATGGGTTATTAGATCAAGGTCAACAGAGGGCATACTAATTTTGACAAAAAAAGAACTGAGGGCATAATAATTGACACAATTATAAGTAATGTAATTTTTTTCTAGAAAAAAATATATATAATTAAAAAAATTAAAACCTTGTAAATTGGAAACTTTGTATGTAGGACAAATAAACCTTTGAAATTGGATTCAATTAGGGTTGATCGATTGCTCTGTGATCGTCTCAATCTAAATTGTTCACATCGATCTGAGGTTCGAGTTAGGCTGTTGCAAATTCCAAACTTCGATATTTTTCCCTCTTAATTGTTCACTCTTTCTATGCATTGTTGTGTTGGCCGTGGTTTTTTCGGTTATTGAACTTGTTTCGGTTTTAGCTTAGTTTTATATATTCTTTCTTCTTTTCATCTTTTCTTCTTTCTTTTAGCCTTAGTGGTCGTTTTTGTTTGTCTGTCGGGTGTATAGGTTTTAGTTTTTAGGTTTTCCGGTAAAGTTGTTGAACGGTCTGGTCCGAGTCTCCTGGGTCGTATTGGGCGCATTCCATCTAGGTCTGGAATGCCCCCACCTGACCCCCAAGATCCTGCTTGTGCGGGATTTCCCTGGGTATATGTTGTTGTTGTTGTTGTTTTATGCATTGTTGTATTTGTAATACGTTCATGGTCCTGTCTTAATGTTGTAGTCTTTACAAGTTTAAATAAACTCATTTTCTCCTAAATCACAATTCTTTATTTATTGTGATTTTGTTTGAGCAATTTATTTACTGTTTAATTTGTTAATACGTTTGCCCAATACAATTAATTTGATCAGAAAAATATAATTTTAGATAAACTAGTATATGATTGTGTACGTGTCATGCAAAGTTAAAATTGTAAAACATACTAATTTGTATTTATTTTAGCACCTGGGAATCACTTTTGTTTCCAATCTGTGACAAATTAGAGTCTGGGAATCACTTTTCTTTCACTATATTTTATTCTTATATATTATCAATTAAGTATGTAACAAAAAATTCATGAATGATAGATCAAAGCCTATGGTTTTTGTTAGACAATAATTAAAAATAATGCATATCAATAATTACAAAAGAACCTTAAAAACATCATTTCATCTACAAAATAAGAGATAACTTTTGTGATTAGCATAAATTTTATTTTGTGAATGATTTGTTATATTTATAACTTTATTCGCAAAAATATAGAGAACTTAGAACAACCTTATCGTCTTGTGATTGATTTTTTATATTCTTTGACGAACAACTTAATTATTATATATGTCCGTCCCTCCATTGAGAAGATCTTGGATCCACCTGTAACACCCCTATTTTGAAACCATGGGTATTACATGCCAGTGACTTCGGATTTTTCCATCCAAAGCCACCCAAGGCGGTAGGTAACATAACTCGATTCATATAAAACGAAATAATGAACTTATATTACATCAAAAGTGATCCAACGTTCGATACATGATTGGAAGTCAATGATCAATGATACAAAATAACAATGTTTGAGTGAAGAAGACATATAAATTGTTTTGCAGCGGAAATAAAATGACGGTTAAAAGATTCTTCACAAAAACAAAATAGGAAATTCCAAAATGTTTAAAATAACTTGAACCTCTTAAAAATCTTCATTCCTTTAAATCCTCGAGTCTTCGTCTTTGGGTCTTCGACAAACCTGTCTTTACTTCCTGATATTTCCATAAAAGCAAGAAATACCAGCCGACCAATGTCGGGAAGAAAAGAAAGTGGTATTAGTCTAACGCGAGACTAAGCAAATGGTAGAATATGACTAGGTTCTTAAAAGGCTAAGTATATCGGCATCAAGGTCCAAAGGGAGCTGAGCGATGCCCGACAAATCAGGTTCTTTTGAGGTGAGAGTGTGATATATTTTGGAGAATGAGGCTTTGTTCGAATACAACTCAGATAATAATGAAAGGAACAAATCCGAAGGAAGGTGAGTAACAAGCTTTCTTTTGAGAATATGAAATCACAAGAAGGTGATTCCTGGGAACGAAAAATGATTAAGATTTTGTTGGGAGCTTATTAATACACATCAAGGTTTAGTAGAAACTTACACCGACTTATCTTCTCTGAGTAATACAACAATAAATTTTATTGTAACGATTTCCGGATGTGGCAACTCATAAGAGTCAAGGGCCACACCCAATACATTCCTCGTTCATTAATTATTGTGCATAGGGCACTTATCTTGCATTAATGACAAAACAGTGCAATCAGTTATCGATTTTTAGATGCAGCAACCCAAAACGAGTCAAGGGCCACATCGGAGAAGGACGGAGTCCTTAACACCTAGCTAGGGTGTTGTCACCTCTCTACGCTTGTAGAGCAGGCAGAGTCATGACCCAGTATTAGGGTATAGGCACATCCTAATACATCTTTTTAAGAGGTGTAGCAGAGACAAGTCTCTCACCCCTAATGACTATCCTAGTCCATAGCAAAGTCTCGAAAAGAGATTTGAAACAATCAGAGGCCACAATCATCGGTCCTAAGTCCATGGGCTAGCGCAATGCAATAATATAAATAATAATGGGTCATTATTTCTAAGCAGAAAATAACCCTATGTTCATTTTATGTAGCAAACAAGGTGTTTCCAACAATTATATAGATATTAAACGGAATGGAAGAAAATTCACGTTTAATCGTAAAGAGCAAGAGAACCATCCACTTGCCTTGAAATCGAAGCTTGAAGAAATTAACTCGACGGAAGGAGGAACGACGAAGACTTAGATCCTTGATAACGAACTAACTGGAAAGGCAAGATAATTCAAAATAAATCATTACAATTTATTTTGGAGGAGAATGTTAGAGTTTATATCCTTCATAAACTCTAACTCAATAATAATCCTTTAATTCTTAAAATAGTTTACATTATATTATTACTCTTGATCGAGGTACAAGTTATACTTATTTTAAAATAATGAGTATATAGATTTAGTTGATGGATTCATATAATTCAACCTCTTAAAATCCTCTTCGTGAAAATATTACATTAACTTATAGTTACATATTGGTTAACCCTTAATACATACATGTGTATAAATATATATATTAATAACATGGTAATTTGGTAAAACCGTGTTTATATTATTTAAAAATATTTAAAATATTATATGTATGATGTTTGACGTACTATATGTATAAATAGTTTAGAGATTAACTTATCCCCTTAAAAAATAGTTGTTTAGCCAATCAAGCATAATTTTAATAATAAACATAATGATAACAATACTAATATAATAATAATACTTTTATAATAATCCAAATATTAATATAATTAAATTTCCATCCATAAATCAATAGATTATATATCTTGGACCAAAATTGATTTCTAACCAAAATCACTTCTTTAACCAAATTAACTTAAATATAAGTTATAAAAAAAATCATTTTTCTCAAATCTCGAAAAAATGATAACAATATTATTTCTGACAAATAATATATTTCCAAAATATGAATATTAAGTACTCCAAAATTTCTATTATTAAAATCGATAAATCTCAAAAATCCGATAATTAATATAATTATGACAAAATATTTATTCAACTCAAATTACTTGTACTTAGGATATTTTTACCATTAAATATCAATATAAAATCTCTAAAAATTATTATACACTAAAACTGTACGAATAATAATTTTCAGCCTATCAACTTATTATTATGGACAAATACTGGACTTAACGGTTCTCAATTACGGTTTCATAGGGCCATTAAAGTACCCTAATTAAATTACTTACCAGCGTTATACTTTATACTTATATATCGTATAAATAAAATAATAACAAAATTTAAAAACAAGAACCCAAAATTTGCTTACTAACTAGCAAATAACGTACAATAGCTTTGGTGGAAACAGAGCATGAGGCAACCGGCATCCATGGTGGCAGGTGGTGGTGACGGCGAGTCGGCGGTTTCCCGATGACGAGCGGGGACGACGCTGTCGGTGACGAGCGGCGACAGCAACACGCGGTGGCGACGGGCAGAGTGGCGACGGGAAAGTGGCTATGGGTAGAGTAGCTATGGGCAGGTGATGAGCGGTTGGCGCCGGCGGATCTCCGGCAACGAGAAAAGATGGCGGCTGGAACAGGGGCGGAGCGGCGACGTGAAGGAGCGGCGACGAGGGGGGTGACAGCTAGGTGGTGACGAGCTGGTGAGGAACCAACGAGCGAAGACGGTGATGGGCAGAGAGGTGATGAAAGGCTCGGGATGGAACAAGACGTGAAATGGGAGGGGGGGGACTTCTAACTTGTATAAGACAATTTTAAATATACAAGGGAACAGGGGTGGTGTAATGATGAGGGAAGATTTCATTTGATTCAATTTGCACAGAAAATAGGTTTGCTGGCAATCCCCAATTGAATGGGAAAATTTGATCTAATCTACAATCAGCCCTTCCGTAAAAATCGGCTTCGTTCCAACTCAACAAAGAGCTCCCGCAGTTTAGGGAAAGGAAAAGGGGTCGGAGAGGTTGGGGGTTCGAGTCCCACTTGCTTCCCTTAATTTCCCTTTTTGTTTCAGGGCTATTAATAGGTTGGGTTTAATTAATTATATATAAAAAACTTATAACGACTCATTTGTTATATCGGTTACTCATCTGCTAATTGTTTTCCTCTTTCATTAAAATTTCTTTTTCTTAATTCAATCTTTTTATATTCTTGAATAACTTATTTCAAAATAATAATTTAATATCAAGGCTCGTTTTTCCATAATTGAATTTGAACGAGTTTTACGCTTAAATGGGCGAGGAATTTACTATTGACGACATTTTGATCGTTGTACGAATAAGGATTTTAAGAAAACTTTATTTCTCTTATTTATAAAAATAGCGGTTATTACAACAGTACCCCCTTAAAAATAGTTTCGTCCTCGAAACTAGGAAATGCTAGGGTACGCTGAACAAAAAGAACGACGACCGCTCAAACCAACTTGGTTACTACGACGAGAACTAAAGCTAGTACCCCCTTAAAAATAAATTGACATAATACTCTTTTATTGCGATAATTTGGGAAGTGTTTTCGCTTCTTTTGCTTGATTTCACAAATTCATTTACTTTTCTCTTTTTCTTATAAACGCTGACTGATCAATCGACATACCCTTTTTTTTTTTTTTTTCAACTTTTCCCTTAGAAGCACGCCTTCTTGAAAGTGTATAAAGATTTTCACATTTGTAAAATATAGAGTAAGTTTCATAGAGTACCGGCGGTATGATGTGTATATATATATACACAAAGTTCTTTATCCAATTACGACTGATTTATTGAAGATATAAGTATTTAGTTTAAACATTTTTACATGATCAAGTCAAAAATTCTATTTTGATATACTAGAAGAAATTGCCATAAGGGTATCACGATTGCTAACATATGATTTAAAATTTATAAGAAATTTCTTTTTCCTTAATGTTTTTATTGAACCACTTCGATGATTTAAAATATGGGACTTATTTGAACCCAAAAGGTTTAAAGGGTATTCAATGAAACAATTCATTTATTGACAACTAACATTGTCTTTCAAACTTTATGCAAACTTGCTAGTGAAGTATAAATATATGATTGCTCAAATACACTTTGTCCAAAAATGAATCGATGTTAGTAACAATATACGATTATCATAGCATAGACTCAAAATTCTTTTGAATTGCTTTAAATGGAAAATCTTTGTTACTTCCAACTTTTAAAACAAAATGTTAATATTCCAAAATTTCAAACTTAGAATTGTAATACATCAAAATACAACTTTTTGAAATTTGGTTTCCAAACTTGTCCTTAAGGAATTATATGATTTTATCCCACCATGTGATCAGGATGGGGGGTAGAATCAGCATAATCCTTTACAGCATTTTCATGGGAATAAGACATGTGAGTTTGCCTTACCATGTGATCAGGATGGAAGACAAAACACATTCTTACTCACCACCATGAAAACCGTAGGAAAGTTTAATTCGAAATCTCATTACAAACTGGAAATATATATATATATATATATATTTAAAGGAATTTCGTAAGAACTTATAAGAATAACCACTTTATCCAACATAACAAAACTATGATACGATTTTGACCCTTTATATATTATAGGAACATACTATAGGAAAATTTTAACTCGGATTGTCACTTATATCTCGATGTTGTCATGAAAATCACAAACCAAAATGACTTATGGTAACTTTAAGAAAATGGGTAGATGATCATACGGTAAAATCTTTATTGACCAGTAGAGTCATCATTTAGGATGTATTGGAATTGAAAGGACAACAAGTGTGTATGAGCGTCCCACATGCTTAGGGACGCTAGCCAACAGGAAGTAAGGACCAGCCAGGACTACTTGAGCAAGGACGAAGTCCCAAGCAAGTAGGAACGCAAGAAAGGAGTCCTTACTCACTAGCCGACAGGATGACATCACTCGACAATGTTTGATCATCCAAGGACACGTGGAGACCGATCCTGTAGCGGAGTCCAACACTACGTGGCGGACGATCCTGTTGCGGAGTCCATCAACACGTGGCGGCCGATCCTGTAGCGGAGTTCATCATACACAGCTGGATACAGGAAGCTTCCTCATCACCGCCCTACTACGTGGAGGAAGATCCTGTAGCCACGTCCATGAAGGGCATGATCGTCCCAGTGAAAAGACGCCCTTCCCCAAGTCCTATAAATACCCCCAAGGCATTTATTGTGACGCCAACGCTTTCAAGAATATTCAGAGAGAATCAGAGGAAAGCGACTCACTCAAGAACACGAAGAACTAACTCAAGAACTCAAGAACAGTGCTAGAACTTGTGTTAGATCGAGTGAGAGTTGTAACCAAAAACCAAAAACTGTTTGTAACCAGAAAACACAAAAGAGAGAAAGAGAGTCCTACTAAGTACTGTAGGACGTAGGGATAGGAGTTCTTTATAAGATTGAACAAGCTTGAGTTGTAGGCTTAGAGGAGTTCCTTACTAGTGGACTTAGGGAAAAGCTAAGTACCAGAGAACTGTAAAGGCTCGCCAGTACAACTGTAAGAACGTTCAATATAAAGAAAAAGCTATTCAAAAATCCTCCAAGGAGGTAGAGGTTTACACTCAAGGACTACTTGGTCTTGAGTGGTTCCTCTATAAATCCCAGCGTTCATTTTAACTTGTTTAGTATTTTATTCCGCTGCATTACTCAAGGACGCCCCTACACCTCGTAGGGACGCCAGACCAAAGGACGCCTTTACTCCAGTAAAGGACGTCCCTCAGTACTAACGATCCAACAATTGGTATCAGAGCAGGCGCTCTAGATTCTTACTGAGTTGCAGGTTAAAGATGGACATGGAACCAATTGGAATCTCTTTTGTAAAGCCTCCGCGCCTAACGGACTGCAACTTCAACCGCTGGAAAATCAGATTTGAGAACTTTGTAAGGAGTCAGAACTATCAGTGCTGGAAAGTAATCATGAAAGGTGACCTTGCCGTTCCTACTGATAAGAAGGACAAAAAGGACGAGTGGGGTCCTGATGAATTCAAATTGATGGAAACAAATGCAAAGGCTATATGCTTCCTTCAAGCGTCTCTTTGCGAGAGGGACGCCACCAGAGTTAGCAATTTGGCAACTGCCAAACTACAGTGGGAAGCTCTTGAAAAATTCCACGTAGGAACTGCTGAGATGAGGGAAGACGTTCAGCTGGAAATCAAGAGAGAGTTCTATGCCTTCAGAATGCTCCCCAATGAAACTGTGAACGACTATTCATACCGTTTTGAACAACTTGTTACCAAGATGAGGAACCTGGGCGTTCCTGAAGCTGAAGTTTCAATGAGAAACAGAGTTCAAGTGGTCATAGATGGTCTAACAGGAAAGTGGAACTTTGATAGAACCACGTTCAAGGAGAATACAGCCAACAAGACTCTTGACATGGAAGAGATCTATGGGAAGCTAAGAGGATACGAAGCAAGGAGGAACTCCGATTTGGCTGAGTTAGCAAGGAATCCTCAAACAGATCTAGCATTGATGATTTCAACACCAGAGTACGCTGAGTATCTTCGTCGTCAACAAGAACTCGCTATGATGGTGGAAGCCAATAAGAATGAGAACCGTGAAAGGATGCGCGTTCAAGCATTGAAAGAAAAAGAAAGCAAGTCTAAGGAACAGCTTGAAGAAGAGGAAGGACTTGTTCTTTTTAACAAAGTTCTGCGTTCTTTTGGCAAAAGAAACAAATATTTCAACAAGAACAAAATGCCAAAGAAAGAAAGTCCCAAGTACACAGAGGCAGAGATGAAAGAACTTACTTGTTACAAATGTAACAAGAAAGGACATTTTGCTAAAAAATGTACGACGGGAATGTCCTCAAAGGAGATGAGGACGAAGGCTCTCATTGGAGCGTTCGCATCTGCATGGGATAATGTCAGTTCAGATGATGAAGAACCCGATGAACAAGAGGCATACTTAGCTCTTGAGGACGCCTCTGATAATGAACAAATAGCATTCATGGCTATGGAGGACGTCACAGCTGCTGAGGAGGACGCTCCGAAATCTGAAAATGAGGTAACCCGTGAGTCTATGATGAGTTCATTAGAAAATTGTTCTAAATCCAAGCTCATTAAACTTATTGGAAGAATCATGGAAGAAAGTGTTGTCATGCAACATAGAATGGATGAACTTGAACTTGAAAATGAAAATATAGTGGTTGAATGTGAAAACTGTAGTTCCATGACCATTCAACTAGAGTCCTCTTGTGAAGAAACTAAGTCCCTAAAAACTGAAATCATGTGTCTCAAACTTGAGAACGCTAAGCTTAGGGAAGAAGTGAAAGTGTTGGGAAAGAGTCCCATAGTTGAGGAAGTGAAACCCATAGTTTTTGTCCCAGCCAAAAGAGGACTAGGCTATGAATCTGATACTAGGAACTCTCTCCCTAGTGACTTTGAGGCAAGCAAAACTTCTGAACTTGAACTTGAGAGGGAAAAGACCAAGAATCTCCTTAAAAGAATTAGAGTCCTTGAGAGTGGAGAGACGGGTAAAGAGGACTACTACACTAACTCCACTAGTCATAAGATTTATAAGAAGATTGCTAAAGGGGACGGTTCAAAAGTTTGTAATCCTCAAAAGATGAAAGCTCACAAAATTCAACGTCCCAATAAGAAGTACTATCTTGGTACTTACTATAGGACGTGCTGGTACTGTGGACAAGGTGACCACTTCAAATTTGAGTGTGAAAAATTGAAAGAAGACATTGCAAGTGGTAAAACTGCTAGGACTGAAAGTGAGAATGTTAAGTCCGTTCCCAAGGCTGAACCTAGGCGTTCTAGACGCTCTAGGAACTCTTTCCGCAAGCATGCTATTTCAAATGATGTTAATATAAATGACTACATGCCAGAACCGGAGTTCTACTTCTGTAACGAACCAGGTAAGGAACACCTTGCCTGGGTCGCCAAACACTAACTTTGTTTTGGCAGGTGGAAGTGAGGGGACGCCCATGGATCATTGATAGTGGCGCCTCAAATCATATGACAGGAAGCCAGATCCATCTCACTTCTATCCAAAGTAGTGCCACGGGAGGAACTGTCTCGTTTGGCAACAAGGGCAAGGGAATGATCAAGGGGACGGGAACTGCTATTCTCAATCCGTCCATCAAAGCAACAAATGTCAGTCTTGTTGAAGGACTTGGTTTCAATCTCCTTAGCGTTTCCCAAATGTGTGACCAAGGTGAAAATCTAGTCACATTTGACTCAAAGGAGTGTCTCGTCATCAACAAGAAGTCAAACAAAGTTGTCCTCAAAGGAGTACGCCAGAACAATGTTTACATCTTCAACCAGGAGTTCAAGCCTAAATCAGAATTGTGCCTATCTGCTTCAAAGGAGGACGCTGACCTCTGGCATCGCCGCCTTGGCCATGCTGGACCAAGCACAATCCTCAAATTACATCAAAAAGATCTTGTGAAAGGACTTCCCCGAATTGATCCTGAAAAAGTTGAACAATGCGAAGCTTGTATCAAAGGGAAGCAAACAAGAACGTCTTTCAAATCCAAGAATGAGATCAGCACAAAGAAGCCTTTGGAACTCCTCCATATGGATCTTTGTGGACCAATGAAGACGTTGAGCCATGGTGGAAAGAGGTGCATTTACGTTCTTGTAGATGATTTTTCTCGATTCACTTGGGTTCTTTTCTTAGCTTCAAAAGCAGATTGTTTCAATGCGTTCAAAGTCTTCATCAAACAAGTGGAAGTTGCCCTGGAGACGCCTCTCAAAGCCATAAGATCAGACCATGGAACGGAGTTTCAGAATTCAGAGTTCCTGGCCTACTGTGATCAACAAGGTGTCTCACACAACTTCTCAGCTCCAAGGACTCCTCAACAAAATGGAGTTGTGGAAAGAAAGAATAGGACGTTAGAGGATATGGCAAGAACTATGCTCTTAGCAAATAACGTTCCCAAGTACTTCTGGGCGGAAGCTATTGCTACAGCGTGCTATATTATCAATCGTGCCATGATCCGTCCTTTGCTGAAGAAGACGTCCTATGAATTGTTGAATGGAAGGAAGCCTCCCATTGACTATCTCAGAGTTTTTGGATGCAAGTGCTTTGTTCACAATAACGACAAAGAACGACTTGGAAAATTTGATGCAAGGAGTGATGAAGCCATATTCCTTGGGTACTCTCTAACCAACAAAGCATATAGAGTTTTCAACAAAAGGACTCTAAAGCTTGAGGAGAGTATTCATGTTGCATTCAAAGAAAGTTCTTCTCACAAAGAAAAACCAAGTAAGAAAGAACGTTCTTCCTCACAACAACAGGACGACTCTGAAGATGAAGCTGAAGATTGGACCTCTGGAAAATACTATGTCTCTAAGGACGCATCTCCGAATCCTGAAGAAGTCTCAGTGGATGCTCCCAGTGTTGTTGAAGGAGTTCCCTCTCGTAGTGAATCCCCAGTTCAACCAGATGTAGCTGAATCAAGTCAACAAGGCGAGCAATGTCAAGGTGTGGACGCTCTCTCTGAGGGGGAACACATTGAAGATGATGCTCAAGATAATAGTGATGATTCTGAGGATGAGATTGATCCAAGATTTGCTCAATTGTTTCAAAGGGAGTCCCGCTTCTCTAGGGACCACCCAACATCCCAGATTGTCTCAGATCCTTCTCAAGGTGTTCAGACAAGGTCAGCTGCAAGCAAGTCCCAAAGTGCAAATTTAGCGTTCTGTGCGTTCAATGCCTTTGTCTCTATGGTGGAGCCAAAGAATATCAAAGAAGCACTCCAGGACGCTGATTGGATTCAAGCAATGCAAGAAGAACTCAATCAGTTTGAAAGGAACAAAGTTTGGACTCTCGTCCCTCGTCCCAAAGGCAAAAACATCATAGGGACGCGATGGGTGTTCAAAAATAAGCTTGATGAGAGTGGACGTGTGTCAAGGAACAAGGCAAGACTGGTGGCTCAAGGATTCAAGCAAGAGGAAGGCATAGACTATGATGAAACCTTTGCTCCTGTTGCTAGAATTGAAGTCGTTCGTCTCCTTATTGCCTTTGCCGCTCACAAAGGATTCAAGTTATTTCAGATGGACGTCAAGACTGCCTTTCTCAATGGAAAACTCAAGGAGGAAGTGTATGTTGCTCAGCCGCCTGGCTTCGAGGACGCCTCTCACCCAGATTATGTGTACTACTTGGACAAAGCACTCTATGGACTCAAGCAAGCTCCTCGTGCATGGTACGACAGGTTTGCGTCCTTTCTCTTGTCTCATGGGTACACTAGAGGTTCAATTGATAAAACTTTGTTTATAAAGAAAGTTCACAAGGACATTTTAATTGCCCAAGTCTATGTTGATGATATAGTCTTTGGTAGTACTAACATGAAGCTTGTTGATGAGTTCAAGTCCTTAATGAGTAGTGAATTTGAGATGTCCCTCATTGGAGAACTCAATTTCTTCTTGGGACTTCAAATTAATCAACTCAAGGAAGGGACGCGCATTCACCAACAAAAATATGTCCGTGAAATGCTTGAGAAGTACGGGATGAACACGTCCAAACCTGTTGCCACTCCTTGTTCTCCAAACTCGCGTCTTTACGCAGACGAACAGGGAAAGGACGTTGATCAAAAGCTCTATAGAGGGATGATTGGTTCTTTGCTCTACTTGACCGCAAGCCGTCCCGACATCATGTTTGCCGTTTGCTTGTGTGCACGCTTCTAGGCGAATCCAAAGGAGTCCCACATGCAAGAAGTCAAGAGGATCTTTCGCTACCTCAAAGGACGCGACGATCTTTGCCTTTGGTACCCCAGGAAGACGTCCTTCAAGCTAGTTGGCTACTCGGATGCTGATTATGCGGGTCATGTAATTGATAGGAAAAGCACGTCAGGAATGGCACAGTTCCTTGGTTCATGCTTAGTCTCTTGGGGATCTAAGAAACAGAACTCTGTGGCGCTTTCAACTGCGGAAGCCGAGTACGTTGCTGCTGCTTCGTGCTGTTCACAAGTTATCTGGATCAAATATCAACTAGAGGACTACGGTATCAATCTTGAAACTATTCCCATTCGTTGTGATAACACAAGTGCTATTGAAATTTCTAAGAATCCTGTTTTTCATTCACGCACAAAGCATATTCATATAAGGCATCATTCCTTGCGTGATAATGTTGAACTAGGACTCATTAGTATGGAGCATGTAAGAACGGAAGACCAAATAGCTGATATTTTCACTAAGGCACTTGATAGACGTCCCTTTGAGCATCTCAAGTTGCTCTTGGGGATGATAACTTTTAAGTAGCAAGTCCCGTTTTACTATTCCCTCAATGCTTGGCTATGTTTTGTAGATTCTAAGTGTTTAAGGACTGTTATGCACTAAATTCATATTTGCAAAGACGCTAGTCTAAAACTTCATGTGTTTGCTACTTTGGAACGCCATTCAAATTTCTCTATTTGTCTTGAAAAGAGTATCCCTGATCACCCAACCCTCATTATAAGCCGAAATGATGGGAACTCTAAGCTTACCCTAGCCGAGAACTCCGCAAAAGCGTCCTATGAGCTTCATACTTTTCTTTTACGGGACGTACTTGCGTTGTTCTCAACTGGTTCGAAAGGTGATCACAAGAACGGTAAGTTGGTTGTTGGTTTGCTTAAAGAGGTAAAATTTTGCTAAGTATGAGAGAACGCTCAGTGTTTGTTGAGAAGAACGTCAGTTCAGTATTTGAGGAGAAGTTGAAGAGTCAGAATTTTGAACTTTTGAAAGTGTGAACAGTGACCGTTGCTTTTGCTCAAATCTTAAGGGGGAAGTTTTGCAACGTGTCGATCAGTAAAACAGTAGTAATTACAGTTGTGCCACCGCTTCCTCTATATAAGGCCAAGAACAGTCATAATCAAATTTATTACGCTCAACCACTTTCTTGCTCTCAAATTTGCTCTGACTTCTCTCTAGAACTCCGGCGACTTTCTCACTCTAAAAGCTCATCTGAAAAATGTCTCAAAGACAGTTGAACGTGGCCGGATCTTCTACCGGCGGGAAGCGTAGAAAGCTGGTGAAGTCCCATTACATAGAGAAGCCCAAACCCATAGTTCTCAATGAATCTCTAGTGGACTTCATCAACAGAAAGCCAAGGACGCTGTACAACTTGATAAGGGAACGCATGGACAAACCTGATGTAAAGAATGACGCCGTCAAAACAAGGAACTACGAGCGGTTCATCGAACGGTTCGTCATTCAAGGCCTCCACAACACCAATTACAAGGACTTGCCAGGATGGATGGACGACATTCTCTTCTTTTCACAGTTTGGAGGTGAGAATCTGGGTCCTTTACTTGATCTTATCCCCGACCTCCATAACGCCGTCCTTCCCGATTTCCCGATGTACCCAAAGGACTCTTTGGCTTATAAAATGCTTAAAGCAAGAGTACTAAGTCTTTCTCCACCACCACCTCAAGTCCCCACCATCACCACCAAATCAATCCTCCCATCCAAGCGTCCAACCCCTTCATCTCCCCTCTCAAAAACAACCAAAACCTCCTCCTCAAATCCAACACAAATTGTGGATAAATTTCCACCACATATCAAGGAGGGGCGCTCCAAAAAGGTTCACGACCCAAGGCCTCTCAAAAAGGCCAAGACCTCAAGCGTTCCATCCTCCAAACCCTCAAAAAGGCCTAGCACCACTAAAAGGCCTTCCAACCTTTCTAAGGAATCCACTCCTCCTCCACAACTAATCTCAGTCGTCCAACTTCCTACTCCTCCTCCGTCCCCCCAACCTTCCAAAACAAATGCTCTCATTCCTTCTCCTCCAAACCTTACTCCCCCCTAAATCTCGCCAACTTCCCCAAAGCCCCGGCCCACATCTCTCCCCCCAAAGACCCCGAGACCCCCAGATCTCGCCGTCCCTCATATGAGAGTGGACCAGAGGACGTTGAGAAGCGTCCAGCCCTTGAGCGCACCTTCAAACGCCGCAAAGCTGGCGAATCTCCAAAGGTGCTCATGGTTCAAGCTGCTCCAGAGCCCGAGCACATCTCCTCCTCTTCCTCTAGCTCATCTGAGAGCAACAGAGGAACGCCTCAAGCCAATGCTGAAGGAGTTTCCCCTATCATTGACGTTGTTGGGGACTCCGACGACGAGGTTGAAGGAGTTGAGAATGCTCCCGCTCAAACACAAGTACCTGAGGACGCTGGCGAGCACCAGGTTCCTCAAAAGGACACCGAGCCAACCCTTTTTGACGAGCTCGAGCGTGATGCTCAGGAAGTCCCTCCCTATGACCAGTCCCTCCCCATCCTCAACCCTTCCCAAGCTCCACAAGAAAACCCCTCCCCCACAATCCAAACAGAATCCCATCAAGTCCCAGCGGACGCTGAGCCAACCACAACAGAAAATCCGACAGAGGCTCAGGACGCTGAGGGCACCTCCCAAGGTTAGACCTCCACTGGTGCCGATCAAGCCACAGATGGTTGCGACGCTGAAAAAGAACAAGGCACAGAGGACGCTTCTGACAGTGACTCGGAGAAAGCTGAGGACGAGTCAGATGATGATGAGGACTCTGAGTCCCCCAAGGGCAAGCGTAAAAGGAAGAACGCTGATGTGCCCGTTAAAGTCCTTAGCCCTCTTATTTACTCTGAAGAGTGGCTAGCCTCCTTCGACGATGAATCAGTTCAGGAGTTTCTTGAACTTCTGAAATTTCAAGGATGGCAGAACGTTGGACCAGCGCCGACAACTGTTGACAAGGAACAGGTGAAGGCGTTCTATAGGGATTTGCGCTACAAGGCAAAAGATGGCTCCCTCCACTTCAAAATTGAAGGTGAGAAAGCTTCAGTCACAGAACGCCAAATGCGCTCCTTCCTGGGTCTAAGTCCACGCAAGCCACCGTCCGATGCTCTTAGCTCACTTCCTGAAGGCGGCTTTGAAACGACAGATCAAGAACTGCCTCGGGTTGAGCACATCTTTCAGGGCAAAAGGCCTATGGGACTTGACAGGGTAGCTCACGTTCTAAGCAAAGTTGGCGCAATCGTTCACTACTTCATCTGTCGCGCCATTCTTCCAAGGCAGGAGAAGCGTTCAATTGTGCAAACTCACGACATAATCTTAATTGACGCAATCCTTGAACGCCGCCCAATCAACTTAGCCAGAATTGCTATGCAACACATGGCCAAGTGTGGAAGGAAGAGGCACGCCTTGCCCTACCCTGGAGTCGTAAAGGCAATCTTGCAGTCCCAGGATGCTTATGATGAGAGCGCTCCTTCTGAAGAACTTGGTTTGAAATGGAATGCTAAGAAGGGACTCGTCGAGATAAGGCATAATGAAGAGCTCCCGTCCGTTCTGAAACAGTTAGAAGCTGAGGCTGAGGAAGCTAGACTGAAAGCAGAAGAAGAACGCCTAGCTGCTGAGGTTGAGGCCGCAAGGCTTAATTCCACGCCTCAAGAGTCCCCTCAAGATCAAGAGCCCGCCGTAGATCTTACAACCCTTGATCAAATGCTCTTAGGGACTCCCTCTTCTCCAGCTCTTCCCACGGACGCTCCTTCATCGAGTTCAGGTCCTCTGCCCCGTTCTGCCCCTGCTAACATTGCCCCAGCATCCCCCAGCAGAACTCATGGGTGCAATAATGGACAATTAGTGCCTCATCTTCTCTGCCTTAAAGGACTTGTCATCTGCGTTCTCCAAGGCTGCTGAACTTCAAGAGCATTTGCTCAAGTTTTATCACGACCAGCGCCGTTCTCAGTGATTGCAACCACCCCTTTTATCCCCTATTAAATTGCCTTTGCTTCTTTTGAACTTCAAACTTATGACCTTGGTCTGTAATAACTCTAATTTTGTTTGAATGGCAATTCCACTATTTGCTTGCATGTGTTTGTTTAAGCGTTCCACTGCCTTTAGTTATGTATTCGTGCTAACGTCCTTATCACTTGTTATCCTTTTCGATGATGCCAAAAGGGGGAAGTGTAGTTTTGCAGAGATGCGCTACAAATTAGTTATCTAGAATAAGCAAGTGTTAAGGGGGAACTATTAAGTGAAAGGTCTAAGGAACGCCCATGCTAGAATAAAAGAGGACGCTTAGAAACTTTTCTAGGACGCGACTCTCTCCTTAAAATCCAAAATCTAGAGAATCAAAGATTGAAAACTTGTGCTTATTAAAATTTCTCAAAGTATTAAAGGACGCCTATAAGTTTTCATGCATGCTAAGTTCCAATGTCAAAACTGTTTTGCTGAAGAGTTTGTCATCATCAAAAAGGGGGAAATTGTTGGGACGCTATCAAGAACGCTTGCGTACTTGTTAGTGTTCCACACAACCGTCCCTTAGTTTTGATATGACAAACTCACTTTGATTCTAATAAAGTTGTCCAAGTGTTCAAGAACGCCAGTGACCAAAAGGACAACAAGTGTGTATGAGCGTCCCACAAGCTTAGGGACGCTAGCCAACAGGAAGTAAGGACTAGCCAGGACTACTTGAGCAAGGACGAAGTCCCAAGCAAGTAGGAACGCAAGAAAGGAGTCCTTACTCACTAGCCGACAGGATGACATCACTCGACAATGTTTGATCATCCAAGGACACGTGGAGACCGATCTTGTAGCGGAGTCCAACACTACGTGGCGGACGATCCTGTTGCAGAGTCCATCAACACGTGGCGGCCGATCCTGTAGCGGAGTTCATCATACACAGCTGGATACAAGAAGCTTCCTCATCACCGCCCTACTACGTAGAGGAAGATCCTGTAGCCACGTCCATGAAGGGCATGATCGTCCCAGTGAAAAGACGCCCTTCCCCAAGTCCTATAAATACCCCCAAGGCATTTATTGTGACGCCAACGCTTTCAAGAATATTCAGAGAGAATCAGAGGAAAGCGACTCACTCAAGAACACGAAGAACTAATTCAAGAACTCAAGAACAGTGCTAGAACTTGTGTTAGATCGAGTGAGAGTTGTAACCAAAAACCAAAAACTGTTTGTAACCAGAAAACACAAAAGAGAGAAAGAGAGTCCTACTAAGTACTGTAGGACGTAGGGATAGGAGTTCTTTATAAGATTGAACAAGCTTGAGTTGTAGGCTTAGAGGAGTTCCTTACTAGTGGACTTAGGGAAAAGCTAAGTACTAGAGAACTGTAAAGGCTCGCCAGTACAACTGTAAGAACGTTCAATATAAAGAAAAAGCTATTCAAAAATCCTCCAAGGAGGTAGAGGTATACACTCAAGGACTACTTGGTCTTGAGTGGTTCCTCTATAAATCCCAGCGTTCATTTTAACTTGTTTAGTATTTTATTCCGCTGCATTACTCAAGGACGCCCCTACACCTCGTAGGGACGCCAGGCCAAAGGACGCCTTTACTCCAGTAAAGGACGTCCCTCAGTACTAACGATCCAACACGGTTAATCATCTGCTAATTGTTTTCCTCTTTCATTAAAATTTCTTTTTCTTAATTCAATCTTCTTATATTCTTGAATAATTTATTTCAAAATAATAATTTAATATCAAGGCTCGTTTTTCCATAATTGAATTTGAACGAGTTTTACGCTTAAATGGGCGAGGAATTTACTATTGACGACATTTTGATCGTTGTACGAATAAGGATTTTAAGAAAACTTTATTTCTCTTATTTATAAAAATATCGGTTATTACACCACCATTGAACGTCCTTATAGACAACGTCACAGAATTATAGATTCGAGCTCATTCTATTATATATTGATCATAACTAGCTTAACCCGTCGTACCAATGTACGACTATGTCTTAAATATTAAAGTCATTTTAAATGTATTATATTATTGAATTTATGCACATTTAATTCCACATAATGATATAATATACCATGATAGTAATATTATATTTAATTCGAATTAACTTGTTTTTTCCATGTAAATTTTGATTATAGTATATTTTCAAATTTATAAATTGTCCTAATATCAATATTTAACTTGTCTTATACACCAACCTAAAATATAAAATATAATAAATATAATACAGATGTCTCGATAGATTATAATTTTTTTTTTATCAAACTTTAATTTACATAAATAAATATAATATTGATGTCCTAACAGTCATATTTTCTAAATATATAACTTTAATATACCATATAATCTAAAATCATATTTTTTAAATATAATATACTAGATCATAGTTTCTAAATATAATGTTTTTAGGATATATATTGTGTGGTCAGAATAACGTGTCTTATAATACATATTTATATGACGAAAATGGGTAACTAGGCTATGGGCAAGCAATATTGAAGCAAATAGGTGACAAGGAAAAAAAATGAGGTCCCATAGGCGATCTTCCCGTTTTGCCCCTACCTTTTTTTAAAATTTACAGGATGACGTCACCAATGGCATATGATGACGTCAGCACTCCTTACCACTATCGGCGTTGACGGACGTTGACCAGTCGTTGACCGGCGTTCACCAGTCATTGACCGGCGTTGACTGGCGTTGACCGCCTTGTCATTAGTGATGGCAAGTAACTTGTCATTAGATGACAAGTTACTTGTCATCAGTCCACGCACTAAACTTGTCATTTCGTTCACGTACTCGACAAGTCGAGGTAAAACCCATCATTCACGCAAAAAACTTGTCATCAGTGATGACCAGTTACGAAATTGACCTATGTGGGATTTGAACCCACATTATTGTGCATCAAGCACATTGCTCTACCATTTGAGCTAATAGGCCATAATTATAAGTAATATATATACAAATCTAACATACCCAAACCCATAAAATCATCCAAAAAACATTAAAACAGACCTGTCATCACCCCCAGATCCGTAAAACAACTTGTCATCACCAAAACACATTAAAAAAGGACTTGTCATCGCCAAAACCCATAAAAACGGACTTGTCATCACCCAGAACCTTAAAACACACTTGTCATCAGTCAGATCCGTAGAACAAACTTAAATTGCTCAAAACACATTAAAAAAGGACTTGTCATCACCCTAAATCATAAAATCGTCCCAAAAACACTAAAATGAACTTGTCATCCAAAAAACCCACAAACTCAAAACCCCTATACCCACAACAAAACTTGTCATCACTTAAATCCGAACCACAAAGTTGTCATCCAAAAAATCCAAAAACATATCCAAACCCATAAAATCATCCAAAAGACCTTAAAACAAACCTGTCATCACCCCCAGAACCGTAAAACAACTTGTCATCACCAAAACACATTAAAAACGGACTTGTCATCGCCAAAACCCATAAACACGAACTTGTCATCACCCAGAACCATATAAAACATCTTGTCATCACCCAGAACCTTAAAACGCACTTGTCATCAGTCAGATCCGTAGAACAAATTTAAATTGCTCAAAACTCATAAAAAATCACTTGTCATCACCCAAAAACATAAAATCGTTTGCAAAAACCCTAAACTCAACTTGTCATCCAAAAAACCCACAAACTCAAAACCCCTAAACCCACAAAAAAACTTGTCATCACTTAAATCCGAAAAACAAACTTGTCATCTAAAAATTCCAAAACCCTCAAAAATCCAAAAAAACCAAAAATCCCAAAAACCCAACCGGTTGGATCCGGCTCGTACGAGCCCGGATCCGGCTAGATCCGGCTCGTACGCGCCCGGATCCGGCTAGATACGGCTCGTACGCGCCCGGATCCGGCTAGATCCGGCTCGTTCGAGCCCGGATCCGGCTAGATCCGGCTCGTTCGAGCCCGGATCCGGCTAGATCCGGCTCGTTCGAGCCCGGATCCGGCTAGATCCGGCTCGTTCGAGCCCGGATCCGGCTAGGTCCGGCTCGTTCGAGCCCGGATCCGGCTCGGACCGAGCCCGGATCCGGCTAGGTCCGGCTCGTCCGAGCCCGGATCCGGCTAGGTCCGGCTCGTCCGAGCCCGGATCCGGCTAGGTCCGGCTCGTCCGAGCCCGGATCCGGCTAGGTCCGGCTCCTCCGAGCCCGGATCCGGCTAGGTCCGGCTCGTCCGAGCCCGGATCCGGCTAGGTCCGGCTCGTCCGAGCCCGGATCCGGCTAGGTCCGGCTCGTCCGAGCCCGGATCCGGCTAGATCCGGCTCGTTCGAGCCCGGATCCGGCTAGATCCGGCTTGTTCGAGCCTAGATCTGGCTCGTAGGAGCCCGGATCTGGCTCCAACGAGCCCGGATCTAGAAGGGAGGGAGAGAATGGAGAGAGAGAGAGAGAGAGAGAGAGAGAGAGAGATGGCGGACGAACCGGAGGGCGGGCGACGGCGGGCGACGACGAACCGGAGGGCGGGCGACGGCGGGCGGGTGGGCGACGGCGGGTGGGAGGGGCGACGGAGATGAGAGGGAGGAAGGAGAGGGAGGGAGTGTTGGAGAGGGAGAGAGTGAGGGGAAGGAGAGAGGAAGGAGTGAAAAAAAAATGAGGAGGAGAGAGAAAAAGAGAGAGATGGAGGCTTTTATAGGGGGAGATTCACCTAGATGCTTCATTTTTTTCAACTTCGTCTACC